>CP135561.1:1701106-2170016 GCA_032401905.1 Swietenia macrophylla | reverse complement strand
CAAGGAAATCTATTCAGTTCTTAATAAGACCACTTAATCACAAAAAGCATATGCAAAAGCCACTAACCAGTGTGAAAAAAATACATGCTTCCATGTAATATTCAATTAATAAAATCATTCTCCCAGTCAATGCTGCCTTCTAATATATGATCAAATATTCTCATCGTGGAATAACGGCTTATGTCTGCTAACCATGGATAACACAAGTCCATTTTGCTTCAAATCATAGATTACTTAAGTTTTTTGATTCTTAATTGCCTCTGCAAGACATGCATACACACATGCAAGTCAACTCATTCATTTCTCACCTGAGAGTCAGCTCCTGAAGACACCAGCACATTTAGAGTGTGAGAGAACGCAAAGCCTGTTATTCTTTTTTGGTGGCCTTTTAACTTTGTTTTAACCTGAAAAAATGGAGCATCAATAATCCCATTACGGACTTGTTTATCAACAGTAAATAAAGATTCAATTAAATTGGAGTATAACCTCATCGACTCGAACATTATAAATCTGGATAGATGAATCTTCCATGCCTATGGCAATGATGTTATTGTCCTGAGGATGAAATGCCAGAAATGTTGCTGCTGGTGGCGGAGGCATGAATGTTGTCATTGTCTGGAGTCAAGAAAGCATAGGTATAAAAGGTATATAAAGGAAAACGATAAAAGAAATACAAAAAACATGGAAAAAGCATTGCTGAAAACTTCAACCAAACAAAAAGTTTATAAAAATAATTGCTGATAACTTCCAAAAATGTATACTCCACATATTTTTTTGATAGGAAACCAAAGTTATGTATTAATGAAGAATAAGAAAAGATTCCAAAAAAATTTATCATCCACATGAAACCTTTGAACATATTGCTATTTTAAATAGTTTGGACTGCAAACAGACGGGTCACTACGGTAATGCTTCAAATCAATATAAGATGCTGATGAATCATGATCGAACCAAACCTATCGGCAAGAATTACTTTGCATTGATTGTAGAAAATTATCCAACTCGTAATTTTTTCTATAAGATAAAGTTTCAGTAGTTTACAGGAAAAATAAATGATGAAGCATACTTTGCGAAGCTTAAAACATGATGGAGAGAGGCCATATACCTTAAATGTCATCATATTGAAGAGAGAAATTCTCCCCCCTGAAGCAGACATAACATAAGAGTCATTCTTTGAGAGTGCAAAACATGGAACGGCATCTTCACGGCTTGTATCGCTAATATCATTAGTCATCAATATTCCGCTTGAAGGTTGCCATAATTGTGGTACTGCACTAGTAGTCGCCTATAAGAGGCAAAAGCTTCATTAATGGCAAGATTAAAGACAAATCAGAGTTGGAAAATAACATCCAAAGACAGCAATTTTAAGCAATTAAAATGCAATACCTTTCCAGTTAAATTCAGATCATTTCTTTGCCATTTCCAGAGCTTGTGTACAGCATTAGATGCTAATGCCAATATGGCAACTCCTGAATTTGTGTAAATTAACCTAGAAACCTGAAATAATTATTTTCAAAAATTAAACAAGAATAATTTTCTATCGAAAAGTTTTAATACAATGAGAATTTTCCATATTATTTAATTAACATTGAATGAGGCTGTATCTCAAAGGGAGCAAGTCATTTACCCACATTAAATGTTATTAAGCATATGTCCAAATTCAGTAACAACTGAACACACATAATTCCTCAGTGTTAACCTTAAAACTATAAAATGCTATATATATATTTTCAGTCTGCAGCATGATCTGCTCTTATAAACTGGCAGGTATAGCAGACACACAGAATGAAGATAAAATAGAAAAGAACATTCTCATAAAAATACATAAATAATTTTGCAGCATTTGATATGTGGATAAGCCAGGAAAAGTTCCTTCATTGTCTTCAGTAATGAATGATGACAAAATATGTATCAGCTTAACCTCATTTCAAAATTTATAAACCAGAACATTAAATTAACATCTTAGATAAGCACAAAACTGGCAAGTAACTTCCTAATGGCAAAGTTGATATTCAAGCACATGCATGAAATTCAATGGAGGTAAAGGCAAAAATATGGGAGGTGGATTAGTAAACAACATTTTGTGACAGAATTATTCAGGAGCCAAGCACTATTTTTCAAGTCCAAGAGATGGTAAAGTAGCACAAAAAAAGAAAAAGAAAGTGCTAAAAGGATTACAAATTAAAGCATACCCTCATTGCTGTTAAATTATCTGGCAGCCTAAGGGATCGGCACTGTGATGCTTCATTGATTTCTGTCAGTTTCCATATCCATGATTTTTCCACTAACTCATTGGCAATTTTTGGCTTCACATCAGCTAAACTTCTACTATCGCTGCTCTACAAAAACTCAAAAGTATAAAGGTCATATCATCAGAAATATTTTTTAATGCATATCTACAATTTCATGGAAAACATTAAGTTAATGTCATTAATGTAAACACAAATAACAGTTAGTAACATTAACATGAATATATAAAGCCCCAGTTAGAGAATCTGGATAAACCTGTGGCAGAGATATTAACACTCACCATTCCAACCATTGCCGCAGCTGCAGGAGCTCGATCCCTGAGGCTTGTTCCAACACTTGCATTTGCAGAACCAAATGTGAT
Source organism: Swietenia macrophylla (assembly GCA_032401905.1). NCBI lineage: Eukaryota > Viridiplantae > Streptophyta > Magnoliopsida > Sapindales > Meliaceae > Swietenia > Swietenia macrophylla. The sequence continues at coordinate 2,167,405 of CP135561.1, read as the reverse complement.
GGCAGGGGCCTACATATATGTTATGCATTTAAAACTTATTTGCACAACTCGTCTATTGCAAATAACTTAGCATACCTTCACAATAGCTGCAGAAGCAACTCTGGACACATCAAATGTACAATTCTCCACTGTTCGTAGCAGCCTAATCCCATCAGCATTTGCTAGGATTTTGACACCATTGTCATTTGTTGAGACAGCTAAGAGAATTCCTTCTTTGTTAAATCTTATATAAGGTGAAGCCTGCAGGATTTCAAGGCCAGGACTGTTAGGTTGCAGGGAGGAATGCCTCAGCTAGATTAAGATGGCAATCTATAAATCCAATTATTACCGGCAATCCACCTTCTGCATTTGTACTCATCAACTGATTAACACTGTCCATGTCCCAGAATTTGAGCATAAACTCATCACCGGCAGCCAAAAACCTATTTTTAGCAGTATCAAATTGCACAACCCCCACAGGATGCTTCCCAAGACCATGATATGTGCGCTTGACTGCTCCTTCACTTTCATTCCACTCCACCAAGTACGATTCTCCTTCTTTATTGGTCCCACAAGAGAACAACCTACGAATAATCAATTAACAACCATGAGATAAATATTTCAGCTGTGAAAATCATAGAAAAGCAGAAATCATCCTGCAAAAACACAGAAAAAGCACAATCAGAACAGTAAAATGACAAAAGCATATATAAACCTTGTTCCATCAGCACTGTAAGCCATCATTGTAGACGAATGGCCTGGTGCATCATAGTCCACTCTGGAGCCCATGTTATCATACAACCATGCCTTTATTTTCCCATCAGTGGCTGTTGAGAATATAAACTGAGCAAAAGAAGAAGAAAAAAGTGGAAATCTTAAGCAATATAGTTTGTTATACAACCGTACAACCCACAAAATAGCATATGTTAAATTACGAAAACCCTTGTAATCTGGGAATAACATCCAAAAGAAAACATTTCTTATGTTCCTTTGCTTTCTCAAGCCTTTTCATTTTTTAAAACCAGAAATCCTTCAACCTTTCTATGTTCACCAAATACTAAATTGAGGACAACTCAAGCTTAAAATTTCTGAGTCAGAAAGGTTTTCTAGACAAGATTTGAACAGCAGTGGACAACAACTAAGGCTGGACTGCTAAATTTAACTAAATCCATGAGCCTACGTGAATTTTAAAACTAGGAGTCAAATCAATCACCAAATTATTGTGTACTTACAACACTACCGACTCAGAAAGAATTGAATTTTGACTTTATAACTGAACCTAAACTAGGAGTTAGAACATGATGTAAGAGATTTAGTGAAAACAATAATACAACTGCAATCTTCATCAAAAAAACAAAAATATAATTCTCTTCCATGAAGAAAAGAGCAAATATAACAGATTCGGTTGCATCTTGTAGTCCTCATAGACCATTACCTGAATATTTTCCTTGTGATGTGGGCATATAGAATATACAGGTGATTCATGGCCCTCAAATATAAACTGCTTTTGCCCTGTAACTGCATCCCAAACCTACAATAATTTGAATTTTCCTAAATTGTCTCTGATTTCAGCAGTATCATCAAAATCAATGAGGTAATAAAGCAGAGCAAACCTTAATGACCCTGTCGTCACCACAGGTAACAACACTCAATTGTTTGTTTGGATATGAGAAGGCAAGATCATTAACACTGCCAGCATGAGCATCAATCTAACATCCAAAAAGACATTGGGCAAATGTTTACCATAACCATTCAACATGTTTCCATTAGAAAAAAAAAAAAAAAGCCATACATTGAAATATATAAAAAAGCCAGTTAGGAAAATAGACTTCAATGAGAACGGCAATGACACAAACCTCTAGGTGGTTTCTTATGTTATCCCCCACACTATAGGTGTATAACTGCACAATATTCTTAGAATATGCAACACCTGCAACAAAGAAAAAATATTAAATCCATTGAAAAGCCCCTGTGAAAATTTTTCATGCCAATCACCAGATAATCACTTGTCTACTTGCAGACATTTCAGAATTGAGTTGATAGTATGACAAACTCGAAAACCTATCCAAACATACCAAAAAGAGTTCCATCAGGATTCCACATCACACGGTTAACCGATGCTGTATAATCAGTTGCCAAAGATGCCTATAACAGGAAAAGATAGTTCTTATTGACACTAAGACATATTGTTCTGACGGGTTATATAAATCTTGTATAGAAATGAAGGCCACACCTGAAGAGGCAATGAACATTGTCCACGTTCCCAGACTTTAAAAGGTTTTACAGCAATCCTCTCACCGCTGCCAACCTCCCATAGTATTACATCACCCATGTTTGTTCCAACTGAAATTATTAAACCAGCAATAAATAAATGGAAAAAATATGGCTAAACCCTGCCATCCGAAAGTCAACTGATCTTAAACAGAAACACTAAAAGCAGAAACTGGCAAGAAAAAACAGGGACACTATGCCAGTTGAGTCTTACCAAGAAGTAAAATTTGCTGCACTGGATGGAAATCCATGCTCTTGACAGCTGAACCCTGATTTAGAGTCATAACAACAGTCTTGGGCAAGTCATCGGCAGTGTAAGAACTCTGACCGTGACTCTGATTAGTGTATGCAACAGGCAGGATATTTACTGACAGATTATTAACCTGCAAAAGATATGATGCAGTGGACCTATTACATAAACTTATCACAATTTTAAGATGTTCCTTCAAGCAAAGACATCAAAGTTTTATCAAAAGTATTTGCAGCATAAAGTAATAAAGGTGGCAGGAAAGATATAAGCATCCCATAAGTATACAAAAACCTGAAACAGAATGTAAATCCCACCCCATCCCTCCCTCACCCGGTCACCCTCTACCTCCACAATGAAAACCAAAAGATAGCGTTTGAAGAACCATGAGGGTAACACATTAAAGATCCAAACAATCTAGTGCAAACTCAAGAGAAATCATAAGTCAATTTCCTAAACCCTTGAGTAGCAAGCATTACAAGTGCCTAAAAATCTTAAAGAGTTACTTCCAACATCAAATAAGCAAAAGCTTTAAAGTTTAGTCACGAAACTCAAACTTCCACTAAACAGAACAATCATAATTCATAAATACAGAAAACGTTGAAAATTGACATGCACTACCTCATCTGATAGTCCAAAGGGCCTGGGTCTCTTCAATACATGTTCAGAATCAGCAATTTGATAATCCATAGCTGGGTTATTTGTAGGAGTCCTAGGGCGCTTTATGATGGCAGCTATCATAAACAAAGGGTAGAAAGTACATAAATTGAATAGACAGCAGAAAAGTGCTTCTATCATGAAGGTCTCACATAAAAAAAAAAATACAATGGAAAAAGTAAAAAAAAAAAAAGATTCAGAAGCCAACTACTATCCCATTGTTAAAATCTTAGTGCTTTTATGTTTTTTTTCTTTATTTTTTCCCCTCTTTAAATTTGGATAAGAACACTGCCTATCACCCCGTCTTTTAAAATTTGGTATTTTGATATTTCTTAAAAAAGTAAGAGGTAAGAATCGCTTCATATGGTATTTTCCATGTGGAAAAATATTAAACTTCATACTAAACAGAATCAAATGTATTATCATAAATAAGAAGAAAAAGCTGAAATAGCCCTACATGCTGCTTGTTAATGCAAGTTGTGTGTTGTACTACCTGCATTGTTAGGAGTAGCCTGAGCTATAGGCCCCACAGAAGCAGAGGGGTGGGGTACAGGAGAGGCATTGGCCATCCATCCAGCTAGAGAAGTTGGGAGAGCAGCAGGAGTGGGCTGAAATGGCTGTAAACATATGCATCCAAAGCTAAAGTTCCAGAGATTCTGACTTCAAATCAACTTAATTACCTGAAGTATTTAAAAAATTCACTCACCCCATGGGCACTTAGAGGTGGGAAACCCCCAGCCTTTGGAACAGCATCCATTAAGGGATTAGTAACAGGGGATGGAGCCCTGGCACCAAATGGTGGTCCACAACTGTGATCCACAAATAGGGTCTTTATGTCAGGGTTGGACCTTGGGTTCGTACACAGTTGATGCTGCCAATTTAAACTGCATTTCAAATGCCAAGAAATGCGAATATCTTAAATTAAAAGCAATAAGTAATGCATAGAGTCCAAACACAAGAAAGGAAAGAATTCATCAAGGACCTCTGATTAATTAGTGTCCGCAGTCTTGAATTCTTCAAGGTAGGAAATTGAAACTTATCGCGGAAAAGGGGATTAGCCTCTATCAACTTTTTTAGTTCAGCTAGCATTATACCCCTAGCAGACTTAGTATCACCATATTTAGAGAGTTGTTCATTATCTCTGCAAGTTAACATAAACCAATATGATCCCAAAATATAATTTCATAAATATAAAAAAAAAAAAAAAAAAAATGTGCCAAGCAACAGAATGCAACAATACTCCAAGTCATATTGTATATATACCTAAAGTTTTCCAACGTTAGAAGCTGAGTAATCTCCTTGAAAAGCTCTTCATTAAAGGCAGCAAACACTTTCAAATCCTTAACTAAAATATCCACTGCTTTTGGACGATCCCGCCTACATTAATATTTTTTTCCAAGTAAACAGGGTATCAACAAACTATGAGAAACACTTTCAAATTGTAAAAAACAAAACTGTAATCAAAGAATACAAATTGAACCCAAAAAGGAACTTGAAAAGGCCTACTTGTCTAAAGCTTCAAGGTACTTCTGCTTGCGAATCTCAAAGAAAATCTTCATGGAATATCTATTATCATCCACCTTTGTGAAACCAGATAAGTATTTCTCTACTTCATCCCACTCGCCATTTGTCACCATATCCTCAAAGTACCTCATGTTGAAGAAAAACCCTGACTCTTGCTCCAGCCTAAATAAATAATATTAATTTAATCACACACCTAACACAACCTCAACAAATTTCAATATGTACACAGAAACAATGTACAAAATAGGCAAAATTAAAGCTATTAAAAAGTTAAAAAAAATAAATTCAAAGATATCGATTAACAAACAAAAAACAGTAGAGAACTTGCAACGTACTTGTGAACAGTCTCTTTGAATTTCTCTTCATCAAGAAATTGGAGTATGAGAAACACAAGTTCTCTGCTAAGCGAAGGCATGATTGTGTATCTGCAAATGAATTAAAAATTACATGGATCCAAGACCTCACGGATCAATAACTTCATAAACAACAATCCGAATATGTCACACCAAACAAACACGAACGAAATAATTCGAGGTTCAGCAACATATATTCATTTGAAAATTTCAGAAAGCAGTGGTCAATTTTCAAAACCTAAAAGTCGAAAATCTGTTAAAAAAGAAACAAAATGAGAAGTGAAGTTTCGCATGGTACCTGTACGAGATTGATAGATCGGAGAATTCTGGAGAAAGAAGAGAGAATAACGAGATGTCGTATCAGTGATTTCTGTCTCTTTCTGCTTTTCTTTTTCTTTTCTTTTCTTTTCTTTTCTCTTTCTCTTTCCTAGCTCTTCTGGCAAGTATTTATAGAGAAAATTGGCTAGGGATTTGAAGAGTAGAGTGTAGAGAGAGAGAGAGAGAGCGCACGATGTGTTTGCGAAGAAACAAAGGTATCGTACCCATTAAAGCCCGCGAGCGAGACGACATGAAATGAGATGGATCGGCATGATAAGTAGGTTGATAAGTACCCTTACATATCACAGCTAAATGCTATTATAAGTCTGAGTGACAAGTCCCTGTACTTATATGCGCACTAATACGCTTGATTTGGACTTATTCTCCGCTGAAAAAGCGGGGTTTCCAAAGTGTAATTACTCGGTAATTAATTTCTCGGTACTGAAAAAGATGGCCCTCAATTGTGAGTTGCCTCTTTTATTACTCTTACACGTGTATTTTTCTAGCATTATTTTTCTATAAATAAATAAATAAATCCCCTTCATCAACAATTAATTATAATTTTTAATGATTAGAGATTAATTATATTTTCGGGTAATCCCATCTATGTACGGTGGTATAATAAATAAAGTTAAATATTGAGCCTTAATAAAAAAGTCAACCATAATAATACATACAGTAAATTTATTTAATTTAAAAATTATATTTTTATTAATTTTTTATTTATTATTAATTTATATATTTTTAAAATTATTATTTTAAATTATACAAAAATCATCCTCCGATAAAAGTTATTAATATATTGTAACAATAAATAAATTTATCGTTCTGGGTAAGAAAATCATGTATTATGAAAATTTATGTTAATTTTTTAATATTTTTATTAATTATTAATTATACTTTTGCGTGAGAATTTAGAGTTAAAAAAATTAATAAGGGCATTCTTTTCATATATATGGAAAGAAGCAAAGATGGGCAACTAGTAAGCAACGGGGAGCTGTCTTTAGTATCAGGAAAGAGATAAACTGAATGGCAAGGCAAGATTACGCCCGGTTCCAATTACAAACACACAACGGTGTCATTGAAGACTGCGTTAAAGCGGTGTCGTATGGCGTCTCTACGTGTTTGTTAGCAACGAACGTTGTGAGCGCGTCCCATCAACGAACACTTCAGTGGTAAGCAATAGCATTGTATGGCCGAAACGCGTAAAAAGTCAAGACCTCTTCAAAATTGTCCAAATGACAAACGTCCCGGATGAGCAGCGAGTGCAGCGAGTGGAAACAATTCGGTTTTCTTGTTCTGCTAAATTTGGCGGGCGATTGACAGACGACTATTAATTAAATGGACAAAGCCAGAGAGCCATATTAAAATAGAGAAAGAAAAGTCTTGCTGGTACTCCTTTTTTTTTTATCATCTCGTAGTTATCATCATATCACGATATCATATCTGCTCTTAAATTCTCACATCATTTTTCTGGTTTGTTTTACACGCAACCGCACGTCAATTTGTTGTGACGCAAGACATTTGAAACGGTCGTAATCAGACGAGGTTTTTTTATTTTATACGGAAAAAGGAGAGCTGCAATCACATGCGGCCGTCCCCTTGGTTTTAAAAAAAAAAAAATCCGATCAACATCACGATTTTTTTGACTCCCTTTGTCGACGTTTGACTTGAAAATTGCAATTCAGACTTTGTGGGTTTCAGGGAATGCCACGCGGAGTTTCAGATGATGTAGAGTTTATTTATTTATTTATTTATTTAGGTTGCTTTGGTAGACGGATCATATTTGACAATACACACCTTACATGGTTGAATCGAGTTGACCAACTTGATTAGGTAAAGGTTAATAAACTGGGTAACATTAACATGTAGAATCTCTCGCATTTATCAATTATTAACACATTTAAAATACGATTAATCTACAAATTCATTATTAATTGTACCTTATTATTGTATTCTTGATTTACCATATACCTCTATTTTTATTTTTTAAAATAAGTTGAGATTTTTTAAATACAACAAATATTATTTATTTATTTTAACTAAATTATGCAAGTTGAAAGCATGAAGTAGGAAGCGAAGAAGAAGAAGAAGAAGAATTACAACCTTGGATTTGGGTTGGTAGAGAGAGCAAATTGTAGAGGAAAGGAAAGGACGTAATGCAATTGCTTTTGTTGGCCATTAAAGTGGTATTGATTCGTCAATAGAATATAGGGGCACGTAAAGTTGCCATTTGATAACTAAGTTGTCAGCCATAATGAGGAATTTGGACACACACTTAAGTTGACTTTGTTTTATTGTTTTATTCCATTTAGTGATTATGCATTGTATGTTTGCCCAATCATACTTCCATAACTTAACTCTTTCTTTTTTTCTTTTTAAAAGAAAACACCTTAATGGTGTGAAAGCCCGCATGTCAAAGATTGCAGAACAATGGTTAAAAAGGGTGAGTACAATTCTCATCTAAGACCCAAATATTTTTCACTTTTAATCATGGATGACTTAATTATGGTAATTTAATTTAATTAATATAATATTTTTTTAAAATATTTTATCTTAAAATTTTACTTTTTTTTTTTTTACGTATAATACTTATTTTTTTATAACAATTTATAAATATAATATTTTAAATTTTTATTTTGAACGTAAAATTTATTTTTAACTTATTTTAAAAAGTTTTGCTACTAATTTAAAAAAATTAAAATGCTTATAAATCACAACCTAAATTTCTACCCAATTTCCTTGCCAAGCAACATGGGATGGGTTTGGCCAAGAAATCATCCTTCTAGTAAACAGCCGCCAGGAAGGAGAAACCTAAATTTATTGGCATTCTCTATCAAATATGCAGGAAGGTTAACTGCCAAAGCTGGACTTGGTATATATTGAACCCATCTTTTTAATCAAGTCATGGAATGGAAGGAGTACTCTTCACGAAGCATATCAGAAGCATCATCTCCACTACAAATGAATTTTTGTATTCTAGAATGACGCAAGAACTCGATGCTTTTTACTCTATTTGCATGGCTTTAAGCAGTTATTTTGAACAGTACAAATTCCCGAAGACGACGAAAACAAAAGCTACAATGCCATCCTGCATCGGAAAAAATGAGCTACTTTCGGCTGAATGCGGATACAGGGCCAGAGGACCATAAATGTGAATTGTTGCCCGCCAGTTGCTGTGGTCCACGGGGAACTCAAATGAGTACACCATTGCAGTGGTTTCACAGTGTGTGGACTTGGGATCTCCTGCTCTGATTCAAGAACAAATGGGTTTTAGAGGAGCTGTTAGGCCAGGATATAAAAGGCCCAACATGTAAAAGTGGTGTTAGACTCGAGGATTGAAAATTTTGTTACATAAGGATTCAGCTCACGCCACTGATCTCGAGAAGGTCTAACTCATTGTTGAAGATGATGCCACCAAAGACACGGCGGAGTTGTGAGCGTTATGGACCCACCATTTAGTTTGCAAAAATGTTCCACCGAAACATTCTCTGCATAGAAGTGAGGCAGGCGTTTGAAAGGTGGAGGAGGGTCGTCAGAAAATGGGCGGAAAAAAGCAGCATATGTCAGAAAATGAACAATTCCTCTCTTCATGATCAAACATATAATTTGGAACAAATTGATAATCGTAGTCCAATCATACCTTGCAAAACTTAACCTTTAAATTCTATAGAGAAGTACGAGCCTCACGGTCCACTATGTGATCATCTACAACGCCAATTGTCAAGATAGTATATAATCTAAGTCTTAGTATGAGATTCCTAGCATCTCATCTATAAACTATACCAATAAAAAACATTGATTTAATGTTACTGTTTTGAGATGTGACTTTCTGGCCTTTCTGTCGGCTTAATATTTCTTTCAAGATTTGTATTGGATGTGATTGAAGACACATGCCTGGATTGTGTAGCAAATCACAGGCCTGTCAAGATTCACGGGCCAAGTCCAACAACGCCTAGGTCTAACGAACCACAAAATTGCATTAGTCTGGAAAACTGAAACAAGGTGCTCTCCGTCTTTGCTGCAGTCGAAACTCAATCACCATTCATATATTATATTATTACCCTGAAGAAGATTGAAACCAGGGAGAGAACTACAAGGCAGTTTCAAAGAATCAAATTAAGCAAGTTCTAATATAACAAGTCATGTTTTCTTCATCAAGGTAAAAGACAATTCAAATGTTACAGTGCTAATAATAATTAGGTTCTAAATTGAACATACTGCTGCGCGTTACATACAGTCATTTAAGACTCAGAACTAAAAACCCAGGTGGGTCTACTGCAATTAAATATTCACCCAGATGGGTCTATTGTAATTAAGGATTCAAATTAAGTAGGTTGACGGTAGATTGCCCACGTAATTTTGATCCACAAATCAATCAACCACTTGTCTTTGACAACTTGAGGCGTTGAACTGTGCGAATGAAAGTCCTACAAAACACAAAGAGTCCTGTGAGAAACTATAATGGCTCATCTCATATATGAAATTGCTGCAGAGAAACAAAATTTCGGCATACCTCCAAGGTACACCTTGAGCAATTAGCCAATCTCCTTCTCTATCTTGGTAAGTGAGTTCATAATTGTTGGATTCTTCTTGCCCTGTTGCCGAATAACCAAGAAAATACACAACTTGTTAATGAATGGTTTCACGTCAAATTAAGTTAGTAAGGTGGAGATAGTTACATAAACCAAACATGCCGATCAAGGTGGTCGTGAGCGTCTCAATAGAATTATAAAGGTTTAGGTTAATTTTCCTGGTTATGGCTACTCCCTCCATTTTCACCTTCACGAACATGGAATTCGATTGTCTACCGCCACAACCAGAGCCATTTGCCACCGTCTGGTTGTGCTTGGCTCGAACTCCTTCATGCTGATAGCCAAGTTTCTTCCTCCAATTCTTTATTGGCGGCCACCCCACTACACCATCTTCATCAGTTGTACTGAGAAATTTTTTTTTTAAAAAAAAAGCAAACTATCAATTTACACATCTGCCTGGTAGAATCATCATTTCACTTGCTTAAACAAGAATTGCGCCAATTTGCACCAAGGAATCTCAAGGAAATAAAGTGAAAGAAAGAGCATGTACTTGTTACTGCCAAATGAAGAGTTGTTATCGATGTCCTTGGGATCATCTTCATCGTCGGGCTGCTTGTTCCATTGCAATAAAGGTAGCGTTCGAGGCACCGGTTTGACCTGCTGCTCAAAGGCCTCATCAAAGCAACGTTTCTTGTCATTGCTGTTGCAGCAAATGCCGTCGTTATTAGTACTACTACAATTGCTTGGCACAGAACCTATACAACCAATGTTGTTCCAGGATAGGTCCGAGCACACAATCTCCTTAGCGTCGTACAAATAACAATTTAGGTCTAATCCCTTGACATCATTGCTTGGAAGAGCAAGACCCAATTGAAGCTCCATGTGAATCATATGCGTATATCCAGCAACCACGAACAACAGAAGAAAACAAACAAACAACGATAATATATGTTTTGCCCAATTAATAACGCAAACCAAAATCAAAGCCGCAGAAACAGCTAAAAGTCTTGCGTGAGAGTGAGTGATCTAGGTGATCTGGGTGGTTTCTTGTTACAGAGGGTTTAAATAGAGAGCACTATTATAAAGAAAGAGAGACATGGGAAGGAGAAAGAGGAAGGCGAGGTTGGCGGGTAAGCAGACAGGGTGCAGGCAAAGGGTTATATATTGCTAAGGTGGTCCGCCTCATTGCTCCGCTTTTTGCCGACCAACTTGCCCGCTTGTTTCCATTCCCCTTTGCTCATTGTCTTCTGTTCCCGACACTCACTGTCCTTCCTTACCAAATCCATCCGCGCTCGCGCACCAAAGCAGGAGCTCTTTTGCTTTTTTACCAACTCAATTTTCAACGAAACACTCATTTCACGATGGATCTAACTATGCAAGTGATTCTCGGTGTGGTTGAAAAATCTAATAGCCCGGGTGTATGACACGCTCCTAATGAGAGAGTGAAGGTTCTAAACATGTTGTTCAGTGTTCACCCGAGGTGTCATAAAGCCGGTGCCAGTATTTGGGTTCGAGAGACTTTGACAGACAAACACTACTGATGTGTTATTGTTTGTGGGGTCCAACAACTCAATCAAAATGTCTTTGCATTTAAATTCCTAAACACGTCTCCGTTCCTTTCTTTTACATCATTTGCTCAAACATTACGCTTCTTCCTTTGTCATTAATCCCCCCAAGCTCTAGCCCTAAATACAAGGAATCTTATCCCATTGCCTAAATTATTAGATACGCTACTCTCCCAACGGTGGTCCTAACAAACAACACAGATAATTAATTTAAATCTTAGAATTTGACAAAAAATTACAAGTCAAATATAAATTAATTATAAATACAATTTAAAAATTAATCTAAAATTTTAAAAAATTTGAATATAAATTAATTATAAATACAATTTAAAAATTAACCTAAAATTTTAAAAATTTCGAGACTGCTCGCACACTATTCTCTTCTATCTTTAATTATAACTATAATTCATCGAATAATATTAATAATTAATTGTTATTATAAGCACCTATGGACTTTAACAAAAGTATCTGTAATGAACGATTAATTAAAGGGGGACAAATTTGATTTTGGGTATTTTATGTAGATTCTCTTTGTCTTGCTCTAGTTACGAGTCATTGCCTATACTGTTAAAAAAAAAAAAAAACAAAATGTCTCAATGTTTCTTTAAAAAAAATACTAAAAATAATCAATAAAATAAATAATAAAAAAATTAACAATACCCAAGTCCCAATGTGCCTTGTTTTGTTTAAGTCTTGTCCTTAAATAGTTAATAATCACAAGATACAATGTAGTTGCATGATTTTTGCTTCCGTTTTATGGGAATAAATAAAATAAAAACAGGAATACCCGTGAACCACTTGTATGTCACGTGATGCCGACCTTGGCCGGCAAGCCCACGAGAGTGTTTGGACCAGGTAACTGGCACGTGGCGGTACATAGTGCCGCCCACATTCGAACACAGGATTCGGTTTGACAACACGAATCGCTGGTTCGAGGCCACGTGTCCAAATGGTTCTGTCTCCCCGCCATCAAAAACGGGTGAGCAAACGCGGCTCTGTATTTCTAATGTTCTAGATACCTATCGCCCGTGGCCTGCGCGTTCAGTCCATACGCAACTGATTTAGAAACACACGTGGGGGGAGAAGTGGGGTCCAGAAAAGAGTGCCTTAGGATGGATGGCGGGCCATATGATTCCTGGTAAGGCCCGTGATTATTTGAAATTTAGATGGATAATGAGACGGTGATGTTTTCGTTTCGTGTTCTTTGATTTTACAAGCCAGACCAAACATATTGTCTGTGGGCTGTGGCTTTGCCATATAAACACATGCCACGTGTCATTTTATGAACAGTAACATAGACTATTCAAAATGAAAGTTGAATTTTGCGGATGAGTTGGTCAACATTGTTCCCTTTTACTTTTTGGGGTGACAAATTTAGGACCACATTTGTACTATTTAATTAATTAACTAACACATTGATGAACTGATTGCATTGCTTTAGTTGAATATACAGTGACATTCCCCATTAATGGCAGATCAAATCAAATCCAATCCATCAATCAAGCCCCATAATTCCAAATCTGGGATCTTAAGAGATTTATTCAAAATAAACAACTGTCATCACATTGGTATTATTCGCTAGAAGTGTTATTAAAATATAATATTAATTATTTATTATTAATTATATTATATATTATTATTTTATAAAAAATTAAAAAAAATATTATGTAAAAAATTTTAATTCATGAGTTTATATTTATTTATAGGTGATGAAAGCCCAAGTTAAGCCCGTCAAGAAACTATACAAGTACGAGCCAATCCAGCCCAACAATCCCAATCCACGACATCAGTTAGCAGGACATGGGTGTATTAGAGAGAGTGGTGCCTTCTCATGTCGAATTTGAAGAGAAGGTAAGGCAACCATACGTGGTGGTGGTGGGGGCTGCTCCGCCATCTCTTTTACTGCTTTTAAAATGAAGATCATGTGCAGGTAAAGTTGTAAACTACTTAACTCCATACAAAAAGGTCAAAAGTCTCCTTAATTTTTGGAACAATTAACGTGCCTTTACCTATGCTCATAGATACAAAAACTGAATTTACTCAACATCGTGGTTTATATTTTTTTCTAATTTGCGATAACTTGAAGCAGTAATCTTCGTATTAATTAGCACAAAATGGGTTAATGATTGGAACTACAAAATTTTTATTACGTGTGCATAATTGTTTATATGATTGATGAACAAGTACATGTAATAAGAATTCATAAACGAAAGAGGTGCAATGCAATGTATCCAAATATCAATCTCAGTTGTCATATCCTTAATTAACAATGAATCATAGATCAACAACTAGATAAGTTCCGCAAGAGACTTTGAATAATCGGCAACTGATTTGAATGAACCAAAGATGGATATGATAGCAGCTTTATTCCTCTGTAAAAGGTGATGAATCCCACTATATCGAGGAATTAACCTAAAGCAAGGTATGAATTGTAGTCCACATATAGCATTGTCATTTTCTAAACTCATAACAAAAGTAGTTGTTCTCTTGTAATGATCATGAGACAACAAATGGACATGAAATGCATGCTGAAGAACTTTACGATGTGATAATGACTGAAAAAGCAAGAGAATAATGCACCCACGCATGTCCTGCCAAACTCTAAGGACCAAATTCCAACATTTTAAATTAACATTCATATTAATAAAACTTTCTCGTGCAAAAATTTCAATGATTTGGGTTTGCATACAAGTCTTTTAAGATATATAGTTAACTAGTACAAGTGATACGAGCTCCAGTAATTCCAGGCATGATGCATGGGGTGGTGGCAATTGGCAAAAGTTGTTTTACAGGAGTCTTTTGTGAGAGGCAGATGAATAGAAGTGGTAGCTACTGCATACATTTTGCAGCACTTACGAGATAATGCAGCAGCGGGTTACAGGTCTAACTTGAAACAAACACAGATGCCATAGTCAGATGGATGCACATCTCCATTATTTCTTGACAATCTTCCGTGCTATTTTAATGGTATTTTGGTGGGTACAAGCCACAAGGGTGAGTAGGCACATGCAATATTCAAAAGTAATAGTCATGCAAGATGCCTTGGTAAGAACTGCCGTTGCTTAGATTCTAGAGGCAATGATAAGGACTCTGATTATTTTTATTGTTACAACATGAAACTCAGACAAAAACTGATTATAAATCAAAGGTGCAGAAAAAAGGAGATATAAAGGAAAATTTTGACAGCTCTCTTCTCTGCCTACTGTATTGCATTCCAGATACTCGAACACTTCAAATTAAAATTCTAAAGTCTCTCGTGCTGCGCTCTCCCCCTACTAGACCTGATCAACAACAGCTCACATATCACTATATAATCAATGGCTATGTACTTGCAAAAGTGAATATGCGTGTGTCAGATTGAACAAGGCTGCATTTTCTCAGATAGTAGTGCGTTCTTTGATACCATGAACAATATCTTCTGTTCTATCAAACGGAAAGCCGAATATGGTAGAAATTAATAATTGCTCTTGTTTGTCACTTTGCGAGTGTTGAAACTTGAAAGATCTCTCATTCAATTGTGGAGTGACATTATGTTCATGCAAGTTTTATCTGTGTTTCTTCTACTAACCCTGGCTAAATCATTCTAAGTTCGAAGACTTAGATTCTGAGCTTATGTTTGGCAAGCAAGAAAACAGAAAATAGGTTTTTGCCACTTCCAGTAACGAATAGAAGGACATTTCAGGCACACAATTAAATACTATTTAATTAATAAAATAAAAAAAATATAAATTAATTATAAATAAAAAATTAATAAAAAATATATAAAATTTTTATTATATTAATTAAATAATAAAAATTTGTATTAATTTTTTTATTTATTATTAAATATATATTTTTTTATGTTAGAAATATATTAAATAATGTCACCATCCTCTTACCCAAGAGTCTCTCAATAAATTCTCCTCACTCACGTGCCAAGCTGTTAACTAAAAGTATGAAGCTCGGTGCCCGCTAACCCTAAATGTTTGCACTCGTGCGTTCCGAAAAGCTACAGCATAATAACAGTATCCTTCGCCAAAAGAGGAGATTATCACGGTAGCTTGGGCTTGGTAACTGTCTAATGGGTCCGCTTTCATATGTCAATCTTGGGAATGGAGATAAATGTGACTGGAAAATGAAAGTGGAACGTAGATTTGCTTTGCCTTTTCTTTCACTGGACGGTAATCTCAAGGAAAGCTAAAGTGTAACAGGGCAGGGCCCCTCACGTCAAACCAGTTAGTACTGCAAATGGTTTAGTGTGGTGCTCTCCATGCTGGATCGATTCCGTGTAGCTTGCTCATCGATTGGACATTTCAGACCTGTATACAACTCTCCTCTCCATATATATATATATATATATATATATATATATATATATGTAAGCCACTTAACTCTTTATTTCATCACTAAAATTCTCAGGGAAAACTACTCAAAAGTAGAGAGATAGTAATGGAAAATAAAGACGTAAAACCACAGCCCAAGAGAGGTTTGTGGAAACCTGAGGAGGACCTGATTCTGAGAAATTATGTAGAGACTCATGGTGAGGGCAATTGGGCAGCTGTTTCCAAGAAATCAGGTATATATATATATAATTAATTAAGCTGTATATACGCTTGAATTCTTAGTTTCTCGTTAATTATATATGTATGGATGCTCTATCAAGAGTAAGGGTTCTAATCACATAAGCATAAGCATTAATTCACTTTTTTTTTTTTAAATTGCCTTTACTTCTCTATAAGGTTTGATGAGAGGAGGGAAGAGTTGCAGACTGAGATGGAAGAATTACCTGAGGCCAAATATAAAACGTGGTGGAATGTCTCAAGAGGAAGAAGACATTATCATCCGAATGCACAAACTTATCGGTAACCGGTAATTAATTAGTATACACCTCCCTTGCTTTACGAAGCTTCTGAATATTAATCATCTTATTATAGAGAAATTAAGAATCTTTAAATGGGTGGTACTAATTTCACATGCAGATGGTCACTGATTGCGGGTCGACTTCCTGGTCGAACCGACAATGAAGTGAAGAACTACTGGAATACCCATTTGAACAAGAAATGTCGTTCAGGCAAAAGAAAAGCCATTGACCTTGGCAGCAGCGAAAACAACAACAACGACAGCGGCGACAACAAGCTCCCTCGACTGTGCGATTCTCAACCAATTAGCAGTGGAAGTACGGGAAACACGGCTCAAGGATTGGAAGGAAGGGAAGAAGATAAAGAAGTCAAAAATCTTGGAGACACGTGGACGGATAGGAGTGGAGGAAGCAACTTTAACTATGACATGGGATGTGGGCTGATACCTCCCAATAATGCAACATTCGTCTTTGATGACGAGCCTTTAATTGCCTATTTGGATTCCTTTGTTGTCTACGAGGCGTTTTGAGTGTAATCAGTAATGCCTTAATAACGTCTTTAACTTTCGCTTGTCCTCGTCCTTCACTTTGTCAAATCTGCTTATTCTCCGATGCAGTGGCCTAGGGTGACGTTAAGTGTGCTTTTGCGGGCACCATTGATGGTGTCACTATATAATGTAAATCTAGGGTGACGTTAAGTGTGCTTTTGCGTGCACCATTGACGGTGTTGCTATATAATGTAAATCGCAAGTGTTTTCAATCTCTCTCTCTCTCTATGGGTGAGAACTGAAAAATCAGAATTATGTCACGAATCACGATACAACAGTCTACCAGTTCAATCACAGTCTACATCACCTAAAAAGTAGGGGGGGTGGAGGGGGAAAGAATGCACGTACTTCACTTCCACAGTGTAAAAGTTCAAAAACGTAATAAAAATAAAACCCACAACAACTCGTGGTGATATATTGTATTCCCACGCAAGCGAAACCGACGCCTCTCCTCCGTCAAAACTCACAAGATCAAATCAAATCGATATGCAGACCCATTTTTAAGGTCGGCTTTTTCAGCTCTTCCACCACCTTAAGCAAGGCAACGATATACATACACAAGAGTTACCTGGATTCTGTTTGGTATTGAAGTGCTAAAATTACAACTTAGAAAACTTCATAATAAATAATCACCACAAAAAAAAAAAAAAAGAAAGGCTTAAGACCTATTTCAAGTTTATTGGGAATCAGCGTACTCCAATTATCAAATAGTTTGATGTGGTCGAACTAAGAGCTCTGTTAGAAACTTGGTAACAGACGTCTCCTGCGTCTCATCCAATTTTAAAACGCAAATCTATTGGACTCCACACATTTTTATTTATTCAATCCACGAAAAGAAAGAAATAGCAAGGGAACTTTGACATGAAATGCAGAAAGGAACAAACAATACAAGGAATCAGTAAGGTAACCGAAGCAAATTAGGGCTCTGAAAATTAATTACAGTATCGCATTATGGGTACGCTGTCGAGAAAAATTTGCTAATTACATTATGCGGTAAGTATCTCCATGGAAAATTAACAATAAAAGGCAAATAAATTGTTTCCGTGCAAGAGATCATATTTACAATACTTCATCATCATGTTGAGAATACAATAAACCACTGTCAATAGGCAATGAAGGGGGAGTTCCAGGAGGAATGCAAGCAGCACCATTTTCACCGGCACATATACACAAAGCCTCGGCATCTCTTAGGATTGCATCAAGGTCAATCCGACCACTCAGCTCATTAATGAATTTCAAGAGCGTGTCAAAATCCATTTGTTCCCCCATTATCTTGTTGCGATACCGCTTCAAGATTGCAACACATACATACAGATGCAGGTGCTCAGACAGATAATGAGTCCATAATACCTCCCACAAACGCATTGTTTTCTCATATTCAAATTCCCTAATAAACATCATGAATCATTTATTTATCAGGAAAACTTGGAACATCTTATTTATCCCACAAAATTATCCGTCATCAAATCAAAAAAATTGTAACTTCAGATGATTATGATAAGCTAAACACATGCAGATTTGTCAAATCATGCACCTAGCGCAATTAAAAGCTAAGGAGCAGCGAAACTTTGGCATTAAAATTACTAATTAAACATGTTACCCAAGACAAATGTAATAACCATTGACCTATTCTAGAACCAAGAAGCTCCAAACTATTTAACCTTTCTGCCTGTTGGTGTCTTGGTGACTCATGCATGCAAAAAAGCCAACACAATACTTCAAATAGGTAAATTTTTTTCTCTCTCTTCCTAACACACATGCAAACACTTGTACACATGCACATCAAAGCCAACAAAACATCAGACAGGTTATCCAATTTCTGATCCTTCCCTTTTTCCAGTGCAATAATTCAAATAGGAGAATGAAGCATGGAAACTCCATTCAATTAATCTAGGACCTCTGTGTCTCAATATTATTGATTATTCTATTTCTATAGAGCATGAAATACATATTTGACGAAACAAAAATACTGCCAGATACATATATGAATGTCGTGATCGAAGAACACATACATACTCAACAGGAGTCAATCATTTAATTCTGCATCTGACCTTTTAAATTGTATTAGAACCCAGCGGAAACAGAAGAAATAATTCAAGCAATCGTTCTGCTTGAAATAGTTATGCAATGGACTGTCTAACAACTCCACCAGCTGTAGCAACAAAAGTAAAAATTAAAACTCGGAACTTATTACCTTTGCCTAGCAAAACTATTTAAGATCAAACACCTAGCTTCAACTCACACATAAAACAAATCATTCACAAATAATAGTACCAACGACATAATTTGGAAAAGGAAAAGAAAAATTAGAAAGTAATTGTACTTTCAATTATTAATTAAGTGATTATGCACATAACTTCTACAAGTAAAGCACTACTAAAAGATGAAGAGAGAGACCTTAGATAATGCAAAGAGTTGAGAATGCATGCCATTTTGGTCCCTATTAAAGTTGGGCCCGAAGCGCTCCATCAATGACACAAAACACCAAAACGATTCTGATTCATCCTTCATTACAAACAATATTGGGGACAGCAGGTCACTCATACCCTGCAAGACACAAGAATGACAAGTGATCAATAATGAAGAGAACAACACTAAATTGCAAGCACGAACTAGCAAATATCCGATCATATATCCGCTGAATACAGGAACAAGAAATACAGTAAATAAACCAATTTTTCTCACAGCTGACCGCAGCAAAACCACTTACCTGTAAAGTGACCTACAAAGAAAGTGTTCATAAAATTAACAATATTTTCCATTTTATTTGCTTCATCACATCTACTTACATTTCAAAAATTATCCACAAAATGCCAAAATGAAGTATTATAGTAACAGGATCGAAGAAAAAGAGTAGCCGAATGCAGGTTGCATTCCACAGAATTTAAGACAAAAGTTCAGCCTCTTGTTCATGCTACCATTAACATGAATTGAATCCAAGTTGGAAAAATAAGGATGCTTCACATGGCCTTTATTTTTGTAACATTTCTGAAATGCTTCCAAATCATTTTTCTTTGATTATTTCCAAAAAAGGCCAATGCCATCTTGATGACTCTACATAATTATAAAATCATAAATTTTCATGCACCAGGAGCAAGGCTAAGAAAAATCACTTCAAGGTAGAAGTAATTACCTGGCAATAACCAAGATCAAAGTTATAGAAAGAGTACGTCAACAGAATATCACGAAGAAGATTCACATTAGGATTATCATCCCCATCGTAGAAAGCAAGAGATCTATCAGTCCTCACCTAGAAAACAGAGAAAAACACATTTTACAATCTCCAAATTGCACTTTTGAAATATTTTCACGAATTTATTTAAAGAGATTGGCAAATGATGATGCTAGTTTGAAGCATACCACATCTTTATCTATAAGTCCTTTCCTTTCCCTGAATTTCGTAAACCTTCTTGCCTGTTCAGGTGAGATACTCTGCAGAAGAAAATTAATATTTGCATAAATTAAATCTCAGGAAAAACCTTTCTAAGAAACCATGAATTTAAACAAAGACATGAAATAGTTGAATGAAAACTAAAGATGCTATCTAAGCACATACTGCAATGGAGACCACATAACCAACATTGAACAACTCTACATAATACTGTATTTTCATCAAAAGGCTCCAAAGTCAAGCCACAAAACAACTAGCAGTAAAAGCCTTGCTTCTCTGTTTATCTTTCTCCATCAGACAAAACATTAGGTGAAGGTTACTTTGTTTTTAATTAATTTAAGAGAAGAAACAAGAAAGAGGCAAAAGCAGCACTAACTATAAAGGCAGAGACTATAAAGGCAGAGATTAAAGTAGGCATGTGTCAAGCCAATCGAGTAATTAAAAAAGGAGAGAAGGAATTACGATAAACAAAAAAATGACAGAAACAGAACAAAATCCAAATGTGATGCTGATGCAAGGGAGAGTTCTACTAATACGATACAGCACATGCTAACACAAAATCAGGTACCAGTATTAAAATCGTCAGAGTAACCTACAACAAAAGATAAATGAATATGTATAGCAAACCTGCCACTGGTTTTTTATTGTCTCATACTCTGACTTCTTAATGGACCTAAGATACTCCCTCTCAGCATATGTTGAATCATATGCATGGTATCCCAACAAGAATGCCCAGACCTACAAACACAATCAAGGTTTCATGAACAAGATGCATATTCAAACAAAGAACACTCAACAAAAGTTCCTTACTCTGAATACAAACCTCGCTCCGTAATTTGTGCTCAACTCCCCCATAGAATATTCTCTTTCTTAAAGCTTTTGAATCCATAACTCGCCCCTCATTGTCCAAAAAAGTTGCCCACTGCACATACCAAAGAGATCAGCACAGGAACAATCATGCAGATACATAAGAGCCAAAGATAACAAAGAGCTTCTCTTTGATTGGAAGCTCCAGCACATTAACAGGCCATTGATTACATAATTTTGACTGTCTGGGCGGAAGGTCTGGCATAACACCTATTGGGAGGTTTGAGAAATGCATAAAAAAGAACAGGGAATGATAAGACATTCCTACGCCATTGATGAACAAAAATCTTGATTAACTGGTAAATATATCAGGGCATCCTCATGCAAAGTGGATACAAGATTAGTAGAGCATATGTATATAGAGTCCAAAACTTGAATGCAAACATGTATTGACAATTTGGTTGGGAAGATCAGTAATTGCCTTCAAAAATCTAGGTGCCGTAGCTGCCATGCTGTGAAAGTAATTGACCAACCTACTTACCTGACAATGTAAGCACTTTCTAGTAACAAAGTAAATACATAAATAGGTTATAAGTAAACCCAAAAGCCACTAGAAATTCATTCCCAATTCACATAATGTGCATTAAATGTTACATTAATCGCATATCTTAACCACCGATTCATGAACTCACATTTTCGTAGAGAGTAAACTTTGTTTTTAATACAGTTTTTAGCAAATAACTCCAATTTGCAGTGTAAATTGAGAAATTTTTATGCCAGATATAATTTAACCTTGCCGCATACATAAACAGCAAGTGAATGGGATCTCACAACCTTAACATACACATCTATAGAAAACTTTCCAAAATAAAAATATTTTGGAACTGCTTCTGGAAACAGGTGAAGTTTAATTAAAACAAGACTGCAAGCAGCCAAATTGCTTATAAGAGATGAAGGTGTATGACCTGACAGAAACTTCATATTTAAAGTCCACCATCCAGTAGTAAAAGTTAGAGAACTTATCTTTGGAAAAGACAGCTTTTACCTCTTCAGGCCCCGAGGGTGGCTGTCGTGGTTTTCCCCATACTAGTGTTAGTTTATCAACCTGGCAAGAGAGGAAATCAATATATAAGTGCTAATTTCAAATTAATCATTGAGAAACATAATTAAAAGCACTGATGTCAAATAAACTGAATTACTAGCTGCCAAGGTCTTGTAACTTGACAAAGCACAGCTTTAAATGGTCATGCCAAACAATTCAGTAGAAAAAAAGACCTTTATTGTGACTGATACATATAATTTAGGGGCCCAAGAACAAATATCATGGCAAAGATGCAATTATTATCAATCCAACACACCAAAAAAGCCAATTAGCACTATCATCCACGTTTCCACCAGTAACAGTTACCAAATGGCATAGGGGATTACTTTATTATATAACTAGCATCCATCCTAGAGAAATCAATTTTCTCAACTTGTAGTTGACTGCTGATCGGCTTACTCTGGCTTAATTTGAGAGATGGGAAGATTTTCGGTCCATAATTATCCATGCTCATTACCAATTTTTCATAAAAACTTGATGCATGAAGGATCAATAACAATAATATACACTTGCTCGTGTATAATATAGGAGTCATATGCCATAAAACACAGTTATCCTTGGTCAGTCGTATTGTAATAATGCAAACATTATGACACATGGGTCAATAACAAATTACACCCACACATGTCCACAATAAAAAAAGTACTATGGAAGCATCTGCTGCTGCAAATGTGCTATGAACCAATGATCAAGCTTCAAAATGGGTAGAAATAACCAAAAGGAAGAGAAACAAACTCAGAAACTAATATGGGACATAAAGCTCCCGTCTGTACCTCCTTACAATCAATTAGCTCAAAAGCTCCCATGTTGGTGGCAGCTTCTTCATCATGAATATGTTTTCTAGATGACATTTTCTGTTTAAAAGGATAGATGTCTGCATTAGATGGCCTCGGAAAAGAAATCTAATTTTTCTTCCAACTAAAATAATGTAAGTAGCCTCAGTTGAATCAAGTGGACAGAACTCTGAACTTAACTTTGATAAATATATATATATATGTATATATATATATATATATATATATAATTATCTACATTAAGTGTAAAGGCATATGGTCCCAGCCCAACAAAAATATCCAAAAATTATATGAATCCCAAAAAGTACTAAGCATTCTACCATGTCCAAAGTGCCTGATGGACAACATGAATACTAATTATGAAGCAATGAACATTTAAAAGCTGACCCTAGTTGAACAGATTGGTTTCAATTTGTGAAATAGGTTCTCTATATGATGAGAAAATCTGTTCACCCAAAGGCCAAACCTAGCCGCTAAATACACCACCAACATCCAATCAAGATTATTTTTTTCTTTTTTTGAAAAAAAAGGTTGTGTTAACTGTTATATATGATGCTAATAATAACTTCTTATGCACAATATAATCAACAGCAGTAATATAAAACAAGATAATGCAACCAAAAATAAACTTTACAGACAAGTAATACAAAATTGTAACCAATCATTCTCATTATTTAACACCTTCAAATTCTATGTTTGTGTACTTTGTTATCTAATAACAGGATATATCAAGATACATGATCTCACTGAATGTATCAGGATTTACACCTAAAATAAAATGTTCACGACTTAACCCAAAATACAAATAGTTAGAAATTGACGAAATAACAAAAGATTACCTCCAGAGGATCCGAGGCAACTGGGACTTTATCAACAATTTTCTCTTCATCATTAGATGCCTCGTGAGGGAAATCTTGGCGAGGCACACTATTGGATCTCTTCTCAAAAGCACCAAATCCGTTAGTGTGGCCTTCACCAAATAGTTGAGAAGTTGTTTCACGGGCAAATCTCGTTACAAGAGAAAATTTTTCCAATACTTGAATTGAGATATCCCGGGCAGGATCGTGAACCTTTTGCCTCTGTTTCCCATTGAACTGAGAAATACTAGAATCCCCATGGCCGAGGCCTCCATTCGTCCTCTCTTGGTTCACATTTGTAGGAGAGTCACCCACTGAAACAGGTGTTGACATACCACTTGCAATAGATACCACCCTAGGGAGCTCCAAAGAAGATAAAGTTCTCTGTTGCAAGTGATTAAAATATCCAGAGTCAATCAGACAAAACAAAACAAGGAAAAACCACTGAAACTGTTTATATTTGAATACCTAGGTCAACATTGCACAAATATATAATGTCACTTTTAAATTTCCCGACTAAAGCAATAGACCCAGAAAGACGTAATTTAAACTAATTTTTTCTTCTTTTTTTCTTTTTCAAAGACTCAACATGGAAATAATTGGCTGACTAGGTGCACAAGTTTTTACATACCTTTGTTTGGGAAAAAAAACAAATTCAATAATAATAAGATTTTCACTGTTAAATTAACCCATAGTTCACCATAATCAACCCCATATGTAGGAAAATTGCAACAGAGAAATACGATGTTAGTATATTTATATGCCTTAATCAAGCAAGTAAATTGGTTTCATACATACCTGAAGAGGATTTTGAAAATCATTAACAAGAAATACGTTTGCATCTTCTGCTGACCTGCAAACATGATTTAAAGTAAGAATCTAGCAAGAAATGGCATAGAACATGTAATATGAATGTAATAGCAAAGAAAACCCTAGTGGATTGATCTCCCTAGTATTATATGCGATAATAATACATGATTTGGCTGCACATCCAGTTAATATGAGACATGATGTATGATACAAACATTCATCTAACACCACACTCAAGTTGTGTAAAATAAATTGGACCATACCAACAGAAAAGCTACATCTAATCTTCTGCAACACACAAACAGAGACTCACAAGCATGCACAAACACAAACACAAACACACACACACACATCTCTATACAGCCTTATGATGACTGATATATTTAGAATCTAGGTCATAGACCAATGCCATACATATTTACTTTGTACATTCCCCTATACATACACATAATAAACCATAATAATAACAGACCTCACAAGAAAAACATGTTGCTTTATGGTTGCAAGGAACTCCCTAACTCCTCCATTGTAGAAGTAAAGAGGGGGAAAAGCAAGTCCTGCAAAAACACTTCCATTTAATCTCCGTATACACACAATTAATAACTGATATTGTGCATCAGAAGAAAATTAACTCCAATATAAGCACACAAAACAATTCCATTCAGCAGAAATAATCACATCCCACCAGAATAAAACATAAGATAAATTCTTAAAGCTAGAATAATTAGACTACCTGACGATAAAACAACAATTATATACTGCCACCCAAGAGCTGGATTGTGTCGGCGAATTGACCGTACGTCTGCAAATGGCAGTGCCCTTATAGTATACAAACTCCTATCTACATAGAGAAGAAAAAAAATACAACAATAAAATTCAGAATTTATAAACACTCACATCAAAATCACATGAAGGGCAATAAATTTAATCACAGCAAGTCCACAGCTAACAACCTTTCTCAGATAGCCTGGCATTCAAGTTTTGCCCTTTGTACGGAATCCAGGTCTATCATCACGTACAAAACAAAACAGTGAAAGAGTTACTGATTTGGAAAAAAAATTATAAATACATAAGAGGAGATTAATTTCAATTAATTGTTACCATAAAGAGAGAGGAGCCTTGTTTAATTAGCTTTAATCTTCCGCCAATTCTTTCGGATGCAAACTGAGTAGGATGAATTGCAACGTTGTCTTTCGAATAAATGACTTCGGCACTGTCAGGTTCGCTCGACAAGCTTCTCTTGCTGCTATCGTTCCTCATCATGCTCGATGATCCCTATTTCATTACATGAACAAACAAAACCTAATCAGTACATGGATTTTCTAGAAATTGAAGCAATTATAAGCGTTTGGATCGAAACTACCAAAAAATACACGAAGCGTATGTGTGTGTAAATGTTAGATGCGTATGTGATTGTAAATTGCTTACTTGTTGCATAGAAGCGGCGTAATCGGCGTCGTCCGACAAATCGTGCATGTCTGTTTCTAGCATTGTTGCTGATGAATCAAGAAAGCTAGGGAGACAAAGAGAGCGAAATACAGAAGACTGATTTTGCTTCGTAACGAAGAAATGCGCGCTCGCGGGCGCGCGCGCGCGCGAGAGAGAGAGAGAGAGAGAGATGGGGGAAGATGGATGGAAGGAGGAATAGGGAGGCAAGGCGTCGCGGGTCCGCAGTACGGTCAGTTTCGAGATCTAAGGTGTTTTTTTTTTTTTTACTTTAAATTCCCCAAAATTAATATCTGCCTATTAAATAATTAGAAAATTTATAAGTGCTGTGTAAACTCGAAACGTCAGCGTACTGATAACTTCCATAAGTTTTATGAAACGGCCAATAGACGATTGCCACGTTGATAAACAAATCCAATTTATTGTAATTATAAATGGAAAATTATAAAACAAGAATCCCGTTTGTTAATCCGGTGAATTTCACACGTGTAGAGAAGAATATCCACGCGAAGTACGTGGAAGCAAAGCAAACACTCTGTCAGAGTCACATGCACCACGTGACGTCTTTAGTCACGATAAGATGACCCGAAAGGGATCAAACGAGACAAGAAGCAACACAAATACAAACACGATTAGGAGAGAGCGTCAGGGGAGACCTCCTCCTTGCCGTCCCCAAGGACAGCGGTATGTTAAATAGAAGCCATAGTTTTGCGATACTTAGTAACATGCCAGTTCTCCATTAACGCAATCAATTTGTTCTTGGTAGGTTTTCTCTGCATAAAATTCGAAGCTCTCCCGTCGGTTTTCGATCCGCAACGATTAGAATTTTAGATTTGTCTTTGATTTGGTCTGGATTTATGTGGGCTTTTTTTGATTGTAATGCTTGAATCGATTTGCGAGATTCGAGTCTGGGTCGTTGAGAGATGATTATCGATATTCTTGTCACAGATCAATGGAGAAATTGTTATAACTGAAAGTTTTGATTGCTCAATCGTTGCCCCCAGTTTTCATCCCTTTCTGTTGATGTATCTTCTTGTCATTGAAGAGAATTATCGGCTTGTGGACGCGCCCGAATTATTTCTGGGTGTTCTCGGGCCATTGACTTTGTCATTTGAACGAAAGGCCTATTCTTTCTGTATCCCAAGAGATCGATGGGATAAGGAGTTTTTCAAACTACAAAGTGGGTAATAGATCATAATTTGTTGAATTTACAAGTATTTTAGGTTCTGGTCTTGTAATTGCTGAATTAGTTCGAGTTGGAATCCTTCGAGATGGATTCTTCGCAAGGGTCTACATTGTCAACAAATATGGCTGGACTGGTTGATGGCACATCAGCTTGTAGAGAGGTTTCTTATGTTGATACTTTGCCTGTTTATGTGAAGGAGCTAATTGCTGGAGGTGCTGCAGGAGCATTTGCGAAGACTGCTGTTGCACCTCTCGAACGGATTAAAATACTCTTACAGGTGAATACCCCTCTTCAGAATATTTAGGGGTGGACATCCCCAATTTCATGCACCAGATGAAATCGTTTTTGAAGGATAAAATTTTAATGCGCCTTTTTATTTGCATTGTATGGTATGTGCACCTTTTATAGGCTTCGCTTGGGTTAGATGTGCCGAATAATTTATTTTTACCCAGTTAATATGTCTAGTTATGCTGCAAATAGTTCTGCTATCAATTGTCTAAACATCAATTAGAGCTTCAGTCAGCAGGCACTTCTTAGAGCTAGAAAATTTTGTCTCAAACTTGGTCATGTTAATGTCAATTACAAATTATACTTAAACCTTGAGTCAGTTTCATGTATTCTAGGAAGTTTTTAATTTTTCAACTCTGTTGCTTCTTGGCATATTGCTTGTTAGCTGATTCTGATGTCGACTACTTTATTTCTTCGCGAGCTACTTTTCTTGAACTTATTATAAATTATTTCCAAATAGTTACTACTCTTATCATTTTCACAAACTTGCTTACTCTCAATTGTGCAGACGAGAACTCAAGGGTTCCAATCTCTTGGTGTTTGTCAATCCTTGAGGAAGTTATTCAAGCAAGAGGGTGTTCGTGGATTTTATAAGTAAGATTGCAATTTTTGGTTTTTATTTTTAATGTCCTTCTGGCAAGAAAGTGTTGTAATTTATGTTTATGTCTTTGTTGTAGAGGAAATGGAGCTAGCGTTCTTCGCATTGTTCCTTATGCAGCCTTGCATTTCATGACATATGAGCAGTATCGTGTTTGGATCCTGAATAACTATCCAGCGTTGGGTTCAGGGCCTTTTATAGATCTATTAGCTGGTTCAGTAGCTGGTGGAACGGCAGTTTTATGCACATATCCTTTAGATCTGGCTCGTACAAAACTTGCTTATCAGGTGAGTGGTCATAGGTATTATTGAGGCTTCTTCTCAAAGAGGAAGTTAGGATTACATGGATCATCATTTGAATTGGTAACTAATTATTCATTGTGTTTTATGGACTGCGATTTATGATTAATGATTAGATATGCTTCCCTTTATTTGTTGCTTAATGATATTATCATGCAATCGTTACTGATGTCTTACTGATGTCTTGAACAATTGTATGTTAATCTTCTGTAAATTTGAGGTAATAGTGTGCTAAACAAAGTTTCCTTGTCAATTTTCAACTTGAGGTACTAAAATGTTCTTGACATTGTTATCGAAGGATTAACCTAAAGACCAAATGTAGTTTGAAAAATTTTCATCAAGTTCGGAAATTTCATTGTTTGTTGATTATTTCACAGTAATTGCTGAAAGGTCTTAATTTTATAGTTAAAGACAATAATGGAAACAATGTGAGGTAAGAAGCATGGCATTGCACATATTAACACTCTGGTGCTAATTATGGTGTTTCATGTTTTAGTGCTCTGCCTAGTGCATAATGCTATGTTGTGCATGGTTACATTATTTTATTAGTTTGATTTATCATTAACTTGTTCTGAAATTTTTTTTAAATGATTTTGTTCGTTTGGTATGTGCTACAGTACCAGATAAGCATAAATTTTGGAGTTTTTGCGTTTAACTTTTTTCTCATATTTTGTGATTTATCAATCTTTGACTCTGTTTTTCATTTTAAATGTATATGTAGGACGAAAACATAAATATTTGTGTACACCTTTAGTACCTTAGTACTTCAAAGCAAGTTAAGTTGTAATGCATCACTTAGCTGGTTAACTTTCCCCCGATTTCTGCTCAAATAAGAAAAAGACTATACAAAAAATGCATACTTTAAAATATATATATATATATATATATACTGGTTTTCAATGTTCCATGAGATACAATGGATTCAAATTGGATTATATTTGGAAAATGCTAATTATTGGGAACTTAATTGCATATTTAAAGAAAGATTTTGGAATTTCTGTTCCTCTTGAAATCTTTGAAATTCTGTTATCTTAGGTCGAGTTTGGTTCCACTAATAGTTTCGATCAATTTTTCCTGGAACAAGAAAGATATTTTTATTTCTGTTGTATTTATAAAATTTGAAGCAGAAACATTTTGTTGGTCCTTCAATAGGTCAGTCTTTTTAGACTCATTGTAAACACGATCTTTGTTTTATATGGCCCAGTAATCTTGTAGTAAATATTTTAGGGTCCCTTGTTTATATTTGCTTTTAAATGTATCTATAGGTTGTGGACACAAGGGGAAGTTTGAGAACTGGTATGAGAAGTATCTGTGCTCAACCTGCATATAGTGGCATAAAAGATGTACTTACAAGTGTCTACAAGCAAGGGGGAATCCGCGGTCTATATCGAGGTGTAGGTGTGTAACACACACCATGTATGGCCTATTTGTTATGCTTTTACTTTGCAGTATTGCAGTACCCTTTATGGCCACATATGGTTATTAGTGGTTGGTTTTGCCTCCAATAGACATAATCTTCTAATTTTAATACTTGACGAGGCTCACTCTTTTCTTGAAACATCTGGTGCTCTTGATGACTGTCTCAATGAATAAATTTTCTTGCTTGAATGCGTACTGGATGTCCAAATGTGGTCATCTTCAACCATTAATCTTTTTTTCTTCTTTTGAACTTAGTTGCTGCACGGAATATACATACTCCTTTTTGATTCTTTGTTAATTCTATTTAGAAAGCCACAAATAAATTAAGTCTTCATTGTATGAGCAGGTGCAACACTAACTGGAATCCTTCCTTATGCTGGTTTGAAGTTCTATATATATGAGGAACTTAAGAGGCATGTTCCTGAGGAGCACCAGAAGTCCATTGCCATGCGCCTTTCTTGTGGAGCTCTAGCTGGGTTATTAGGCCAGACCTTCACATACCCACTGGATGTTGTTAGGAGACAGATGCAGGTATCATATAATTGTTAGTAGGTGTTAGTGCTTAATATTTCTCGTTTTGTAGTTATATGTATTGTCATGGGATGTAAATGTTTTCATACCTTTTATGGGATGTACAAGTTTTGATACCTTTCTGTGAGGAAATTGAGATTCCTGCCTGAAAACCATGTTAGATGGACTCAAGTAAAAATTCTAGGTGTGGAGGTGTGTCCGCGTGGTTTTGGATCTCTAAATTGTTTTGTGAAATGTTGCATTACAGGTTGAAAATCTGAAACCTTCAGTCCCAGGTGATATCAAATACAGGAACACAATGGAAGGCCTGATCAGTATTGTCCGAAATCAAGGATGGAGACAGTTGTTTGCTGGCTTGAGCATTAATTATATCAAGGTATTCGCTTGTGATTATTTTGATATTGGTGTTTGTGTGTTATGTTTACTATGTGATTGCGCTTGGATTTGCAGGGATTCATTCACTGACAGAGTTTCATGGTTTTTTGTCAGATTGTTCCTTCTGTAGCGATTGGTTTTACTGCATATGACATGATGAAGATTTGGCTACGCATTCCACCCAGGCAGAAGCCCCAGTCGATATCCTCTTCATAGAAGATTCATGTCCCTAGTTAAGACATGTACAAGCGCATTTACTGATTTCAAAGTAGCCCATTTTATGCTGTTTAAAGATGTGTTTCTGTGTGGACAAAAGATAATTTACATTGAGTCATTGAATGTTATGAAAAGAAATCGGTGAGATTTGCAGCTCCAAAGTTCTACCAATTCGGCATGGATATTGAGAATAATTTACAGTTGCCACTTAGGAATGCGTTAATGCCATGGTCGGTGAGGTGGGGCAGCGGCAGTGGAAATTTCCACCTTACCACCAACATCGCAAATTTTCCAATCCAATTATTTCAAAGTATCATGTTGACTCGTAAAACTTGATTGTTTGATCGGCCATCCTTTTGCCCAATTGGTCAAGCTACAGAAAGATATTACCTAGTCATGCTATCGTGCAAGGACCGACTAATTAGGACCATGGCGCCCTTGAATCATCTGTGAAATGGAATGCATAATTTGTACATGGGTTACCGAATTAACAACTCTAACTACTATTGTAAGTTGTAAGCCAAGTGGATGCCGTGAAGAAACAGTGCCAGCGCACGGTATTTAAGATCAAACAGATAAGACTCTCTGCTCGTGGGGACATGGGTAGTTGACCCTGCTGTTCTCTGTCATTGATGAAGCAAATTGAGTTATAATAAAGGACACGATTAAAACTTCGCACCAACTTTCGAAGGCAGAAATCAGTTGACTATGTACATCATAGTAATCCTATCCTGTTGTATGCTGATAAATAATAGTATAAAGACGTTCTATTTGATTGGTTTATAAACCTGAATTAGGGCTGGCGTAATTAATTATAGTAGTGTACATTTTAGACCGGTTGTCTGGTTTCGTATAATATATGCCCGTCTTATAGGGTAGAAGAGTCTAAATTTCAAGTATACGCTGGCGTGTCATCCGGTTTTCCAGAAAGCAAAGTCAAACATTAACCGAGTTGTTGATAGTTGAAAATCTCCATAGTTGAATCAAAGTGGTTCCAAGGTCCAAGTTCCAGCAGGAATCAAACATACAGAACTTCTAAAATTGTACGCAGACTCTTGTTTCGCCCATACGAGGCATGCTTAGTTTATTGGTGCTTCGTATATCTTTCTCTTAAACTTCCATGAAGCTACTATGTTTGGTTGAATCCAATTTGTTTACTTTTTGACATATCGACTTTGATTTTTTTTGGCCTTCAATGTTGTCCATATGCGGGAAGTTTACCTTTGATTATTCAAGCTGCCACGACAGCCCACCATTATATATATAAGCTGATAAACTTTGTCAGTTGCATGTGCTGTGTGGTCTTGCACTCTTACAATTATTTGCAACTTGAGAGAGAGAGAGAGAGAGAGAGAGAGAGAGGCCTTTTGGAGCTCCTGCTGTGAACTTTCAGGTGAGAGGTCTTCTCTCCAGTCTTTTAGAATTTTCAATTCTCAATTATAATGAAATCGGTGTTTGGTTTAATCAACGGATTGCATACTGAGTGATGCATTGGGTTGTTATAGTTCTTGGTTGTGTTTGGTATTTATGTACTCTAAATCGTTGTTTAGTTAATTGTTCTTGATGGCTTATGGTTCTATCTTGGGTTTGTTAAGCTCTCACAATGGTATATGTGAGCTAAGACCTGTTTGATTCATCGCTCAAGTGGATCATATATCTCTTCATGCTTCATTCTTTCTCCTTCTTTCTCTTCCTTTTTCTTTCTTAACGGGTTGAAATTTTGCTAGTTGTAGTGTAGTTCTACCTGAACAGTGTAATTTTCTGGTTTTTCTTCACAGAAGATGAATTGGCACAATATTTGTGTTTACTTAATACTTGTCATTTTTCCATTTGTTTCCTTCTGATAAGCAATTCCCAGCAAATTAATATCTCTTTTTTTTTTTTTTTCCATTCCGGCGGGCAGGTTGATAGTGCTGGTACTACACGCTGAAATCTGCTATTGATTTAAGTGAATGGGTCTGTCTCTTTCGTTACTCTTATCCACATGGAGTGAAATCTTTCACAAGTATTTGAGTTTCACAAACACCGTCAAAAAAGTTACTAGAAGGTCCACAAGCTTTGGAACAAAAGGTGGAGAGATGACCTTCAGAACAAAAAGCTTCAAGAAAGAAGATTTAGAAACCATCAATAAGTTCGATGGGTCAGATAAAATGATGATGGAGAGGTCTATAAGCTTCAAGAGATGGGATTCTGGGAAACCAGGGGTTAATTTATTTGAGTCATCTGAAGAAGTTTCTAACGAAAGGAGTTCAAATTCAATTTCTTTCAAGGATAAAGCTCCCGACACTGTTAAAATAAACAAACCTACAATATTGCTTCCTGAACCGGTAAAATTCTTTTCTCCGAGGCCTGTTAGTGAGCTTGATGCTGCAGCCACTACGCTTCAAAAAGTCTACAAGAGTTACAGGACAAGAAGGAACCTCGCAGATTGTGCAGTTGTGGTTGAGGAACTATGGTTGGTCTCTTGATAATCTTAACTTACTTGGTGCTTGATTGAGTAGTTGTTATTTTGTTTCTTGCAATTGTTTCTTAAATGTCATTTACTTATTTTAGGTGGAAGGCTCTAGATTTTGCAGCTCTAAAAAGAAGCTCGGTGTCTTTCTTTAACATTGAGAAGCCAGAAACTGCAGTTTCTCGTTGGGCACGCGCTAGAACGAGAGCAGCTAAGGTAATTTATTGGGTTTTCACAGCTAATAAGTCACTGAAATATGTTTTCTTTGCAGTTTTAAGAGATAAATCGTTTGGTCCTCCGTTTACAGGTAGGAAAAGGTTTATCCAAGGATGAGAACGCTCAGAAACTAGCCCTGCAACACTGGCTTGAAGCTGTAAGCCCACATGCTTCCCTAAAATATCTTATCAACTGTTGTGTTTTATAATTTGCACAATTTATGTGTATCAATAGACAATAGGCTGCTCTCTTAGAATCTAAATAATTACTTCTCAAAATTTTGATTGCTTTTATGAAACAAAATTCATTTAAACTTCGGTGGCTGTTTATCTGATGGCTTAGCTTAAATTATGAGGTTTAATTGATTAGTTACATTTTTCAGATTGATCCACGCCATCGTTATGGACACAATTTACATTTCTACTATGATGTATGGTCTAGCAGCAAGAGCACCCAACCTTTCTTCTACTGGTAAATATGTGCATTGAAAATCAACTTACATGATTCAACTATATGCAAGTAAAGCTTACCCTTCTTTTAAC
The DNA here is from genome assembly GCA_032401905.1 of Swietenia macrophylla. Taxonomy (NCBI): domain Eukaryota; kingdom Viridiplantae; phylum Streptophyta; class Magnoliopsida; order Sapindales; family Meliaceae; genus Swietenia; species Swietenia macrophylla. The sequence continues at coordinate 2,133,242 of CP135561.1, read as the reverse complement.
ACTCCATTCTGAACTTGATTCCCTTTTGAACTGAAGGTTGGATGTTGGAGATGGTAAAGAAGTGAATCTTGAAAAGTGCCAAAGGAATGTTCTACATCAGCAATGCATTAAATATCTTGGACCGGTAAGTTTTGTCGGTTGGGTGCATTTCATGTACCTCTCCCCTCGCCAAAACCATATTTAAATTGTCTTACTCATTATGGAAACCAACCTATATGCATTTTTGCACTGGGCCTATTTAATACATCATCTAATTTCGGTTCTGACAACTTTATTTTGTACTTGTAGAAAGAGAGGGAAACATTCGAAGTGGTTGTGGAAAGCGGAAAGCTTATTTACAGGCAAACTGGGATGCTTGTTCATACCACCGAAGATTCTAAGTGGATTTTTGTACTCAGCACATCAAGAGCCTTGTATGTGGGACAGAAGAAGAAAGGCATGTTTCAGCACTCAAGTTTTCTGTCTGGAGGAGCCATAACCGCTGCTGGAAGGCTGGTAGCCCATGATGGGATTCTTAAGGTATGTTAGCTGTACCGAACAACCCTCATTTACTTACTCTTGTTTGTTTTCTCAGGCTAATTTTTCTTGCTTTCTTCAGGCTATATGGCCATATAGTGGTCACTATCTCCCAACTGAAGAAAATTTTAAGGAATTTATTAGTTTCCTTGAGGAGCACAACATGGACTTGAGCAATGTTGAGGTACTTAAATATTCAGGCCTAAAAACATACTTGCATGTACCTGTGCTTGGTGGTATATCCCGATACAAATGCATGAAATTATCAGACTTTGGTTAGAATGTCTTTCTGAGCTAGACTGATGGCTATTTTCCAAAATCAATTACGTCAAAGGTAACTTTGTGTTCATTTTTTCTGCAGAGATATGCAATAGATGAAGACAGCTCCTCATTTAAAGTTACCGCCATAGAGTCTAAGACAAAGGAGGCGGAGGATCTTCCCACGACTGCTAAATCATCAAATGCAGATACTGTGGATATTAGCCAGCCAATCAGTGACACATGCGCCACAACTGATAACCAACAAGACAATAATGCTGCCAACGTGGAAGCACCAGTTTATCACTTGGCAAAGCGTTTGTCATGCAAATGGACTAGTGGAGTTGGACCTCGCATTGGATGTGTAAGGGACTATCCAATAAATCTGCAATCCCAGGCACTTGAACAAGTCAATCTATCACCTAGAGTCACCCCAGGCAGCTCGAGGAACCGTGCCCCAATTCCTTCACCGCGACCTAGCCCGAAAATTCGTGTCTCACCTAGGCTCGCATACATGGGACTACCTAGCCCAAGGGTATCCGTTACTGCTAGTGAGACTCCTTGCATTCTCAAACCAAAACCAGTGTTATAGGTTGCTCACATTCCTTGTTCTTTGATTCTTTGCTTGATTTAACAGTAATATACATTCGGTTCCCCTTTACTCAATTGTTTCTGGAAGTTGTGAATATGCTCTTGCATTGTATTTTGGAAAGTTCTTGATAAATGCAAAGATCGTTCCTCCTCTTGCTCCTATGTTGCCCTGTTGGTTCACTTTTTCACAGGTTGACTAACTTGTGTCTTTTACTAGGCGGCTATTCGACGAAGAAATCAAGAGTAGAAAATTGGCATGTGAGACAAACGTAGATCATGTGCACTTTCATTAAAGCGTGCGTGTGACTATTGACTCCGAATGTTGATTGATAATTCCAGGCCCATATAGAAAGTTTATGGTAAACCCAATTGACTAAACACAGACGCAATTGGCATTCAGCAATACTAAATAACAGAACCTGAATAGAATGTGAAAGTGGAAACTGAAATGGAGTATTCAAGGGGAAGAGATTAGTCATAGACAAGATGAAATCTCGTAGTCAACGCCCGACAAGAACACAACAAATGCCTTATTGGTTCGTTACTTGTAACTAAGGAAATCTAAGACCAGCAGCATTAAACTAGCCGTCTTTCTTTGAATGCATTGCTCCCAGCATGTTGTTTCGTACTTCTTGAAGCTCATTCACTGTGTTTAACAGCGTTCTCGACATTCAAATGAGCTGATTCGTTGGTTCTCTTCTCCCTTGCAGAATCTTTTCGGCCCAGAGTGGTCAGTAATTCAAGATTTCAAGTTGCCTTGAAATCTACACGCAGTTTTATGTACTCCAGCTTACTGTAAAAATCATCACCGATTTCCAGTTTCAAAAACCTTTGTCCCAACGTTACATCTGCATTTTGGACATTCCTGTTGGTAATTCGGACATGTTACACATAGATTGTGTTACTATCACTAATGCAATCATGTTAATTCAAAATCTTTTGTCTCTTACTACAAAGATGTCGGCCAGTAGTTTGAATTTTTTTGCCGACGAAGAACTTTTAAACCTTCTGATTACTCGTGCCCCAATCCAGCAGTTATGAAGTGGTCCATAAACATCAGAAGCCGCATGTATTATTAAATAATATTGCTGCAAAACACCAGATCCTTCACACACTGACTTGGTAGATCCTCTGTCGGCTAGCATGTTGTCTTTATTTTGTAATCTTTTCATGTAATGAACCGACTGAAGGGCCCATGCCTTTTCATGGTTTTTTGCAAAGGCAGTGGGCCTGGTTTCGTAATATTGCGTAAACACAGGGACAAGTAGTCACAGTGTTTCCAAGGAATCGAGCGGGACTACTCTTTGAATTTCAAAAATGGAACGGTTCACTATTGGTCCATGTATTGCAACCTACTAACCCTCAAAACCAACCCATTTCCCTGTCTCTCTATCGGTCTCTGGTTTCACCGGTTTTTGAGATACACTGGTTTCGGCATTTGGGCATTAGCCAATTTGTCTTTTAGTTTTATAATTTCTTTCTTCTGGCTTCAAGTTTCAAGATTCCATTGTTGGCAAGTTTTGTTCTTTCAATCTCTCATCTTCTTTTCTGTCTCTCAAATTAGAAAAACGCTTGTTCTTTGAGCTCTTATATTGAAGAATCAGATTGTTGCTTGGTGGTTCATTCCAAGCGAGACCACTTCATTAATGGGTGCTTCAGGAGGAAAGTGGGTTAAAGCTCTTATAGGTCTCAAAAAGCCAGAAAAAGATGACCAAGTAAGTTGCACTCATTCGGAGTCTTCTTCTTCTTCTTCTTCTCTCCTTTTGTTTTCTTTTTCTTCATTCTGTTCATATATATAGTATCTAACACTCGGTTTTTCTCTCTATGGGAGAAGGTGGCAAATAATGGCAAGAAATGGAGGTTGTGGAGGAGCTCTTCGGGGGATATAGGGTCTTCATTGAAGGGTTTCAAAGGGAATCATAGAGCGGCATCAGAGGGGTCAGATTCTTCACCAAGAACAGATGCATTCACAGCTGCAATGGCCACTGTGGCTCGTGCTCCTCCTAAGGATTTCAGGGTTGTCCGGAAAGAATGGGCTGCTATCCGGATCCAAACTGCTTTTCGCGGCTTCTTGGTAATTTTGGGTTTGTCTCAATTTTGATTATCTTTCTTCTCTGTCTTTCTGTTGAGCATATCAAAGATAAAAGAGTTTGAAGTTGGACTTTGCATACTGTTGATATAATAAACACAGACACAACACTATGGTTGAAAACTGAAAAGTGGATATACATTGGATCTGAACTGTGTCTGAAATTTAGACTGTAGTTTGATGTATGCATTTGAGGTTGCGGTTTCAAGTTACTCTCTTGCGTTCTACTACGCAATAACGAGCGTGAATTATAACATATTTCAAAAGTTATTGGAATTCTGTGATGGGTTATGCAGTAGTGAAAACTACACCATCCTGTTTTTGAGGAAAATAGTTCATCTGTGAGTAGTATCTAAATATTTGTAGGCAAGAAGGGCTTTGAGAGCCTTGAAAGGAGTGGTAAGACTTCAAGCTCTTGTTCGTGGTCGACAAGTGAGGAAGCAAGCAGCTGTGACACTAAGGTGCATGCAAGCTCTTGTTCGAGTTCAGGCCCGAGTTAGGGCACGCCGTGTGCGAATGTCCATTGAGGGGCAGGCCGTGCAGGATTTGATCAATAAAAGACGCAGTCAAGCTGATATCTTGAAAGATGCTGAGGTACCTCAAAATCTTGACTATTTTTTCTAGTCTAATTTATCTGTTTTTCCATGAAGCTCTTTGGTTCATGAATGTCATTATCAGTTTATGAGGTTTTAAAATTTTGGTCTGGTAAAATTTCAGCAAGGGTGGTGCGATAGCAAGGGAACACTGGAAGATGTCAAGGCAAAGATTCAAATGAGGCAGGAAGGTGCCTTCAAGAGAGAAAGAGCAATTGCATATGCTCTTGCTCAAAAGGTACAAAGGATAAATAATATTCTTGAATTTAAGTACTATTCTCTTTCACTCCAGCAAAGAATCCAATACTTGTTTTCCAGCAATGGAGTTCAAACCCAAAAGCAAACAGTCAAACAAATGGCTCCATTTCCTCTCTCAAGAATCAAGAATTTGAAAAGAGCAGCTGGGGATGGAGTTGGCTAGAACGTTGGATGGCAGCTAGGCCATGGGAGACTCGATTGACGGAACAATCATATACTGATCCTTCTGAGATAACTCCACCCTCAAAAAGTTGTGCTGATTCACTTGTAGGCACGCAATCTAAATCTTCAGAACCATGCTCGGTGAAGATCAAAAAGAACAATGTTAGCTCCAGGATTTCTGCAAAACCTCCCCACATGGGACAAGTTACTCGTTCTTCTTCAAGCCCAAGTTCTGATTTTCGATATGATGAGAGCTCAGCTTCATCTTCAATATGCACGTCTACAACTCCAGTGTCTGTACTGGCTTCTGGGAAAACAGAGGAGACTGGTAATAGTAGGCCGAATTATATGAACCTAACCGAGTCAACAAAGGCGAAGCAGAGAATCAATTATATATCTAACAGAGTTCAAAGGCAGTCCATGGATGAATTTCAGTTCCCGAAAACATCAGCAGCATTCTCTAATGGGGATTCAAAAAGTGGTGCTGGTTCTGAACCTTCAGCCAATATGTCCAGACCATTTTACCAGCCTACCCAATTCGATAATTGCTCAATGAGACAAAGGGAGCGGGGAAACGGCTTGTATGTTTAGATGGATTGTTATGCTTTCTGAAGATGAACAGCTTGTTGTTCTCTGCTACTGAGAATGTGCATTAAGTTAGCAACTGTTGTTCTATGATTAAGATGTACTAAAACAGCCCAACAAATCTGAAAAAGATTTGAGGCTAGTTTAGGTCGTAAAATATTTCATTTACGGTGTTTGAATTCAAATTTTTCCCCACTCGCTGCAATTTAATTTGGATGAGCTTTAACAAATTTAGCTGCCCAGTACTCAATTCATCAAAATGAATATTGGTTCATCAGGGTTTTATTGCAACATCATGACAAGTTTTCAGAAGTTGTTTTGGATAGACATTCACATACAAAACTATGACTTTCCACAAAATTAACTAGTTCTAAATCCTTTATAAAGTTAAGACGATTCAATGTTCTCTGAAGCAAATTATTTCAATTATTTGTGGCATGCAATAGCTTCACAGGTAATAGTTATGTTAAATAGAACAACCTTCATGTTCGGTTTACAACTGTTAGCTTTACCCCGTGCTTGAAGTTGAGAACTATCCCGTATTGAAGTTCCAAAGGCTTTTCCATGTTGGGAGAATGTCGAAATACATATTTCCTGTATAAATGGATCATTGAGAGCTTTATTTCTTGCAAGGAGAATTTCTGCCCAATGCACGCTCGGGGTCCAATTCCGAACGGTATGAGAGCATAAGGATGCCTCCGTTTCTCTTCTTCGTAATTTGGATCGAACCTCTCTGGCTTGAACTTGTCTGGCTCTGGGAAGTTCTTGGGATCTTTTGCTAGAACTCCAAGTGCTAGCCACACCCATGTGCCCTGCTTATCCGAAATATCATGTTAAACATATGCATCCATCTAGAATCTTTGTGTTTTCTAAATATTATAGTATGATCACGAATCACAATACCTTGGGAAGACGGTAACCTCCTATCTCCACTTCTTTTGATGTTTCTCTAGCTACTAAGGGGGATACTAAATAAAATCTCATAGCCTCTTTTATCACCTGCAATAAGAATTACTGATCATTCCTGATAATAGGCGTAGTATATTCTATTCCAAAATCGAAGTTACTTGCCTGATCAGTATAGGGAAATTTCTTTTGAAGGTCATGAGCAGTTGGCATCTGATCATGTGGACCAAACCCATCAATCTCTGCAAGCAGCTTCTTCTCAACTTCTGGATGTCCAGCTACTAAATATACAATTGAAGACAATGTAAAAGATGTTGTTGCTGACCCGGCAAGCAGATGTTCATAGGTAACAGCACTAATATAGTCAGGGGTAAAAATATTCTTTGAGACAGTCATCGATTCCCTTGCCTTCAATATTTGTGACAGAAAGTCCTTTGAACCTTGGTTGTTCACTTTCATTCTATTGGATACAATTTCATCAAGCCGGCCACTCAACTTTTGATTAGTTCTATCGACTTTCCAGTCCATAGCGCCAGGTATTCTCTTGAGAATCTGTCTAAATGGCTCTTGAAAAATGGGAACAAGTAGGCCTAATATGATCGAGAGAGAACCTGATAAATCCATTTTAAGTTGGGTTGTGGAGTAGATGTGCTGATTGATGAAGTCTGAAACTTCTTTTCCGTGGCCTTGATTATCACCACTGCCAATCGAATCACTGATAGATTTTGGTTTTGAGAGGCCAAAGTTGACACCAAAGGCTGCTTGTCCTATCACATCTGTGGCCAATTGGAGAGATAGGTTGGAGAAGACGATGTCTTCTCCTTTAGCCAAATCAAGATTCTTGGTCGCAGAATCAATGAAGGATTGCATGGTGGGCACTAGACTAGCCAGGTGAGATGGTTGGTAGACTGATACGATTGCATTTCGCATGGTTGACCATCTCTCATCCCTGAATCTCAATAAAAATGCAATTATATAACTCATTTATAATGAATCACATTGATGAAATGTTCTATGAATGTAGAAAATGAGTCAGTACTTGGTGAAAAAAAGACCCTTCTGATGGAGAGGGGAAGCTGAAATGGGAGACGGAATGCTTCTGTTCGGAAAGTCCTTGAATTTCTTTATTCCAACTTCTCTACAAAGCTCTGCATCGGCTACAATTATCAGCGGTTGCCTACCCATATGAAACCTGTTCATGGAAATTGCAACCCGTATTACGAGTCAGTAGCAGTCCAGTCCAGATCTTTACTTCTGTTGCCCGAAAACACAGTATCTATTTTAGATACAAGTATGGCCTTACTAGTCCTATTCCCATGAGACTTGCATAAATATACTAATCGAAAGAGCATTAGTCAAGGGTTCTTCTATCAAAAAATGTTTTATCCGTAAACATTACCGAAGGCACCCTTAGAAACTTGTGATTTTGTAGGATGAAGCCAAGTAGCTAAGGACAGACAAACGCTTAAGCAAGTGTGAGCTGCCATTAAACAAGCAACAGTTACAGGATTTACTATTTAGGAGATAAAAGAGTTATCGTATAATCATTTTTTTTTTCATTTTTTTCTCTTTTTTCAGGTTTGTTTATACTATCTAACTATCAAACTAGAGAATCAATTGAAGTGCTTTGTGTTACAGATCAAAAGCGTTTAATACATAAAGCGCTGAAAGATCGACAAAGTCGTCTGAATTTACTACCATCTACACAGGGTCAAATCAACAGATATAGTTGGGGAAAAAAACTTCAAGAAAAAATCCTGAAAGGTTAACTACAATTCATGATTCAGCATGAAAGTGCGTGAAAAGAAAGGGAGTGAATGAGGTTTTAGAATTGAGGAAAATCTTGTTGCAAAAGCGATTTGTGAACAGAAGAACAGGGGGCCCATTCCACTAAAAACACTAAAAATGGCACATAATGCTATACCATGAAGAAAAGCTGCGAACTGACCTGAAAATAGGGCCATATCGCTTGGCAAGAATTGAAAACACATCAGGGCCATACTTTGCCATCAAGGGAATGTGTCCTACCAGTGGGATTACTGGTGGGCCGGGAACCCTCCTAACTTTCCAGTACGGGCCATACAGATAGCAGAAGACTCCTGCCAGAATTGCTAAAACTGTGAAGATTGTTGATCCTACTGGATTACTTGTGAAAAACCACTCTCTGTTCATCATCAATCTTCGAAGAATTTCATCTAGTAAGGCCATGTTTCCTCTGAATGTTTTGAACGAAGGAAAAGCTCTCTAGTTTCAGATCCTGAAAGGAAAGAGTTTCAGATTTATAACCTACATAGGAAGTTTCGCAAAGCATCTTTTTGAGCGCTTGGTCTTTGTCTGTTTATGAATGATTATATTGGTGGAATGGATACCCATTTCTTTATTATTAAAATGGCGGTTTACTTTCTGACAAGGAATATAAATATATTTATGTCACTATGATCGTCGAAGAAGATACAGTTATTCACAACGTTGTCTTCTGAATTCATAAAAAATAATGTTTTCCAGAGATTGTGCTCTGCTGCTGAATTCTTCAATGCAATCATTCACGAGCTTAAAACATTGCAGACAACCAAATCAAAAATGAGAAACACAAGTGCTCATTCTGTATGTGTCATCGATTCTGACGAGAGATCTTGTGAGGGTCCTGCAAGCAATACAACACGTAACCTCAAGCATGTCAAAATGGCCCCTTACTGGTAGTGGAGTTAGGTTTATCTCCATTCGGTAATTCAAAACACTGGCATGTTATCAAGTTTAACACATCTAATGGCCCCTACCCACAATCTTGTCGACGTCTGATGTAAGATCAAACAAAACTTGGACCTGTATATTATCAAAACTCGAAGCTAACGTAAGGTGTGCTGTGCACACTGTCACTGAACCATTTTCGACGAATCCTGTCATGTCATTCGAGCGGTGAAAAAGGATTCTTAATTTATACATGCTTAACTTTATTTGGCATCATTTCCATTTTCAATGGCGAAGGATTGGCAAAAGGATTCCTTGAGTGTGTGAATTTGTCATCTTCCATAAGTATTTATTCTTCAGGATAATTGTTGGGTTGCTTGCGATTCGGTTTGTCCTTTGTGTTAAGTCGACACTTTTAGAGCATAATTTGGCTTGTGGGTTCGTCATCAAACATCAACCCCTGGTGGACTTGCTGCTGGAGACTTGGTCTTTAGTCGTTGCTGCACTATGGAATCGGAGGAGGGGTGATAATTTTTAACACAATTTATTTTTAATTTATATAAATTTAAATTAAAATTATGAATTTAAATTAATATAAAATTATTAAATTATTAAATAAATAATACAATACGATATCATTAAAAATTATATCATATTTAAATTTATAATTCTTAGTACGTAAATTTATTTATAATACTATTAATTATTCGAGTAATTATATTATATTAATTAATTTAATAAATATATTTTTAAATTTTTATTTTAAATCTTTTTAATTACATTTATATATTTAAAAAATATTGAGATGTATTTAGAATAAAAATAATTAATACTTAAAAAAATATCATAAATATCAAAAAAAAATATTAAATATAAATAAAAAATCAAATAAATAATATAATTATAAATCATTTAATTATTGAATAATCGTGTTTGATTAAATACAATTATTAAATATATTAAATTTAAATTAATCTCTTTTAACACAACACAAATAAAATAAGTTAACTCAAATTATTATTGAAACTTTCGAGCTTTATCTATAAATCTAATATAAGTGAAAAAAGAAATGAAGAAAGAATCGGACTTTAAGAAGACCAGAAATGCTTTTCCTTATTTAATGGACATTGTATTTATAATTATTATACTTATAAACTATTGAAATATACGGTAGGTTCTTATTTTTAATTAATTTTAAAATTTTAAAATTAAAAAATTTAAAGTACATGATAAATATTTTATTTTTATATGACAACTATATTTATCAACTGTTCATTGATTTATTTTAATAATTAAAGTTTTATTTCATAATGCCTCAATTTTTTCAAGGGTACCATCCACCATCTTGTGAATAAATACACCAGTTTAAAAGCCATGTATTGGAGAATCACCTGAAATACTGAAAACTAAGGTGCAAGAATTTCAACATTGCATTGGCTTTCAAATGCAGCCAACCAGGAGCTACATTGTGCTTGTGTTGACTGTTAAACAAAACTTTAAAAAAGAAATGGGCAAGTTGTTTGAGGAATCGGGTTAAGCAAACTTTTATTAAGGCTTCTAAGCTGGAGATAAGGTACAAAAGATGCTTTTTCATTTACTGAAACTGTTGCAAAAGCTAGTGTTTGTTCCCAGCAAACTGCAAATTATGGAGGTCAGAGACAAAAAGAGGCCTTGAGTTTCCTTAAATTTTTGAGAACAAGTGTTACCCATATATATCTTAACCTTAGACTAATTTTGAGTTAAATTTTGAGAACACTAACTGATTGGTGATCCTAAGGCCACCTCAGACTATAGATAATAGTCTAAGCCCAACTGAATCGAAGAAGAAAAAGAAGAGGAGGTCAGGAACCAGAAGGAGAAGCCAGCAATCAATATTCGAACCCAATGGAAGTCTTCAATAACGGCTTAAATTAATTACTTTATACAGGCAATTTGGTAAGTAATATCTGAAGGCTGATATTTATACATATGAACAAATGTAATACAATATAATAACTGAAGTTCGGTGTGCAAACAGATTTCGGGCAGCAGAAGCTGGAACATCGTCTCTACAATCAGAGGTTGAAACCCTTTCTCATAAATCCATGGTGGCGATTCCTACTGCCAAATGCACCAAAGGAAAATACAAGATATCAAAAGTGATGCAAAGGGATAAAAATGTTAACATTAAAGGTTACTGGCAAAAAGATAGAAACAAAAATATCACTAAAGGATACAGAATAACAGGAACTAATGCTGGCCCCCTTGCAACTTTCGCCACTCCCCGCTGTATGAAAAACCATGTACTTTTATCAGTTACAAAGAACACAGACTTGAGGCTACAGAAATCAAACAAGTATTATAAAGCATACCTTTACAAGAAGCAGGGATGGAGTTGCAGAGACCAACTCAATCTAGCGACAGCATAACCCATTCTTAACAGAAATATGGTTAATCACGGTTTTGACCTGAGGTAACCCATCTGATCTACAAGGTCCTGCAAATCCTCACCCCAGTCTGAAGGAGGTGCAACCAAATCCTCAACTTCCACATCAGCTTCAGGCTGATCACCCACCACAATTTCTTCTTCTGGATTTCCAGCAATTAGATCTTCAGTTAACAAATCCTCCAACATTGTCTCATTAACATTATCCAATTTCCCACTGCCTATTGTGGGCATTGAACCAGTTATTGGGTTACCAATATCACTGCTTGATTCATTATCCAGGGCAGATGAAAAAAATGACTCTATATCAGTCTCCATGGTAGACAATTCATTTTGATCCTGTACTGTGTAATCCACATCTTGACCACTTTCCACTTCTACAGGTGCCGTAGAAGTTGATTCTTCCTGTAAGTTTTCCATGCTTGGTCGGGCTGTTAGTCTCCGTTTTCTTCCAATTTCAACCCCTCCCAGTTCTCTCTTGTGTGCATTCCTCAGAGAAAATTGCTGGACAAAGAATGGATTATTGAGGACCTTGGCAAGGAATGTCATTATCTGCTGTTGCTTCCTTTCTGTGCTTTGTAACCTATCCTCCATTACACCCATTTGGTCTCTTGATTGCTGCTGTTGTTGTCTTAGTTTCTCAATTTCTGCCATCAATACATTTCTGTCCCTCTTTAATCTTTCAACTTCACCATCCAATCCATATTGTCCCAACTCAACACAAGCTCCTCCTCGTTGTTGCATACTCTGTGAGACATGCCTTCTTCTCTTGATTGTCTTCAATAGATGCTTCTGTCCTCCCAAAAATCCTTCATTGGCGAATTCCCATCTATCAGGATCAACCTTTCTAAAACCCTGCATCACATTGACATTAAAGTAAGCAAAAAATTCTGAAAATCAACAAAAGAAACAAGATCCAAAAACACCAGAGCCAGTTCATAGTAACCAGCCAAAATGAAGGAGATAAATTATTATGCTCTGACTAGCATTTGTCATGTATCAATTGTCAAATTATTATGCTCTGATTAGCGTTTGTCATGTATCAATTGTTTGACATTAGGATACACATACTGACATCAAACTAAAAAACGAAAAAAATTACAGTGAATGAACGTGTGGAACTTACCAGCATGTTAGGGAACACTACAAAACTCAAAAAGGATCATCAAACCCAGCATGAACAAGAACAGGATGATTTCGTACACTATAACTTACCCCCGCAACCCATGAAAACACCTATTATTTCACTAAAATCAAAACAGAAATAGCTAATAGCTCTCAAGAACCCAGAAACTCATTGGAACACACATTACACATATTAGTATAACAAAAACCGAGTGATTATCACAACGATCAAATAAGAGAAAAACAGAATTTCCTTAAAACCGACGAATTATCTACTTGTAAAGAGTCATAGCAAGTAGCAAAACCCACAAGTGAATCACAGATAGTTGAATTTCTTGAACCACGAAAGCAATGAGCAAATTAAAACATGATACGAATTAAAGTTCATTTAAAAATCTACAAACCATAATAATTCATAACAGTGTTAATTAGTTCAGATTAATTGACAAAGTCTAAATAAACATTGATCATGATCAAATTCCACCAACTGATGACAGGGAATATAAATCAAACAAAATTAGACAATTCATGCCAAATTCAAAAGAAACAAACGCAAAACACAAGAGAGATAGCACTTAATTTTTTTGAGTACTTACATATGTGTTGAGCTGGCGAATGAAGCTAGAAAAATTACTGTGCTTGAAGTATCTGGGAAGCAGAGTTGTAGAGAACTGGTGTGAATCCCACACTATGAAGCTGTTACGAGCCGTACTCCATGAAACGATCGAATCCGTCGATGGGTCTTCAATCATTTCATAAGTTTTCGTTAGAAATGGAGGCGGACCTGCATCGTGCAAACCTTCCATTGGCTGTGGCGAAAAGCTCGAAGATGATGAAGAAGGGGACGCAGAGGCAGCTGCGCATGTCACTGTCTCCTCTTCTTTCACTCTCACTCCCTCCATAGCTAAAAGTAATAGGAGGTTTAGACACTATTTTTGCGCGAGTTTTCAGTAGTTTAGTACGGAAATTGTGATGTTTTAAAGAGAGTTCTGGTTCAGGTAAAATTCTAAGGTAGTTTTAGCCTCCATCAGATTATAAAACGCAGGAAAGAGAAAATTAGATTATAAGAGGATGAACAGAAGGTTCTAGATAAAGAGATTTAGTTAAGATATTTTGGTGTTATGCGTCAGGTTCTTCAGAAATTTGTGAGAAGCTTCTGCCATTTGTGACTTTGCCATGGGTGGGTCAGCCGATCCAATCTAAAAAAATAGAAAGTTCCCCAAGTCTCGAGTTAGTGAGAAGATGTACAAGCAAGGGGACAAGGAGGGCTGCTCTGGGCCGTTGTAGTGGATCCAGTAGGAGTTCTCACTTCGTTGGGCACGAATTTGCTGGTTTGATGATGGAACCGCAGTATACAAGTTTGCCACGCAAGTGTATCGGATGAGAAATAGAGAATGATGGCTTGTAATTTGCACAGAAACATATGGACTGAGCTGGGCTGGGCTGGGCTGGGCTGGTTATCTGGTGCCTTAGTTGTAAATGGAGTACAGACGATGCTTTATGACCATATATTTCTGTTGAATCCCTTCGGTTACATTCAATAAAACCTTCGGCTGAGGCTGAGCCCCACCATACTCGCTACAGTAATCAGAAACTTGCAAAGACAACTTACGGAACATAACATATTAAAGGAGTTCATTAACCAAATTGGTTGCTTTGCTACCTTCTGTAGAATTTTATGCATTATTTGCGTGGTGCGATATCAAATATCATAAACGACTTAAATTGTATTCTTTTAACACTAATTAATTTTGGGAAGGAATAACAATTCAATAGTCCAAGAATAACATTAAAAAAAAAACTGGCGTGAGCATATTACATTACATTGCATAGGAAAAGAACTTAGACACTGAGAAAATGTCGAAAAGAAGGGGAGTAGCTTAGGATGCATGACGATGAGTAATCATAATCAAACTGAAGAATGACAAGAAATGTATACATAGTCATATTATAATAGGATTTCTAATATCACAAAGGTTTCACAGATGATCACATTCACATGTATGTACACCAATTAATAGCCAATAATTCTTCCACATTTGATGAAATGAATCAGTCTCTTATCATATGTATATGCAGTTCCAATTCCAATCCAAGCTGACATATGAAATTTCCACTAGAAAGGAATCAACTCAGGGAATGCACGCCCCTCATTCTTGTTTATTCATTTCTTAGATCGGCAAAAGCCTCTCTTTCTAATTCTATACAGCAATACTTTAATCACTGAAGTGGTAATTACCCCTTTTAATAGTCAAGCTTAGCATGCTGCATAGACTTTATTTAATGTTTATTAATGGCGGTGAGTTTGATTCCGCTAAGAGTGTTTCCATCATCATTGGTGTGTTTGAAAACAAAGATCAAATCAAAAGAGAAAGCTTAAAGGAATTATCAATTATTAAAGTTAGCTACAGATTCCCATACATGCCTAAACACCCACCCCCCCTCATGACTTTTCCCCATAATGTAGCCGACCAGGCTGACGTCTCCGTTGCCGATTTTCTATTTTACATTTTATTAATTTCTGGGTCTCTCTTCACCCGTGCCTCATATTTTTCCTCGCATCGCATGCACAAGAACCACGTATTTCCGTACCACACTAAAAGGGACATAGTACTATAAACTAAGGAAGACGAAGGAGAGACATAATCGTTCTGAGCCGCGCTTAAAAGGCGAAAAAAATAATCACACTTCAATACACGTTTAATGCTTGAACTTTGGAAAAACTGCCCCTAAGATGACCTAAGGTGAGAAAATTATGGCAGCCATTAAGGTGAAGAAAACGAGAAAGAGTTATTCGCACGTTAATATTACTTGATGTATAATTTTGATCGTAGAGATAGAAACTCGACTCAGCACGCAATAAAAGAAGCAAGCAGCCATGATTTCTCCATGGCTTCCTCTAACTATTGGACTCATTTTGTATGGTTTATATCTCACTCTCTCATCATATTATATCTCTCACACAGGCCCCCCCATCCCTGCTCGCACAAGCCATGCATCATCCCTTTGCCACGTGTACGGTCGCGAAGCAATGATGATTGCCCACGACTCTGGATACTACGTTGATATAGGTGGGCAAGAGCAAGCAGTTCCCTTCTCTTTCAAAAGCGCAAGAAGACGGGGATACTGGTGCGTATTTATGAGCCGACAAAGATCCAGAACATTACATCACTGGACACCATAAATGCCTGTCATGCACGATTGCGTCACCCTGTGTCAACAACTTTCGGTCAACGAAGTTGAAAACAAAGTCGTTAATTAAACAATAAAAGCCAGCGGCGCCGACAACGGGTTGTTTTGAAGGGTGAGCGCATAAACAAAACAAGGGACTTCAGTCTAACGTGCGCCCATAGGGATAAGGATTCTATTGGACCCGTTTAAGAAATATGGGTATCCGGATGCGGGTACGAGTAGTCTGACACGAGATTAGCACAACCGATATCAAGTTTCCTGGATCACCGCCTGCCGCAATGTACGGACCTGTTGTTCCTCACGTGGGGATTGTCTCTTGACTGATCGTGTGAGAAGGCCAAGATTCAAACAATTTGAAATCACGCTCCCGTGGAGCGCGTGGAGTGGAGACCAATTTCGCAGATCACTGGAAAGATTTGCTGATTTATTCGAGTTGATAACGGAGCTGAAGTCTTGGAGGAACCAAGAAGAAAAGGCCCCACGCGCACAGGCCATTGTTCTTGGTCGCCCTTGCATACAAGAATCCGTAACCCTAATTCGATTCATAACAATCTAGATAACGGTGCACGCTGACATCTCAAAGATTACAGTTTTCGAAGGTTCCTACGAGTCAACTTTAGTGTTCTTTGTATCTACGTCCAAATTATAATTAGTCAAAGTTAATGGCAGTGGCAATATTGCATTTGCATTCATTGACTCTAGGGGCCATGAACAGTTTAATACGTGAAGGATTATCGAAAGATGACTTTCCACCATGTCCAGGTAGCGCAAACTGAGCTTCTCGTACAAAAGCAGTGTTTAGACTCTACGAACAGCAGTTAGTTTTTTGGTTTTGGTACCAGTTATATTATTTGAAAGCTTTTGTCTCTGCATACAGGTAATATTTAAGGGTGCTATCCGCGAATGCCTTTTTGTTCTTTACTCTGAGTACGATTGATGCTTAATCGTCTGCCATTGCTGTTAATGCCCGTTCTTTGTGTGGCATCTGAATAAGCCTCTTTTATTATTGTTATTATTTTATTTGGACAACATGAGACACTGTAAAGCATCGGCACAGCAGTGGCAACTGGTAATAGCCTTTAAGATTTCCTCCATTAATGGCTGATGTTAAGCGTGACGACAACGTACGATTTGATCTGCAGATCTACTTGACCTTGTGCATGGTGACCACGAGTACCACTTACACAAGCCAAATAAAGATCTCTGGTCCACGCTTCCATTAATCGCACTCCCTTCCTTTGCTTTTGAATCTTTACATCCAATCATGCACAAGCTTTCGGTTATCAAAGATAAAGTCAAAATGAGGCCACTCTTACCTTGCGGTTATGCAAAATAAGAGGAAACGTGGTGGCTGGGTAAAATGGAGAATGACTAAAGAGGGGCTGAACTTTGGAAATTAAGTGGGACCAAATCAATGGGTTATCCCTGGTTATCACATTACACATGGCAGACACCATATTTACCACCATCTACGGTGCACCTTTAAGGACTCCCCGAACCCCCAATTTATGTTGGTAGGGACCACGTCCCAACAAGCCTCACTACCCTATCACCATCATCAAACATACTACCAAGCCACGTGGTCATCTCTCATTAGTGGTTCCCATCCATCTCCAAAGAGTCTGTGGGCACCCACTTGCTTATCTCCCATAGTCCACAATCTCCATACCCGAAGGAAAGTAAAAATGAACCGCCACGTGTCCGCGTAGAACGTCATGGTGACGAGGAAAGTGTAACTTCATTCCGATGATTATGTCATGGACGTGGGGGCTCCTGCCAACCGCTACCCATCCACGTCAGATGACTTTTTTTCTTGTTTTTTTAACGGCACTTTGCTTTCGCATTTGGTTACGTCACGGTTCAATCTTACGGTTTGAAGTCCATGTCAATATGACGTCACTCTCATTTACTACTTTTCCCACCCCCCATGTGACGACTCCACTCCATTTCCTTCAATTCGCGTGTAATCCACAGTCCAATCATTCACTCTCTCTTGTTTGTATCAGTAACGATGAGGTTGGTATTATATTTAAAAAAAAAATGGGGCAATGGGAGGGGAAAGGAAAAGGGGCCAAAAAAAAAAAAGTGGGAGAAGAAAGAGAGAATATTCTGTCACGTCAAAGCAAGCAAGGAGGTGAGGAACACGGGAATGGATAGCGAGTGTGCTTCCAAAATTCCCCCCAAGCTGTGAATGTAATAACACAGTACTTTGTGATGTAAGCAACCACAGCCTTCCCTTCCTATCTCTTTATAAAACTCGCACAGACGCAGCTGAGAAACCTCACTTGCTCCCCCGTTGACATCACAAATTCCTCCCTATTTCTCTCATTCTCAGGCGATGCAAGGCCTAAGACGTTACCCAAACGACGGCGTCCGCCTTGACCTTACCTCGCGATCTTCCACCCCCACCACTGCCACCACCATGACTACAAACTTATCCATCGATGGTGAAGAATCCACCGAGACAAAAATCCAACGCCTCATATCCGAACACCCGGTCATAATCTTTAGCCGATCGTCATGCTGCATGTGCCACGTCATGAGAAAACTCCTTGCCACCATCGGGGTCCACCCCACCGTCATCGAGCTCGACGACCACGAGATCTCCTCTCTCCCTCTCTCCGACCACGATAACGCCGATTCACCTCGTAATCCGTCAGCACCAGCTGTTTTCATTGGCGGCACGTGCGTCGGTGGCCTCGAGTCCCTCTTCGCCCTCCACCTCAGCGGCCACCTCGTGCCCAAGCTCGTGGAAGTTGGCGCTCTCTGGGTATGATAATATATTTATAATCAATAAATCCTAATAAATAATATTACAAGTACCCAATTCTGACTCTCATGCCAAAAAATCAAGGTTTCTTCTGTACTTGAAATTTTCTTTTTCTTTTTCTTTTATTATTATTATTATTATTATAAATATTTTTAGCTTTAATTAAATGTCGAAAATATTGAAAATATATACATAATAAATATTAACGTTGAAGAAATTAAGGTAGCTTGAGGTTGTAGTAGCAGGCAAGCAACGGTAAGCTCTCCCCCCCGTTGAAGTGAACTGGGTTGCTAAGTTGCAATCGGTGGAGTGGGACCCAGGAGAAATAATAGGGCAATCAGAGCCGTTGAAATTGTTCTAGATGAATAGAATGGTTAATAATGTGATCTGGGTCTAAGGAGAGGATGGGGTGGGTGACAACGGCGAGGCAAAGTGGCATATCGGATTTCAAGTTCTGACAAAATTCTTCCAATTATTGAACAAAATCTTCGTTTCAAGGAGTGCACCGCTGGCTGCCTTGCCTGTCTTTCTCTTTTAAATTTGTGGTGTGGTCTTTTTCTCCAAGAATACTGTAAATTAAAGGCTAGTCCTTGGCTTTGAATCATTTGATTTTCTTTTTCTAGAATCTTAAAGTTGTAGTTGGTAATGGTATGGCATGGTGTGGTATGGTGTGGTGTGATACCAATTGTATTGTTAAGTCTCCATCTAATTAGAATTGTATATGAAGTCAATTTATCAAATGTTTTTGTGTGCAGCATCGATTACCCAGTTATTCAACTAAGTAATACGAATATCACTTCATGTTAGAAGATAAATGGTACCGTTTTTCACCATGTTTAAAGGTGTTTGTGGTGTGGTGGTGGACTGATTTCCCATTTCAGAAAAAATAAGGTGGGATATGAGTGATGATCAATTTGGGGTTGTAAGGTTGCCCATTTCCATGGGACCAGGTTTTCCTTTGGGTTTGGAAAAGGGAGACAGGTTAGTGTTGTTAGTCATGCCTGATGACAAGAACATCAATAATCTACTGCCCATAGAAAGTCTGAAATATAATCATTCCAGTTACGTTGATGGTGGGATCACTCTACTTAATAATTTCTTTGCTACGCATGTTCGAATGAGTGGTTGTTGTGGTCACCTTTCCTTGCTTAATTAATTAATTAATCTATATTCTTTAACAATAAATACCACGTGGCAGGCATGCAGAGGCCTCGAATTATGATTTTGAAACACCATCAAAAGGAAACCATTTGGAATCTTTACAACTCTTAACGTAACAAGAAAGAATCTACCTGTTGATTCTCTTCTCTAGTACAACTACTGCCATGATCACACAATATATTCGATTAAAAAAATAGAATAATGGGTTGTGATTATTAAGTAAAAGGGAAGAAATGAGAAATTGGGCAAGGCAAGGCAAGGCAAGTAAAGTTCCCCATTCATGGTAGTCTAAAGTTCCAAAAGTATCTTCAACTACTTTTCATCACTTCATTCTTCTCTTTTCTTTTCTTTTTTGGATATATAACTTTATGAATATGAGGTGGTGAAGTCATGCCTTACATGTTTGCTTTAGCCTTTTTTTCACATCACTGGTGCAGGCAGGGCCTATGCTTCCACTTTCCTTATTGCATTCTATAATTGCCAAAACATGTACCTAATTTGTCATTAAAACCCACCTGGTTTTGGCTTTCAGTATCAAATACCACTCCAGTTAAGGCCTTCCCTAGATTAAGATTGCAACACATATGTAGTTGAGCTTACATCAGTTGTAACACAACCCCAAAACAAAAGCCACAAACAGAATAACTAAAGCATTACTAAACTACCATGGCATTTCCATTTACTTAGACTATGTTGCTTGCATCAGTAAGGTAAGCCTGGAGAGACACACATTGTAAAGGGAGATTGTACATGATTTTGTCATCAATGATGCTCAGCACACTACACTTGCATCCAATATTGGTACACAGGTGTACAAGCAAAATCATACATACAATCATCACATCAAACAAGAACATGATGTGCGTCCCAGTTCAATTACAGTAACGCTGCATCGTTTTTGTTTGGAAACGACTAGAAGGCTTTCCAAGTAAATATCAAGAACATTCCATTTCCATTCATTTATTTGTTAATCCAAAAAATCAAGGTGTCAAATTGCAGAGCCTCAAAGCCTGACGTAGCAAATGAATGTCATCTAGTGAGTGTTACATGTTAACTGTAACAAGCTCACTCTTCTGAACAAGTGTTAAGATAAAAAAAACTGCCAAAAGAATTTAGTTCCTCCTACAATCCACCCCAGTTCATGAACTTCTGAATCTCGTCATACAAAACCAAAATGGCAGCAGCACCAGTACTCCGAAACATGTTTGAAACTGCTCCACGGTAAAATGAAGTCACACCCTCTTTCCTATAGATTGTCCTCCAGCAGTCAAGTGTGTTATTGTACATTGGTTCTTCCAAGCCAGATTGCATCATCATCCGCCTACGAACTGTATCCAATGGATATGATAATAATCCAGCTGACGTTGTGACTGCCTGAGCCACTACCCAGCGTTTCCACAATGCCAACTCGGGTTTAGATTCTTCAGACAATGTCTCCTTCATTGTATCAAAGCCCCCAAAGTATAGGCCCCGGTGAACAACCATCCCTTGTAGAGAGGCAGGAAGCCCTCTATAAACTCCTCGTATACCATCTTTATTGACTACGGTTGTAAGAAAATGGTAGAAGCCTTGGAATTGACGAGCCTCAGCTCTTCCAACATCAGCAGCAAGACGGGTGTGTGCGATATCAAGTGGGTAGATTAAGACCAATGTTGTACAACCTGCTGCAGCCCCAGAAATGAAGTTCGCAGATGTACCAGACACAAAATTACCATTTCTTAATATGTTTCTATAAAGATCCTGCAAACAGAAACATCAATCATGAATATGAACTATTCAGACATAAAAGAAAAAATTGACAAAGAGATATTCCCTAATTACTCAGAACTTTCTGTCAAATATCTGAAGACCTTGATACACCTTAATATCCTGTTCATAGCTATCTATTCTCTTCAAGAAAAAATGGCATTTCCTCATTTTCAACGAGGCAAAACCAATCCTCTAATTCATGTCTTACAAGCTACGAAGGGCAACGCTTTTATGTGGAAACCATATGGAAAGAGAACGAAGTACTACTCAGAGCCAGGGATATGATCTGCGACAGTACTTGCCTGCTTATTCGAAGGGAGAACACTCGATAGTTTGTCCGATGGAAGTGAGATGGCCAAGCCTTGGATGAACAGAATCGGCCTTATTTTATTTAGTGCACCCGCTTTCAAGCCATGGCGGGACCAGAGATGGGAGAGAAGTAACAGGAGCTTCAGAGCCTATTACATCTGGCTCCCTAAGACCAAAAAGTGCATCCCTTCGCTGAGTCCTTCCTGACATGAATATGGGCATCCACATTACCTACTAGGTAGAATAACACGAATTTATCTTCTCATTATATAATACATATCAACTCATAAAACTCCAAGTTTCAAATTATCCAAGGTTGTATTCTGATTCCTGGAAGATGATGATAATTGCTTCTAGGTAATAAAATGTCCACTGAGTTGTGTTATAGTTCCACTATATATTATTTACCTAGAAATTGAACTACCCATAATTTTAAACTTCCAGAACTACGATAATTTCCTTGATCATAGGATCAGAAAAAATACATAAAGAGCCAAGTATCCATGAAAATAATTAACTACAAATACTCCTAGACAAAGACAAGCAAGAAATGAGATCAAAACTGTATCAAAACTACATTTGTTGACATCATCTTCTTATTTTTTTCTTAGTTTCTAGGTCCATCTAAACCTTTCTTGTTAATAACCCAATAATAACCGCAAGAAGAGTAACTTCTACGTCAACCTGCTCATTATCCCAGAAACCCTTCAAGACTATTCTAACTTATTTCCTGCAAAAATGTCAGGATATCATACCACAAATTTTCATTTGCTACAACATCAACTCTGCACCTACATCTTATGGTCGCTTTTGGACTATTGCATTCATCATAATCCAAAATCTTTTTCCTCAAAGCTTTATTTGATTCCTTCTGAGAACTGGGAAACAAAAGATTGAAATTTTTACTCAGCAAAAACTGAAAGGTTTTTTCAAAAATAACATATATAACAACTGCAAGGGAGTACCCTTAACAAAAATGAGTCATATATTCCACAAATATATTTATCATCCATCACCTTTATCATTAATTTTTGGAGAGCTGCCAACAAACGAATGAAAAATTACGAGCCAGCATTGTGGAATACACTAGAGAAATTCAATGAGACAAAAGGAAGTCAGCTGACGTATTTCTGAAAGTGCAGGTTTTTCAACTATGTGTTGGTTAAAATTAAGCAAAGCAAATAGTTAATCTAATCCATGCCACAGCAAAACTTATCTATCTCTCAAAACAAAACCAGTAACAGAGCCCATTCAAGGCCTCCATCTCACAAGAAGAAGCTCAATCATGGACCATTTTAAGATATCTGCACAAGCTAGTATGTCACAAAGAGGTTCGTTTAAATTCAAGAGTAATATATATCCATCATATTAATTGAGGAGGATGTATGGAATAGGATACCTTCGGTTAACTAAGAGTACAGCAAAGATAAAGATTCAATAGAATACTCTTCATGTATTAGTATCATTCAAACTGTAAACAACTTCATATCCTATAATGGAATCCTTCCAGTTCCCGTGAATAAGAGGCACACCATCCATAAGTATTTATAACATTAAATCATAAAAACTTGCCTATCAACTTCTTCATTCAAACAATTCATCAATCACTTCATATACGGAACATAAAGCTCCGAAGACTCCAAATTCTTGGCAAACCCATCTCCAAGAAGGAAACAGCATATTCTTCCATTCAACTATAACATCAAAAATAACATGCAAAAAACCTAAAACAAGAATCAAGATAAAATCTTGGTGAATATGTACCTTTAGAGAAAAGTTAAGCGCAACAGAAGGGTAATATCGAAGAACACTACTGCCATTGCCTCTCCAAAGAGATAAAGTTCCTTCTTCTCTCACTGTACGCACAATACAATCAAGCATGCCCTTAAATCTTCTCCGTCCACTCCCAACAATGGCCAAGTTGCTTTCTTGGGTCTGCAAAAGAAGCTTCGCCCTCTCGATTGGAGCCACAATCGTGTGCACCACGCCGCCCATCATGGCTCCCGCCAACAAATCACGGTGAAAGTTAGTCATCCATTTGTACGGCCCCGGTGACGTTTTTGACCGTGTCGTTTCCGGGCCCCCATCACTCTCTCTCATTCTCTGAAAACCCCTCTCTTCCTCGCTGAAAACAACTCTTTTTTAGGCGAGTCGAAGAACTTCAAAAAAAAAAGGATTTTGGTTAATGTTGTCTATGATTGGATTAGAGTTTCGGGGTGCAATTTAATAACGGTAGAACATTTTTGACCATCAAGTATTTTCTCTGACGTTGTAATTTTCTTTCCTCTCTCTTCCCGATTCCCGTCGTCCGTGAGAAGTAATTCTCAGAAATTCATAGCCGCGGTTACACTTGCACTACCAAGATTTGTTCTTGATCTAAAGGTCCTTGGGCCTAAGCTTACGTGTCTGTATTTATGTGTCTATCATTCCCTCCATGTTAGATACCTGCGAATATTATGGGTATAGAGCAATCATCAATTGCCACGTGCACCAGATCACTCATCAATAGTGCTTGTATATACTCAACTTCTTGTGCATTGGCGCGTGATTGATTGTCATGGCATTTAGATTTCCACTGATGGGATGATTAAGTTATAAATGGTCAGTTTCGTTTCTCAATACTCAATCCTTGGAATATTCATTGTCGACTAATTAATGGCTTTCTTGGCGAGTCAGTCACTAAGCAATGATATATTCACCAGCAGATAGGTAGTTACATCGTCGGAGGTGGGCTTGCCTATATTGCAAGATGTGATGGAACTCTACCCACCCACAAAATCGATGGACTTGTTTGAATGGTCTACTCCACCTGCAAGAAAATGAAGCCAAAATCTTCTTCGAATCAGGCAACAGAATAAACAAACACCGCAGAAAAAGAGCATACATGCTCTGCAATTACAGCAATTTCGACTCATGGACACCATCCATTGGGTGGTAAAAGCAGAAGCTTCCGTATTTTCATGGATTTTATCCAATTTTGCAGCTTTTTACTATTTCAAAATAGAGATTAGGGAACCGCAATCCATTGCAACCTGTTAAGAGTATTATTCTTTGCAGAAACAAAAATAAGTGCTTTGACAGGACATTGGAATTCTGAGTTTGCCTCCTTGGTTAATCACTGCGAAGGCATAGATGGCAGAATTTTGTTAATTTGAGGAGTGACCTCAACTCCATTGCCAAGTAGCACAAAGCATTATTCCAAAGCCCCCAGAAACGATGGGTCCATTGTGTGGTAATCTCTGCAGGTTAAATGAATTGCATTGCATTGAAAATTACACAATAATGAAATGATTTGTTTGCTCTGGAAAAGCAACATGAATGACATAAAACCATGAAGAATCGCCGAAGTCCCGGCAAGTGTTTCCACTGATGATGGATAAATCATTTCTGAAGGAATTTATATGATAGAAAAACAATAGCTGACGTCACCAACTTTGCACTGATACGACACCTTTGCTATAATTTGAAACTATTTTCCTCACTGTCAATGAAATGGGCTTTATTCATGCTCCAAGCATTCAAACTTGAGATAATTATACTCTGAGTTCCATTATTAAATGCATAAAGGCGGGTTTCTTTTTCAGTAGCCAAGACAGGATAAACTCTGGTTGTAATACAAGTTCTCCCTCCTGCTGCAAAGCTCTCAACAATTGAGTGGTCTATCTGCAAAAGTTTAAAGCCAAGTACATTAGAGCCAGGGAGAGAAGAATAAGCAGAAGAACAAGTCTGTTGTCAACATACCAAGCTTCTTAATGAAACTTTTTCGTGGCAAAGATCAATGTCTACAAAAGCTCCATATGTGGTTTTATCAACATCTTTCTTTAGAGAAGACCTGCTTTGGTCACTGCACATAAGAATTACATATTTATTCTGGCCTTTGAAAATTCGGAAGAAAACAGCTGTTTGCTCTGTCAAGTCCTCTGTGGCCAAAGTTAACAAACCAAATGGTCCAAATCTGCCTTGGACTGATGCTTTTTTATCATCACACAGTTGTTGTGGATCAACCAGAGTAGGATCAATGAACTCAGCCTCTTCCAGCTCAGGCAGTTCAAACTCTACTTCTACATCGGCCTCAAAAAGATAAAGTAGATATGAAAATGCAAACAAAAACTTTGATTGGTTATGCAATTGCTGAAGTATAAATAGAAATTATGTGTAAAGAAAAACGGATTGAAGCATGGTCAATAGACTTAAAAACAGGAATCTAACTATTTACCTGGGAAGCAACGATGCCTGGAACTTCAACTACTGACCCAGTTTCGAGTTTCTTATCTTGGATACTGACTTGCTTGTCTCGTAGTGTCTCAATTTCTTCAACCGGCCACTGGACTAATTGTTTTCCACTTTTGTCAAGCCAAATTCTCCTAGGAACTGACTGCAAAGCAGAATACAGATATCGTCAAGGTTCATCAACGTAATCCTCACCAGCTGCAATCAAGATAGTAACTTGTAGTTTTGAACATATCTCCGATTGTACTTGAATTACCTGTAATCCAGACCATCCTTTCTGAATATCATCTTCTGTGCTATCAGACTCATTTACCCAAGCCCATAGTATCCTCCTGTTCTTGCCACTGTCAAAGAATGTTTTCGAAGCATAAAATTTCCCATAATCAAACCTCAAGTCTGAACTGGTTCCCTCAAATTCAGTGTCAGGAGAAAATGTTTCCATCTCAGGATCATAAGTTCCTAGTACATAATAGTCGTGAAGATTGGAAAACAAACTTATCTTCAAGACATGCTTCACACTAGGATTCTGAACTGTAGTGTCCACCCCATTTGTGCTATTAATAGACACAGGAAAAAAGTCGGGACATTCCCACATTCCAGTCTTTTCTGACGAATAAAGCGGGTTTTGAAACTTGGTCCATCCAATAAAATCCCAACTTCGATAGAGAATTGCCATTCCGTCGTTTTCGATCTGGCCTCCAACAAGTACTCTCCACCTTCCATCAGAGCCCTGCCATGCACTTGTTGGGTCCCTAAACATGTCCCCCTTAACATCATTTGGTGTAGGCATGACAGGATTTCCAGAAAATTTTACCCATTCTTTGAGTAATGGATCAGACAGATTCACAGGCATTGCTAAGTTCTGAACCTGGTTACCGTTTTCATCAATTCCAGTGTATAATATGAAAGCTTTGTCCCCTGGAAGGATTGTAGCAGAACCAGACCAGCAACTGTTGTTGTCATATGACCCAGACGGGGAAAGGGCAGGATCGAGATGAATCCAGTTGACGAGATCATGCGATACAGAATGTCCCCATATCATAATATCACCAAACAAGGGTCCAAGAGGATTATACTGGTAGAATAAATGATAGAGTCCCCTGTAATACATTGGCCCTGAAAATAGATCAAACAGATGCAAGACAAATATTGAAACTTTTCTCACCAACCTATAAAGGCTCAAAAAATGAAGGGGCCACATATAGGAATGATTGACAAACTTACCATTGGGATCTGAATAGACGAGTCACCAATTTGCACATTCCACCACCATAACAATTCAAATGATATTGAACAGAAAGCCAGGAAAAAAAATTAAATCAGTACCAACAACAAAACGGAAAATGAGGACGATATAAGTGAATTAATGCTAACTTCTAAAAGTTCATACCATTCATCCAGTTTTGGGGAGGTCGGAAGTGATAAGAAGTTTTGTACGGCAGGTTGGCCGGCAACGAAAGCTGGAGAGATTGGGAGTGCTGTTTTGTCTGGTAAAAAGCTTCAGATTGAGCTTCATTACTTGGCAGAAAACAACATAACAAAACAACCAAAACTGGAGATATCTCCATCTTGCCTCTGATGAAAGCCATGAGAAACCAAACTGGCTTACTGCACCGCTGATCGTCGGGATTCTTGTACATAAATGCAACTACAACGAAGCTAGTCAGAGCAAGTCAAGGTATCTTTACATTTAGGATGAGCCTGATTGGTCTTCATAACAAGTAAGGAATCTTTACATTTAGGATGAGCCTAATTGGTCTACTTAGCATCTCAGCCAGCCAGATCTAATTTGAACTGATTACCCAATTGATTGCTTCCAAGTGTAGTATGATCATGTCTGGCATCAGAAAGAAAAACAAAGTGGGTTGTGAAATGCCAGTTAATGGCTTAATCAATTGGTAAAAGTGAAGTTTACAAGAGGAGAAAAGAAAAATCCAAGTAGTTGATTAAAAGCTAATTAGATATTGTCAAGTGGGAGCCTCCTGGATACACGAAAAGTCATTTCCCAGGGCCCATTTCGGGCAAATAGTAATGGATTGGCTTTCCATTGCAATGCAATGCAAAACAAAACACAACGAAGCGCGCCATTTTCTTCTGCCCATATTGTAACCGTTCTTAAAAAGATTTGACGGTAATAGAGCAGAAAATTGCAGTTTGTAATTTTAAACATACAGTAAATGATCCACACATAATATTCAAGAGAGAGAAAGAAGAAGAAGAAGAAGGTGATAAGCTTATTGGCATCGTACGCATGCATAAATGTAATTATGAATCTTTTACGAGCAACACTGTATATTTTAATAAAATTCTGTATTTGAGCGAAAAATAATAAATAAAAGATGGCTCATGTTCTCAATTGTTTGTCTAATCAACCAAATCAACAAGAAAATCAAGTAGAAAATCTTTGGCAACCTTTTCATGCAATTCTTTAAAGAACAAAGATTATCTCCTAATCTTTTCAATTCTTAAATTTTAAGAAACTAACGATATATAAATATAAAAAAAATAAAAAATTGAGATTTTATTTTAATTAATTTATTATTATTTTTTTAATTTTTTAATAAATAAAAAATAATTAGAAAAAAATTCATGTCCATCTTTAAATTGTTCAAAGTAGGGGAATAATGAAGCGGCTGTAGGACAAACTGAACTCTGATATATTAATTAATCAAGGGAAAGAGTAATTGAACTCGTATAACTTCTCTTTTATTCTGTTTAGGCAGAATGAAGACAAAGACCTACTGAAAACATGAAGAAGCAATATGCATGCATGGATATGGAGACAGTGTATCTCCAAAACAAGTCCCCATTCTTTGTAGGGTAGTCCCTTACCTGTATAGCCGATTAATTATTTAATTCATTGGGTGCATGGTGGTGCTGTGGTGGGGACTAAGGGTCAACCTGTTTTCCAACTCTGGTCTGATCATCTTTTATATTATATTCCAGGTGGCCAAATCTTGGAGGACCAGCAGATTATCACTCTTAAGACATGCCACATCAAGCTATTCATTAAGCTATTCATTAAGGAGTAATCAGACAAAGAATTAGCTAGCAGTATAATGTGTATTTATGCACAAATTCAATTATTGGATTGATGATAACTGTTGATATATATGTTCATGTACCTTCTCTTGCTGCATCTCTTACACATCTTAAAATATAAATGGATTTAAAATAGGAATAAATTAACATAAAATTTAAAATATATAATAAAAATATTTAAAATATTAATAATAAATTAAAATAATTAATATAAAAATAAAAAATTTTAAACCTAAAATATAGACAGAAAAGCATTGAATTCAAGCCCTTGGTTGATGGGAATGGTCGAGGTTGACTAATCTCTCTCTCTCTCTCTCGATAAAACAGACAAGTGATGATGGGTTGGGCAGCACCGGGGACCGACCTGTATATCTTTTCAAACTTTTTTTAATTTCGGAAATCATAAAGATGTCATGATGTAGCTTTCTCTATGAGGTTGATTGTTCTGTAATGATACTTTAATGAAAAGGAAAAGAGGAAAACAAGTTCAACAACAGTGAAAAAGAATGATAATTACTGTTTTCCATGAGCATGTATGTCTGCTGGAATATTTATTCAATCACTGGACCAATCATGGTGGTGTAAGTGCACAGAGGAAAGAGGTTTTGCTTTTTAACTCTTGTTAATAGAAAAGTCTGTAATCAAATCGACCTCTTGTCATCTCTCTCCAGGGCATGTTTGTTTACTTCATAGCTTGTAAAAAAAATCTTACAGTCCTTTTACATGGTTGCTTTATATCTACTTTTTGTTTTGAAAATGCAAATGGGCGGTGTGATGTGAATTATCCAGCTGCTGCTTCGTTAACTTGCAAAGTGTAGAAAAATAATTTGAAAAAGCAAGTACGATAATTAAAGAATAAGTTTTCTAAGACATACTGGGAAGAGAACAAAGGAAAAGACACAAAGTGCAACATCAGTGAACAAGCCTGCTACCCTTTGGTTTTGGTTTTGGATGTGTGGTTGAGTTCAAATGAATCTCATCTTCTCATCCACATCTTCTCTCTCTCTCTCTCTCGCTATTTCTCTATTTTCTCTCTCTTTTTTGGCTGTTCATTTTCTAACATGGGATTATTATTTCGGATTAATTTGTATGTTTGTGTGTGGCTTTTGTTGAATCTTCTGGGTGTCAGCAGCTAGCAACCAAAGAGTTTTGTTTGAAACATGGAAGGACTATGAGTTGAAGGTTTGATACATGCTCAACTGAATAATCCACTTCCATTTTTCTTTTCACTCTCTTTTTATATTTAATTGTTCATTTTCAAATTTTATTTCATTTTCTTTTTGTTTTTCTCTTAAATTCTCAAGAACTTGGAAGAAAATTTTGCTAGAATTAAAGCAGCTGGGAGAATAAAGCTGAAATCTCCTTCTCCACTAGCTTTCATCACTTCCCACTTTTGTCATAGTCATTCTAAATTAGGGTTTCCAATCAGATCTCTGGACAATCAGCTGTCAACAGATTTAAAAGTCGATCTGTTTCCTTTTATTATTGAATCTTGCGGTTTGTGTCATCATCCATCAAATCCTCTAATTTAATACTGAGAAAATGATGAAAAGTTTCCTAGTTGAAGAGAATATATCTAATTTGACTTCTGCACCTGGTGAAGTAAGTGCTTCTTCAGGTGCTAGATTTGAAACTGGCACCATGTACACTCAAAAGTCTTTTTCGTCATCAGCAAGTGAAGCTCCACCACCAAAGAAGAAGAGAAGTCTTCCAGGAAACCCAGGTTAATCTTTAAGTTTAAAGCTCAAACTAGCACTGTCATCTTAATTTCTAAGCAATTATTTTTGTCATAAAGTTTCCCATTATTTAAATTTAAATTCTATAATCTGGATAGTCATAGTCTTTGGGTTTGAATCAGACCCAGATGCAGAAGTTGTAGCTTTATCTCCCAAAAGTCTCATGGCCACAGGCAGATTCATATGTGAGATCTGCAATAAAGGGTTTCAAAGAGACCAGAATCTACAGCTTCATAGAAGAGGACATAACCTGCCATGGAAGTTAAAACAAAGGACAAACAAAGTGGAGAGGAAGAAGGTTTATGTATGCCCTGAACCTACGTGCGTTCACCATGATCCATCAAGGGCACTTGGGGACCTCACTGGGATCAAGAAGCACTATAGCAGAAAGCACGGTGAGAAGAAGTGGAAATGTGAAAAATGCTCAAAGCGATATGCTGTTCAATCAGACTGGAAAGCTCACTCCAAGATTTGTGGCACAAGAGAGTATAAATGCGGCTGCGGAAAAATTTTCTCTAGGTAAGAACAACATATAATTAAGCAATCATAATCATAAATAACTTAAGTTGATAACTTATGAACAAAGTTCAGATTTTAATGTAATTATATTTATATTTAAATCCCTGAGTTGAGTGTGTGTGTGTGTGTGAAGAAGGAGGAAGAAATGCAGAAATTTCACATTTTTTTTCTTAAATTGTCCCATATATTTTTTGGACAAATAAGCGGGTGAAGCGCAGGTATGACCAATGAGAGAGAGAGAGAGAGAGAGAGAGACTGATTAACATTTAAGAGTTTTAAATTTGTAAAGGATGCTGTAAAGTGCTTTTGATTAGGAAACCTTTAATGGCTACGTCTGCTATGTCTTTTGTCCTCGGAGAAAAGGAAGAACGAAAAAAAAAAAGTTGACACTGTTTATCCTGTATTTTAATGGGTTCTCTTTTTGTTCTTTTCTACTTGTTCTTATGGTTACAGAAGGGACAGTTTCATCACTCACAGAGCCTTCTGCGATGTCCTAGCAGAAGAGAGTGCAAGAGCTATAACAGCAAATCAACTTTTCTCCTCACAGCAACCGAGTTCTTCAGATTCCCGCATGCTCAATTTGCCTCCTCTACTCCAGAGCCACGGCCTCCAAGCCCTATCAGTTAAAAGAGAAGAAGACCAACTTCATATTCTTAATCAAAGACCAGATACTAGCGGTATCCCACCATGGTTACCTTGCCCTTCAGGACTAGCTGCTGGTTCGGGTCCCCCTCCTTTAGATCTCTCGTCACAGTTATTTTCTGCAAGTCGTTTTTCACAGTTCAATGAAAACCCTAGCCCTAACCCTAATTCTGCTTCACTTTCTCCGTTCCCGCCCCCAACAAGTTCCCCACACACATCTGCAACTGCATTACTGCAAAAAGCAGCCCAAATGGGAGTGACTATGAGCAAACCATCTCCGTTACCTGCGGCCATGCTTAGACCCCACCTAACTCACATGACTGAAAACACTGGTTCCACGTCAGTAGCCACATCTACAGCTGGTTCTGGTCTGGGTTTGTCCTCACGTGAAGAGTTGCCAGGTGAGTTTGCTCATAGCTTTGCATCTTTTGGGAATAAAGCTGCTGTAACCTCTGGTTACGTGGAGCAGTTTGCTGTAAGTAGTGCAGGTGCTGGAGCTGGGGCTGCAGCTCCTTCTCTTTTCCATGATATGATGAGTTCTTTGTCTTCTGCAAGCGGGTTTGATGGGTCATCTTCGTCTTTTGATGAAGCTTTGAATGGGATATTGAATCCAAAAGGATACAGTAATTTCCAAGAAACTCATCTCTCAAGAAGTACCGAAACCCAACTTAGCAGAAACGATGAAAATGGAGCTAGTGGTGGCAGTAATGGTAATGCGGGAGGAAGTGATGCTATGACAAGAGATTTTTTGGGTTTAAGAACATTTCCTCATAGAGACTTCATCAATATAGCAGGACTTCATTGCATGAATCCTTCTTCTTCAACATATGGTCATCAGCACAATCAGAACCCAAAATCTTGGCAAGGTTAATCAGCTTATAGATGGGTCACCACCGTTTCTTAAATAAATTTCGCTAGAAAAAGAGAGACAAGACAACCGCTTGCTTTTTACATGGCATTATAAAATTTTGCGGATACTTAATAGTAGTCTCCACTGCTCTTCGGCTTTGAATATTCTGATTTATCAGTTTAGTTCATTTTGTTCTGCTACGATTTATCAACTGTTCATCTTTATGTAATGAATGAACATCAAGCAAAATGGAAGCCTTAATTCATTCCTTCTGTTAAATACTAAATTTATTTTCTTTTAACTACTAACGTGTTTGATGAATAATGCATTATTCCGTACCGTTTAATGAATAGATCTTAGATGCTTCATCTCTGAAAATAACACAAGTAGCTTAATCTGTACAATCTGGATGATAAGGCAGGCTTGAGATGCTTCCACTGAGGAAAGATTCGTGACTGGTGCACAGACGTAAACGTTTCATAGTTTTGGATGCTGTCTGTGCACAGAACGAAAAGGAAATTATGTTTGACACCCGAATTGGTGCAAATGGTTAAACTCCCGAGGAGGAGGAGGATGAAGCTTAGCCATTCATTTCTGTATTTGAGAACCTGGCTTAGCTAGGTCATCGTCATTCTCTGCTTGACCTAAAGAAACTATCCCTTGCATATAATCTTGCAATTAGCTAGCCTCACAGTACCGGTACTAGCAAGCCAGTCATTGCCAATGCGCACAGCATGCTTGCGGTTGCGGGTGCAGAGATAGAGCCTGGTCGCCTCCGGCCGTGTAGGCTTTGAGTCCTGTGCTTAGAACAATGCATTATTATCTACGAACCGCAACGAATTCTGCGGTGCAGTTTACACCCATCACCCCACTTGAAACTCTCCTGTGCAATAAATTTATTATATATTTTTTAATATAAATTAAAAATTTTTAATATAATTTAAATTAATTATTATTAACTATATCACGTATTAATATTTATTTAAATTATAAATTAAAAAAATTATAATTCTACCCAGATAAATTCTTCTCCTCACGTATTGCAGAGTTCTTAAATTATGGAGAGAACAATTTGTCTAGGAGATTAATTTTTTAATCGAGAAGAAATTGTTATGTTGGACGACTTAAATAAAATAAAATAAAATAAAAACGACTGTGCAGTCAGGGATACCTGTGTTCGAAGGGTCTTTTTAGGCTAACATTAGAAAGAAAATTTGAGATGGGCTAAAATTATAACAAGCCTAGAAATTGAGCCACAAATCAGAAAAAAAAAACCTACTGTTATAGAGGCAGTTTCAGATGCTCACAGAGAAAGAGAGGTTATTTAGTGAAAAATCAGACCTTTTATGTTTGGTCTCTGACGGGCCTATGGTTTGGAGGCGCCTGTTCACAGAGGTCGGTCGCATATGTTTAGTTGATTTCTGGATTTTTTTTTTTTTTGTTACCTGTCTATCTGCTTTTTTCTTTTTTGTTTTCTCGACTGATTTTTCAATGAGACAGTGAGCAAATTATGGGACTGGAGAATCCCTAATTTCAATATTTGCTGGGATTTGGTAGGTTTTATATTATTTTAGCGTAATTTGAAATTACGCTAAAGTCATTATGAACTTTGTTGTATTGTTAGTTAAAATGCGAGCTCTGTTTTCAGGTAGGGAATGAAGCTTAATTGGGGTTTTGAGATATTGATGTAATGCATCTAGGATGTGAGAAAAAAGAGACATTTATAGTATCGTGTTCAAAAGATTTACTTTTTTTAGTAGTTTTTAGCAGCATGTGCTCTGTTAAAAATGGTGGCAACTGAATCTTCGTTCATTAATAACATTTTCACATTTTGCTGGTGATATCTTGTAATCTATAATCTGCGTTCCTAATTTTGTTGGAAATCCAGTTTTGGCATAATTTGTTTGCCTTCTATAATTGTTTTCGTTTTGCTATTGTGGGTGTGGAGAAAAGGTGACGAAAGAAGTCAAAAAGGCCGAATTGAAAAGGTTCTGGTTTGGCTGTCCATATTTTTAAGAATCATTAATGAGGAATTAAATTTGCTTCTAAAGCAAATTTAGAAGTTGTTACTTAATAATTAATTTTTCATTTCTTTGTATAATGCTTGGTATATGTACCATACACACACCTCCTCCATTAGTAGTCTCACCAATAGTATCATTGCAAATGGATTGCTATCGTTCTTGTATTATACATGAATGCTTGCTTATATTAATATGTTTTTCCACATGCTTATCTATTTTAAAGGAAGAATATTTGGCATCCAAGTTTTGGTAATTGCTTTTGACATGCAAATGGTGTTCATGCTTAGTCTATATTCTTGAAGCTCATTCTTTTATGTATTACGGCAATTATTTTGTACTTCATTTTTCCTTCTAATATTTTATTAATTGAACTCCATTTTTGCTTTGCTTCAATAGGTTTCAAGACATCGATCAGAGTTAGAATCAGTTAAGAATTCATTTGTTAGGACTTATTTTCTTGTCAACAAATTAGGAGGCTCCGGAGGTATGCTTTTTTATGGAACTCATAAGTTATTTATTTATTTTGTACAGTTCTTTTGATAATAATATCTTCTCTAAGGAAGTGCTTCTACTCTATTAAGACTTTGTTACTTTCTTTTGGTCTGGTGTTTTGCTTCAAGTTTTTATTATGACAATCTTGTATGGTTTTCACCAACCTAAAAAACAGTACTTGCAGAAACTTTAATGATTCAAGCTAGTGTTCCACACACACACACACACATTTCTCTCTTCATGAGCAGGTCATAAAGCAAAAGATTGAGTTTTATTCTCTGTTTATCACTGTCTTGAGTTATGAGAATGATTATTTTTTCCTAGTTTCTGCAGGGAACAGTTTTTGCAATGCTCAAAGGAGGTTTCAATCAAACTATGTTGGCAATTTAGCTCACAGAGTACGTGATACAAATGAAGTCAGCAAGGTTGCTCATCTTCAAGAACTTTACCGCCAAAATGATCCCAAAGCAGTGATTAGACTATTTGAAAGCCAATCATCACTGCATTCTAACCCTTTGGCACTCTCTGAATATGTTAAAGCATTAGTTAAAGTTGACAGGCTGGATGACTGTGAACTGCTTAAGATATTACAAAGAGGTGGGTGTGAAGATGGTCAAAGTAAATATAAGAGGAGCCTCGCCTAGCCTTAACCAAATTATCAAGTCCTAGTGATTAGATTTATCTGTGCTATTGTCAACAATATTCTATTATATATTCAATCGAAAATGTGCTTCTTGTTTCTAATTTTTGAAAAATCTTCTCTGAATTGGATCCTTAGCCCAATATTCCAGTTTCCCTTCCCTTATATTCTAATTCAATTAGTAGCAGTGGTAACTCAGCTCACCAGGCATGTTTCAGTCTTTATTCTACTGTATTCTATTTGCCTCATCCTAAAACTCCCTGTTCCTTTCTCACCATGTGAAACTAACTCTTGCACTAAAACCTTGATGACAAAAAACACATTTTAACATTTAATATATGAATTTTTTTCCCCTCTTGATAGACTTCAATCCACCATATAGTAATCTCAATTTGTACATTTATTACTTGGATTCATTATTTTGCTTTTTTATAAAATCAAAGAGTTTTGATTCACTCTTGTTTTCTCCCTCTTAAAAAACCCTTTAATAAATAACAATTGCCATTTTCACTTTTATTTCTTCAATTTTTTTTTTAAAAGCATCAAAATAGTTTCAATACACTTTGGATGCTCTATCAATTCTCTATTTTAATATTCCTAATAACTCTCCCTCTTTATGCATCATGTATTTTTTGCTTTGGGAAACAAGTTTTAGTTG
This sequence comes from Swietenia macrophylla, assembly GCA_032401905.1. Lineage (NCBI taxonomy): Eukaryota > Viridiplantae > Streptophyta > Magnoliopsida > Sapindales > Meliaceae > Swietenia > Swietenia macrophylla. The sequence goes on along the minus strand of CP135561.1, from coordinate 2,097,032 downwards.
GCATGTCTTATGCATCTTTTTCTAGTAGTGATTAATTTGTTTAAGGTTTATATTAAAAAAAATCATGAATTGTAATTTTGACGAAAATAAATTTTAGTTCGACCTGGAAAAACATCCCGTTGATGCTGTTGGTTTAGAACCTATTGCATAATAATCCTGGTTTTCACAGCTCACTCTGGATTCAGAAGCATGGTTTCTAAGCATTTCATGCTGGTAATGCAAGATTAGCAAATAATTTGCAAAGTCAGTCACTAATCTGAACCCATGGCTGGATTTTGTTTGTTTGAATTTTCCACTGTGTATTTGCCCTGTTATAAATGTCTTGTAAACTTAATTTTGATGTATTAAGCAAGAGGTTTCTTTTAAATTTATAGGTATTATCAATGCAGCTGGGGAGGAAGAAAGTATAGGAGGCCTTTCAGCTTTTAAGAATGTGGGAAAATCAACCAAAGACGGTACTCTTGGAACTGCCAGTGCACCTATCCACATGGTGGCAGCTGAAGGAGGTCATCTTAAAGAGCAGTTGTGGCATACAATTCGCTCTGTGGCACTGGGTTTCTGTTGAGTCTGGTGTCAGTGCGCTTATTGAGGACAGAGGAATCAGCAATGGTATAACCATATTCTGATAATTTTAGGTGTCAATACTTGTCCCTTGTACAGATGCTCTTCATATCTTCCACGTTTCAGGATTCAGTTTGAATGAAGAGGTGCAGCCCAGCATGGAATCTAATACAAAATTCAGTGATGTAAAAGGTGTTGATGAGGCAAAACAAGAGCTTGAAGAAATTGTCCGCTATCTTCGAGATCCAAAGGTAAATGTTTGTTAATAATCTCTATGTGTTTGTGTGTGCAAGTGCATGCCTGTCTCTATATTTCTTGCTATGTTTCTATTTGTATTTGTGTCACGTTGACATTTCTTTATAGCTTTGTAATTGTGTTGCACACCTGTGGAAACTCTTATTCTGGGGCATTCACCTAGAGGGCTTATCAACCAGAGGAAGAGAAAAATGCATCTTTCTTTTCTATGGAGTTCGCAAATATCCAATTTTCTCTATTCATTGCTTGGGTGTCTCACTTGCAGATTACACCTTTCATTCTGTGTTTGGTTTGAAGGACAAAATTTTGACATTTCAATATTTTACCCATTGCCTCGTGTCTTTTATGTCATGCAACTGTGTCCTAGATAAATTTGATCCATAGTTATGTTCCTTAACCCTCAGTATCAAACTTTGCGTAAAAAGGTGTTTGTCTGGATGTAGGTACTTATATCTCCAGTTGTAAATGATGAGTTTGTTTTGGTTCCTTGATTGTTTTGCTTCTGATATGGTAATCATGTTGCCTGTTGCATCTATGGAATACTTGCTGTGCCATCTGACTCATTTCAGTTCATTTCTTGATTAATGAACCAACTATACTAGTAACTCTTAAATACCGCCAATCAATTTTTTTTCTTTATTCTTTTTCTCTATTTTTTTTATTGCTTTTCTTGGACATATCTAATCTATGTGCTAAGATATTTGCCTTTCTTTTCCTGGTGTTCAGTCAAGTCAATTTGTGAGTTGGAAGCCAGCTGTTTTCTCCCCCTGTTTATTTTTTCATGAAGCATCATAGATCTTTGAAAACTTGGATCTTTCCTCAGCCAGGATATACTATTAACATAGTCATCTGTGTAGAATAATAATTTGAGTGCATATAGAAGTTTAGAAAAATAAATTAAGACCCTGATGTAACTGCTCCACATTCTTTAATTTTAGGTCTCCAAAAATATTGACAATCATAGATCTTCATCAATGCTGATGTATTAGTTGAATGTTCCTTAATACAGCCTTCCCCACTTTCAGTGTATGTTTTCTCTTAACCCTGTGGATGGTAGATTTTGATTCTCTGGGTTTGGAATTTTCTGTTATAGCGCTTCACTCATCTAGGTGGGAAGCTCCCTAAAGGTGTTTAGCTCGTTGGCCCACCTGGCACTGGGAAAACTATGTTGGCAAGATCTATTGCTGGGGAAGCTGGAGTTCCTTTCTTCTCTTGCAGTGGCAGTGAGTTTGAAGAGATGTTTGTTGGAGTTGGAGCCCAAAGAGTGAGAGATCTTTTCTCTGCTGCAAAGAAGCGGTCGCCTTGTATAATATTTATTGATGAGATAGATGCCATTGGAGGAAGCCGAAATCCTAAAGACCAGCAATACATGAAGATGACTTTGAATCAGTTGCTAGTTGAGCTAGATGGCTTTAAACAGAATGAAGGAATAATTGTAATTGCTGCTACCAATTTCCCAAATCATTGGACAAGGCACTAGTGAGACCTGGACGATTTGATCGCCACATTGTTGTTCCAAATTCAGATGTAGAAGGAAGGAGGCAGATCATGGAATCCCATATGTCAAAGGTATTTCTTACTCCTTGGTAAAAACTTTAAGGTGTATTGGAAGTCTGAGGTTGGGTTGGCAATGGCTAGCCATTAGCTGTCCTCGTCTTCTCTTGTGCATTGGTTGGGATTGTCTACTTGATGCCTGACTGAAGTATTTATACTACTCTAATCTCTTTCTTCTTGCGTTTCATTCTGGTATACAATCAAACCACTACTGCAGTTGTTAATTGAGGACATTCTGCCTATGCTTAAATGGAACTTGTTATTTAAGCCCTAATGGCTTTATTGTGATGCTGCATGGGCATGGTCTTGCGTATTTCTTTACTTTATGCATTGTATATTTCACCATTGGCTAGTGTAAGAGTCTTATGTGGAACAGTAGGAATCATTTTGATGCACAGGTACCCAAGCCTGACTCTTCATGTTGATGTAATTACAGGTCTTGAAGGCAGATGATGTTGACTTGATGATCATTGCTAGAGGGACTCCCAGATTATCAGTTGCTGATCTTGCAAACCTAGTCAACGTTGCAGCCCTCAAGGCTGCAATGGATGGTGCCAAAGCAGTGACAATGGCTGACCTGGAGTTTGCCAATGATAAGATCATGATGGGAAGTGAACGCAAATCAGCTGTCATCTCAGATGAGTCACGAAAGCTGACAGCTTTCCATGAGGGGGGTCACGCCCTTGTGGCCATGCATACTGATGGCGCTCTTCCAGTTCACAAAGCAACAATAGTTCCCCGAGGGATGTCTCTTGGCATGGTTTCTCAATTGCCTAACAAGGATGAAACAAGCATCTCTCGAAAGCAGATGCTTGCTCAGCTTGATGTTTGCATGGGAGGGAGGGTTGCAGAAGAGCTCATCTTTGGGGAAAATGAAGTTACTTCTGGTGCATCCTCTGATCTTCTACAAGCAACTAATCTAGCAAGACAAATGGTTACAAAGTATGGCATGAGTAAAGAAGTTGGGGTGGTTGCACACAATTATGACGATGATGGGAAGAGCATGAGCACTGAGACTAGGCTCCTTATTGAGAAAGAAGTTAGGAACTTTTTGGATAGGGCTTACAACAAAATCAAAAACTATCCTCACTACCCATGGCAAGGAGCTCCATGCACTTGCTAATGCTTTGCTTGAGCATGAGAAATTGACAGGAAGTCAGATTAAGGCTCTACTTACCCAAGTCAACTCTCAGCAGCAGCAGCAACATCAGCAGATAGTTGCACCACAAAACAGTTCACAATCAAACCCAGTGCCTCCTCCATCAACCCCCAACGCAGCTGCATCTGCTGCTGTGGCTGCAACTGCAGCAGCTAAAGCCAAAGGCATGGCTTCTGTGGGATCATAGCCTACTAGGGGCTGGTAAGGCCTCCACATGGCTCTTTATTTGAATTGAATGTGCATAATTTAGTCACTACTCACAGACCTTTGTGTTTTGACTGCCTGCTTAGACTGTTTATGTATCACAAAATTGAACAGAAGCTATAGAAGAATTTTTAGTGGCAGTAGCATCACCATGTCAAATGTAGACGCGCATTGGGATGTGTATGCTATTGTCTCTTTTTGGTGCTTCCAACTAGTACACCTCCCCATATACTGTTAAGAATAATGTTCCATTTTATTAATTGAGTCATCCCAATCCTGCTTTGTCTTCAGCTTTTGTAACTAACTGCATGGAACATACACAATGAGATGTTTATTGAAGATTTTGGATCAAAATGAACCCCAAGTTAGACGACTTGGCTGGCTTATACCATCTGAAATCAGCTGATGCCATGCCACTGCATAATTATATATATTTTCCTGACAGTTGCAGTGCAGGAGAGTATCACAAGAGAATCATGGAAAATTACGAATTCTTTTACAAGTAAAATAAAAAAACCCCGATATATCAAAATATTCGGGCTACATGTAAATATATAACTCTTGACGTAGATAAAAGAAGATACAGAAAGCATTTGTTTTGATTAGCCAAATGAAAATTATATGCCCCACATTATCGGATTTTTAACCGAACAAAACTGTATGGCGGAGGTGTCTCTCCCGTGTGGGGGAGGGGGGGTGCCGTTCTACAATGTTTCTCCTTACCTGGGTGTTATCAGGTGATCTGGCTTTTCAAACCATGTTCGTGACTCGGCCGACTCAACAACGAGCGCAGCTCTCATGTAAGTCATCTCCTCCGCCGCTATTTATACATATATCGATTCTAACATGTCAGCTAAAATTTGACGATGAAATTGATAAATAAATAATCTTATTGCTGATAACCATTTGACATAAACCGCAAATAAATAATCTTTTTGGGTGTAATTAAGACAGAAGACTCGTTCTTGAGTTATTTGAAGTGGAAGTTTAAAGATATTATGAGCTGACAATTTTAAATTGCTGATAAATGGAAGGTTTGCATATGTTTTGTTCTCTTTGCATGTCAATTATTAAAATCTGTTGTTTCATCGCCCTACAGTGATTCAACAGCACAGGATTGTAATACCTAATAACCATGGTGAGAAGCTTGTGGGGATATCACATGAAACTGGTTCAAAAGAGCTCGTCATATTTTGCCATGGATTTCAATCCTCAAGTTCCTGGTGCAATCTGTTGCTTGCCATTTGATACCATCTCTCTATTTCATGCTAGCCTGCAACTGATAGGCAGTGGCTTTTGTAGTAAATCTTGCCAAGTTGTGAAAGCTCCTTGCTCATCTTTTCAGCCTTTTCCTTTTCAAATTCCATATATATCTACATTCTTTTTAATAACCGTTGAGAATTTTCCAGTGCTGGGCGCATCATCTGCATCCAGTGCCAGCATCATTATTTATGATTGTTTTCTTGCGGGGCTTAGTTCATATTGCACTTGTTAGACTGTTGAAATCTAATCTTCATCACAAGATTGTATTATTGGTGGCAGTGGTCAATGTCCAGTGTTTTAGGAATTCTAGCGCTTAGCCTGAACCTTTAATATGGATTTAAGCATCTTAAGGCAAATGAGTTTTAACTGGTCATTTAAGGGACTTTAATGGCATCCTCTTCCAGGAATTTAAAGCTGAGGTGAAAAAACACCGGAAGTTCCAATGAATAATCTTCTACCAAGCAAATCACACCTGTCCAGCATCTCCTCCAGCAACCAGCAAAAGCAAAATGCCTTGGCTTGTTTAAGATTCACCTAGAAAGCATGTTACTCCTGCTTATGCGAGAATTCATCTTAGCTTTTGAATAATCTGAACTTATGAAGAACATCATTTAGGAATTCTATATAATATTTTTCTATAGTTTCTTTTAAATGTGGTCTTGAGGAAGTTCTACAAGTATAAAAAATTACTTATTTCTTTCTCAAACAATGATAGGCAATTGTTTATGATCTGTCTTCCAGGGAAAGTGAAGGATCATTTCAGTATGGTAACTACCGCTAAGAAGCTGACGATTTGCATGCTGTGGTCGAAGACTTTCGTGGGAAGGGCCATGTAATTACTGCAATTATTGGTCACAGCAAAGGTCTTCCAACGCATATGTTAGGCTCAATTCATGCCATTCTTTAATATTTTGGTTTCATCTTGACACACCTTAGTTTGATTCCATGTAATAATAGATTGAATTTATTGGTAAAATGAACGTTGTTTTCAAGCTACTGACTCAAAAGTTTCTGATTCTATTTACTGGGGCAGTAGAAAATTTCTGCTTAAAACTTGTAACTATATCATTTCAAAAATACTCTTTCCATACAGGCTGGCTGATGATACACACATCTAGTCTGCTTCGATGTATGACCTTGGTCGCTTTATGTTTCCTCTATCAGACCTATTTGGTTTAGAAAAAATTATGAAATATTTGTTTAATTTATCATTACTTAAGCAGTGCCATATTGCTGAAAAAAGTTCCTGCGGGAGGAAATGCAGTGCTTTTGTATGCTGCAAAGAATAAAAAGGGCAATCTATCAATTGTTGTTATAGCTCTAATTTGTCATTAGTTCACACTTGTGTCACATGACTTGTGTACTCACCCGGCAATTCATATGATTACTTGTGTTGCAAATTGACCTGATAATTCTTTTTCATATTCTTTCCAGGAAAGTGCGAGTATCATGTGAATGAAGAAAGTTTGATGGACTGCTTAACAACTGATACTCGTGCAGCATGCCTTGCGATTCACCAAGACTGCCGGCAAGAGGCACAATTCATTTAACAGATTGCATCTTTCATGATTGTAATGCTGCGATCATGTTTTAATGTCTCAAAAATGCATGCCATATTTCTGGATAAAATGAATTTTTTGTTTTATATCTGTTCTGCCATGCCTGGTTTATTTACATCCTCCATTTTACAATAGTTCAAGGGTCGAGAAATTGCCGTTAAAATTATTGGTTGTTTCACTTTCTAATTTAAATAGAAGAAGAAAAGTAGCTTGAATATGTAAGGAAATAAGCATGCTAGTTTGTTCTTAAAGGGATTTGGCGAAAAAAGTTTCCCTCTTTGGCAGGATTTTTGTCCACATTATGAAACATATGACATGTCTTTCAAGAATTTATGGAAGTCCAAAATGATATTCTGACTCTTATATGATGTGCAAATCTTTCTTTCTGTGGCGCTGCAAGTGAGCCGGGAGTCAAATTTTTCGCCCCTAATTTACAGACTGACTTGGATTTCTTCCAGCTGCTTCTTTCTAATATAATGTGATTCAGGATAGATACGTTTAGTTATGCCATCTTGTGGAATCGTTCTTGTAAAAGGTTGTTGAGGATTAAAATTGATATCGACCCTTACCTTTCATTCATTATATCATTTCCAGGGTGATGACGATTCATGGATCCATTGACAAAAATGGTACCAGCAGAAGATGCTTTGGAGTTTGGTAAGTTCATACATAATCATAGATTACCTGTCATACAAGGAGCCGATCATGAATTCACCTCTCATTAGGATGAATTAGCTTCGCTTGTGCTTGACTTTACAAGGGAAAATCATCAGAAAGACGGACCACCGTGAAAAAGAGCTGTTGATATAGTTTATTCTCGAATATGACAACTCTGAGTTTCAGTAAATAAATACTTCATTTAGACATCGAAGAAGCCATTGTTTTGGCCGGGGCTCCTTGATGTGTTTATTTCACATCTTTAATCCATTGTAGTAAACATTAGGTGTTTATCAATTCCTTTAGCTATCATGTTGCGAGACAATCCCAAACTTACCCTGCAGTGACAAAGCTAAGATTCTTCTAACTTCTTGATTAGAGACCCAGTAACGGTAGCATTCAAACACAGTCCATGCACATGTAATTCATTTAGGAAATCTTCATATAAAGTTAATCACTCTACAGGATAGCAATATATAAAGAGAACTCGTGTTCTGGGCAGTGCAAGGTCAAGACTACCCGCTGTAAACTTAAAATCTACAGTTCCCGATACTGGGATTTGATACAGCTACTTAACCTTTATCATGGAGCTGGGAATTGCGAATGCCCATAAACAACTAGATGACAATTCATTGCTCTGGGTTACGGTTCTGAGAACTGTTGTACTGTCTACCAAAAAGGAAACTTAAGAGGTACAACCATGAGATTGAGATCAACACAGCATGACATCTCTTGATCATCTTTACTTGATTAAGCCGTAATAGTCTTTGGCTTGACCCCAATTTTCCTCCAAGAAACACTGGGCATTATCTGTTTTGAGTCCACACGATCCTTGAACTGAATTGCAAAGTTGAGCAATGAATCAAGAAGAGAATCTGATAGAAGGTGTGGTTCGAGTCCCAACTCAATGAGTTTGGTGTGCTTTGCATTGTAATAATGTTCCTCTGCCTCCACTCTTGGGTTGGGCACAGATATGGTTTTTACATCGAGTCCAAGCTTTTTTCCTGCTTTTGTAACTAGGGCCGCAAGTTCGTTGACAGAAAACTGCTCTGTGAATTGATTAAAGACCCGAAATTCACCAGGCTGTGCTGGGTTTGCAATGGCAAGTTCCACACACTGTACAGTATCTCTTATGTCAAGGTATCCTCGGGTCTGAATCACACAAATTATAAATAATGAAGAGAAAAAAAAAGAGAGAAGTGAGTAAGGCGCATATGTAGCTGCAGGATAAATGAAAAACTCATGAAATATTAGTAATAAAACCAGTGCCGCAAACTTTATCCTCTCTCTCATCCAGGGAGGAAAGTTGCTCCTTTCATGGAATAACACTAATAAGGTATCATATCTGTCCATTGAAATGGTGCACATGCAAGGTAGTGAACTATTAAACAAAGGAATCTTACTTGTCCTCCTTTCCCGTACACTGTAAGTGGATGACCAACAGCAGCCTGAACACAAAACCGATTCAATGCAGTCCCAAACACTCCATCATAATCAAGCCTATTACAAAGCTCTTTATGCATTGCAGTCTCATCTGTTCTGACTCCATACACCACTCCTTGATTCAGATCAGTGGCTCTGATTCCCCAAGCCTTGCAAGTAAAGGCTATATTATTTGAGTCATGAACCTTACTCAAATGGTAGAAAGAGCTGGCTTGCTTGGGGTAAGGTAAAGTATCTGTTCTTCCATTATGAGTAATTGTCACATAACCCTCCTCGATATCAATATTTGGAGTTCCATATTCTCCCATTGTCCCAAGTTTCACTAAATGACACTGCTCTCTGAATTCCTTTATAGCAAAGAGAACATTTAGAGTTCCAATCACATTATTGTGCTGAGTAAACACAGCTCTTGACCGGTCAATCATTGAATAAGGGGCAGATCGCTGCTCCCCAAAATGAACAACAGCATCAGGTTCAAATGATTTGAAGGTTTCTGATAAGAATTCAAAGTCACAAATGTCACCAATGTAGAGTTCGATAGCTTTTCCAGTCAGAGATTTCCAACATCGGAGCCGGTTGTGGATGGAGGAAATGGGCGTTAAGGAGTCAAGACCAAGTTGGTGGTCAAAGAGACGACGGATGAGACTGTCAACAATAGCAACCTCATAACCTTTGTTGGATAGGTGGAGAGCAGTAGCCCAGCCACAATAACCATCTCCACCAATGACCATGACCCGCTTTGCCTTGGATGGATCATTGGAGGACTGATGCAAACCGATGAGTGGTTGACTTGGGGTTAAGGGAGTAGTGGTTGCATAAACGGTATGCCTTCCTTGTGTCCTTTCTGCCGGCAAGTTAACCGTTCGAACTGGAAATTTGGAAGTTTTCACTGTAAACGAGGTAGGAAAACTGACTGAACCATGGTTCAATTGTTGAAAGTAAGGTTTGCGGCAAGAAGGAATATTCAAAGAGCATGAAGTCGAAAGTGAATAAGCCATACTAATGTCCAGTTCTACTCAACAATATGCACATACACCTGCAGATATCAACAAAGACATGAAAAATGAATTTCATGGTCTTGGAGAATGGAAACTATATGTTAAGTTACAAGAAAGCTGTATGGTAGAAGAATGCAGGCAGACACATAAATGCACAAGCAGATAGGAAAACAAAGATGGTGAATGCAAAATTTTGAGTAAAACTGAATTTTCGTCCAGATTAAAGGATTAAGTAATTAGCAAGGTGCCACAAGTGAAGTCAATATTGAGGCAATAACAATTTAGAGGGACATATTGAAGAATGAGAAGTGCAATATGGCAATTTTTCATTTTTTACTGATTAAGCACAAATTCACATGTATGTTTCCAAATGCTACCCAAAAACGTCTAATAATTTTTCAAAAATGCTGCTACGGCAGACTCCATTTAGCACCCAAATCAATAAGAAGTATTTAACCTCTGGAGATAGGCGCGTATGAAGGAAAGAAGAAACTCCATAGTAAGGCCTGGAATATGAGAGATTCTCATTTCAACCGATCACTGAAAACTACTAGGGGACACCGAAAACTTCCCGGTGATAGACGGCGCTGCCCACGATCTAAGAGATGTTCCACTTTTCTCATAAAAGATAACAATAGAAACTAAAAGTAGACAGCATGATTTAACAAATACCCATTAATCTTAACAGTTCAAACATCTTCATTCCTTCCTAAAGGAAACTTCATACAAGCATAAACAATTTCAAAAATACAAAGAAAATTGAATACCTTGGCAGAAGTGTATAGCAGGCTAGAAACTTAGCCGAAACTGAAGATTGGAACCAATAGATGAAACAAAAAACGCCGTTTGATCGGGGAAGGGAGTGAAGTGAGGGGTTTTGGCTTGGGTTTCTGCGCTGTGTTCAAGCGTGAAGAATAAAAGACAACCGGTAAACATAATTGCTCTATCTGGAGACTTAGTTCGGAAACATGATGTCTCCAGGGTGGCCCATGTCACCCACGAGTTCATGGAGGAGCCACTCATGTGGAGACACGTATGTCAATGAATGCAAGTAATATTTGCCACGTGTGTTGGCAGAGCTAAGTAGACGACAAAGAATACAATGTGGGTTATGATAAGACGATGAATCCAAAGCATTGCCCATCCAAAGTTATTATTTCGAAACGTTTCATCACAAGTCAATAAAATGGTGTAATAAAATTATATAAAAAATAATAAAAATTTATCATCCAAACGGAAACTATGGTACTGACAGGAGTTTCGAAGCTTCACTTAAACATTTGTCTTCTGGCCATGCCGGAATTCGGTGAAGAAGTATATGGTAGATTTGTTGAGGGGCAGTCATCCCTTCTGTCAAATTGAAACTAGATTATCAATTGGCTGTTGTAAGCAGAAAAATCAGCGCCAATTTTCCCCTACAAATCTGACGTCAAGTGGCTGCAACCTTTTTCCGATCTTCAATGGAGTAAATAGCAGTTTCGGGGACCTGAAATGGTACATCAAATGCACAAAATTTAGCCCAGGGAATTGCTTAGCTTATCTGATAGAGGATTGTTGTCAACAATGTGATCCTTACATATTCAGCAAGGTTTACTACAAACCCGTAGTCAATGAACAAGTTGATTATTTTATCATATATCCGTATATAAACTAACATAACCACTTATGTCATGGCCCTCACTCTGACATGAGAACAAAGAAAGATGTGCTATCTCCCTGAATTTTTGTCACTCCCTAATGGAGTGACGGAAGACTTTGCTCTAATGGCACAACGGATCAACCTCCCTTATCATCAAGTTATATCTAAGATGGTTCCGGGTCTTTGCCCAAGAAACATCAGTTCTAATACTAAACTTCATACCAGACAAGTTGTCTCTTTTGTTTCCCTTGAGCAAAATTAAGTAGCATTTAAAGTGTTTCATCATTTTTTCAGAGCTCAGGTATTCATCTTCCAAAGTGTAACAAATGAAAAAGAAAGAAAGGTACATCAAAAGAGAAGTAAAAAAAAAAAAAGAAAATCTTTCTTTCAGTTGTTTCTAAATGCTTCACTTATATATCCAGCTGAGAGAGGAAGAAAGGTTTTGAAGAAATTACAGCAGCCCAGGTCTCTGTAATGAATTCCACAATGTCGTATGATATATCTCCTTGAACATCAATTTGCTCTTTCTCAGTTGGCTCCTAGAAGCAGCCAGTAATTAGAAGATTGCAAGGCAAGTATGAATATGAAAATGCAAAAGGCTAAGTAAGGATGCTTGTAACTTTCCTCACCTTAAAAACTGATGCTCCAGTGGCAGACTTTTTCCCAAGCTTTTAGAAGCGTCGCTAAGTTTAACGCCTGATATAATAGCTCAGAGTCAGAAAATAATCTGTTATTTCGAAAAATGTTGCGTTGAATGTAACAACCAATGATGCTGTTGAATGTAAGACTGCACAAGAGTGCCACCAGCATAGGGCTTACCAAATAGGTCCAATCCCTTCACGATGGTAATACATTTATGCTTGTGGCGTACAACGTGTTCAATAACAACTTCTTGTTTGTCCTATAGAAAAGAAGTAAGGTTCGCATTGTCATCGCATCATAATATTTGAGCAAAGCATAAAAAGACAGGAAACAATGTCATAGAGAAAACCCCAATAGCCAATAACTTCAATGGAAATTGACAACAAAACTATTCCAATGTGTCCAAACAAGTGCTTTTCAGTAAGCCCTTCATGCTCATTTTCTTATCGTCACCACAAAATCAAATTCACCTCAGGAAACATTAATAATGTGATAAACTGATCAGTTAGCAATAATCTTAGACTTGGAAAAGGTCATTAAACTATATGTCCATCCCAACCATAGCCACTCTCGATTCACACCCCAATTGTGACCTTCCCCCATCAGATTTGTGTATTCTACAAGTGGGATGACCAATTCACACTTTTAACAAAGTGATGACCGACTCTTGCTTCCATAACATGAGTGTGTAATCGAAGGCATAAGTGACATCCAAGCCTCTCAAGTAATTTAGTACCAAGGAGAGGAGCTCAGATTTTTATCCTTTATCCTTTTTCAAGATTATGGGCGGAAATCGGGTGATCATGGTGATTGAGTGTGTGTAAGTTACAAGTCCTTCCTGGAAGTGAAAACGTATTAAAAGCAAAGGTATGCTCACTTCATCAGGAGTAATTTCCATCTGCATACACAAACAAAATAACATTTTGACTCGATGATCCCCGTAGCATGTCATTACTATGATCTGAATTCAGTATGGTAACGTAAACGCTCATAGCATAAATGCAGAATGCAGACTTCACTCTCACATTAGTCGAAATGTCTCCTTCGTCAAAAACTTCGAAAATGAAACAACTGCCACGGCTGGGCTCATTATATGTAGATGCTTAGATCTTTCTCACCTTAATACGATAGGAAAATATAGAATTAATAACCATGTTTGGTGTATGCATTCATTTTAAACTTGAAAACTAGACAGAAGTAATGGCCAGGCTTTTCAAGAATATGAAACTACATTCTGCATAGGATGCTGTAGACATATATTTGCTGAAGCAATAAATTATTTACAAGGGAAAAAATGGTCTTACTTTCTTCTTTTTTTTTCCACGAGAAAGATGTTTAACTTATTCTCCCTTGAATGATGATGATTCCCCTGAAATTTATAACCAATGAATAACCTGGACAAACACAAATATACTCGTAATACAATATTCATAGCCCAAAATTTAAGTGTAACACTCGTAATACAATTGTCTGTGTTTTGTTTGAGCACTTTCTATAAAGCCCCATGAATCAATTGGGTCAATGAGCCTTCATGATCTTCAGAAATGTAATTTGAGCCATGGGCATTTCCTTGTATTGGGCTCGCATTTCAATAACCAAAATCTAGCTCGACCCAGGCACTGTGGGAATGGAGGGCAGAGAACTAGATACTTGATAGATGGTATTAAACAATAGCATAATTAGTACAAGCAGAAGGCATATTCTAAAATTGCACAGGCTTTGCCGTATGATTGCTGCTTGCTGAGTCTTCAACCAACATTACTTTATTAATAATGTCATGAGCTGCTTTTGGTTTTTTCATTATTGATTCCTCGGTCTCCAAGGCCTCAGTTTAGTACCTTCCTGCTAACTGTTGATACAAGAAGACTAGTAGATGCCTTGTTTTTCGCTTTATAATTCAACTAACAGTCTCTTCTTATTACACACTAACATTCAACGTCTCACTGCTTTTGTACTCATGCAATAATTCTTACAAATTTACCTTTACCCTTCTTCTATTATAAATTTGATTTATGCCCTCAATTTTCCTTTTTACAATGAGACCCCGACCTTTTTTTTTTTTTTGGTTCACATTAGTACCACGTCTCCTCGTATAGTCTCTTGCTGACTCTCCATTTCTTATCCTTTCGGCCCAGATTTGGTTTTTATTGTATTCTAGTAGCGTGTGGCGCATCTTCAAATTGCTTCGCTGTACTAATACACAACCTTCCACCCTGTCTCATTGTCCCAAATCCAGCAAGTATCGTATGCCAACCAGTAGGAATTCAGAGATAACACTCATTACAGCACATACACTTGCATAGAGAAAGATACCAGAGCACTTCCATTCTCTCATGCCATAATTGCCATCCCGAACGGTAGACTAAAAGGAATTACAGAGAGAGAAAGGGTGGCTTTGTGCTCAGATCTCTCTTTTTTGATTCAATGGCGGATTCAAAGAGGTGCATTTCGCAAGAAGACCTCAAGAGCCACAACAGGCCTGGAGATCTGTGGATCTCAATACAAGGAAAGGTGTATGACGTCTCAGATTGGACCAAAGACCACCCTGGTGGTGAGCTTCCCTTGCTGAGTCTTGCAGGTCAAGATGTCACTGACGCATTTGTTGCTTACCATCCTGGCACTGCCTGGCAGTATCTTGATAAGTTCTTTACCGGTTATTATCTCAAAGACTATGCAGTCTCAGAGGTTTCAAAAGATTACAGAAAACTTGCGGCGGAGTTTTCAAAGATGGGTTTGTTTGAAAAGAAAGGACATGTTGCGTTGTATACATTCTGTTTGATGGCAATGCTGCTTGCTGCGAGTGTCTATGGTATTTTTTGCTCTGATAGGACATGGGTGCATCTTTGTTCTGGTGGGTTTATGGGGTTCTTATGGATCCAAAGTGGGTGGATAGGACATGATTCTAGTCATTACCAGATCACGAAAAGTCGAGGTTTCAATCGCTTCATTCAGTTTTTAACTGGGAATTGCCTTTCAGGGATCAGTATTGCGTGGTGGAAATGGAACCACAATGCCCATCACATTTCCTGTAATAGTCTTGACTTCGATCCCGATCTTCAGCACATGCCTTTCTTTGTGGTATCTTCGAAATTCTTTAACTCACTAACGTCATATTTTTACGACAGGAAGATGAAATTTGATTCTTTTACTAGATTCTTGGTTGGTTACCAGCATTTGACATTTTATCCTGTCATGTGTTTTGCCAGAATCAATCTGTTTGCACAATCATTTATGTTGTTGTTTTCCAAGAGGAATGTACCCCGCAGGGGTCAGGAAATTTTGGGGCTTCTTGTGTTTTGGATTTGGTATCCTTTGCTTGTTTCCTACTTACCCAACTGGGGGGAGAGAGTAATGTTTGTTATAGCTAGTTTTGCTGTTACTGGAATTCAACATGTTCAGTTCTGTTTGAACCATTTCTCATCTAGCGTATATGTCGGTCCACCTTGCTCAAATGATTGGTTTGGTAAGCAAACTCAGGGGACACTTAACATAAAGTGCTCCTCTTGGATGGATTGGTTTCATGGTGGATTGCAGTTTCAGGTTGAACACCATTTGTTTCCCCGATTGCCTCGATGCCATCTAAGGAAAATTTCGCCCTTTGTTATGGAGCTCTGCAAGAAGCACAATTTGCCCTACAATATCGCCTCATTTCTTAAGGCCAATGAAATGACAATAAGGACTCTTCGAGCTGCTGCCTTACAGGCTCGAGACCTCTACAATCCGGTTCCAAGGAATTTGGTATGGGAGGCTGTTAACACCCATGGGTGAGATAGACGAGATGGACATTTGTGAAGCTTGCTAAGTTATTTCAGCTGCGGTTATTCGTACCTGTTTGACATTTTGCTGTGAAATCGATCTAATAACTTCATTTTGATTGATATCCAAGGGCGACATTCACTTGGTGTCAATGAAAGAATAAGTTCATAATTGCTTGGAAGCTTCAATTACTATTTATCTGAGCTGCATTTCATGGTATCAGCTCGTGCTTTTCATGGATTATTTTCTAAATCGTTTGCATTGATTACCTACTGGTTCTCCTCTTGTTTGTGTTTCAAGAATGCAGCCCACGTACTGGTGGAATGTGCATTATTATGTTTTTATTCAGTGTTGTTTTCTTTTGTTAGCACAGTATGTCATTATAAGGATGTAGCATTTGATGGCTTTGGATTCCATTTAAGCTTTATGCAGTGCGTATTGCAATTGTACCCTCTAATTTTGCACTCTGCTCTTTCTTGCTTCATTATGCAATCTGTTTAAATTCTTTAAAGCGTCCTCAAGTTTGTCAGCAGAAATGAAAACCCCGAAGTCAAGCAGAAGTAATCGAATTTTCAGCGACTTCTGTCCTCCCATTTTCAGTGGTCTGACACTGGAGTTGTTTGGTATTTCCCCACAATCACATAATTCAACACAAATATGTTCAAGAAAACTGATAAAAGTTCATTTTTCTTGGGTTGTTCTTGATGATTCACTGGCTGCTTAGTTTTGTTGATACTATGATAAGCTTGCTACCGGGAATTCTTCGCTCAAAGTGTTTTGGGACCATCGTCCAACCAGACAGCTGTAATCAAACGACTGTGAGGTGGCTCCTGAAAGATACAGTCTAAGCAACCACAAACACAAGTAACAAATCCCTTAATTAACCAACTGCGATAGATGTGGGTACAGAAATGGATACTCAGCTCTCACATTATTACTGAATGCTTCACATCACGGCTTTCCAAATTGATTAAGCTGGTACTAATCATACATGCTAATGCACTGTTGCATATTATAGGCCTACAAACAAATGATTTACATCTATGGATCAGCTGCTAGAGAAATTAAGGGTGTTTTCTGACTGAGAAGGGGAAGAATCTGAAGAGAGATTGTTCATGATTGAATTTGTGCCGCCATCAATCGAACCCTTTCCCCGAATATCTTCAATCATTCTGTGCACCATGCTCATCTTGGGACGATCTTTTGGCAATGTAGACAAGCAAAGCAAAGCCACATGCAAAAGATACCTCATCTCCTCTTCCATCTCTTTGTCACTTATTAACTCAAAATCAAACACTTCCCATGAACTCTCGTTTGGCCCCATCCTTTGCACCCATTTCACTATACTTGATTCTCCATCCTCCGTCGCCATTTTTCCAGTCAAAATTTCCAGCAACACCACCCCAAAGCTATAAACATCACATTTTGGCATAAATTTACCTTGGCTACAGTTGTGGTTGCTATTAAGCTTTAGTTCTGGGGCTTTGTAGGCATTGTTTATGGAGAAGGGTGCATGCAAAAGTTGGTGTAGACCAATATCAGAAATGCATGCATTGCCTAATTGATCAACTAAAATATTAGATGATGAGAGGAGTCCATGAGATAGCTTGGCTTTGTTGTAAGAATGAAGAAAAGCTAGGCCCTTTGCAGAATCAGAAGCTAATTTCAACCTCGTAATCCAATTCAATGGCATTCTTCCCGGTCCTCTATTATCTGCCGTCATTTTCAAGTATAAAAATTTAGTAACGCAGACATAAACATTTTTCTTAGAATGAGAGTGAAAGCGAGGACTTTAATCGAACACATACCGTGCAATAGGGAATGCAGGCTTCCATTTGGCAAAAAGTCGTACACCAAAAGCAACTCTACCCTGCCGTTATAGTATGCTCTGAGGTTCACAATGTTGCTGTGTCTCAACCCGCCAATCACGGTAAGCCACTCATCAACTTCCCTCCTGTTCTTCCTTTCTCTGATCCTCTTCACAGCGACCACATCATCACCGTCCATCACAACTTTATAAGTGGTCCCCACATTGCCTTTGCCTAACAATTCAGCCGATGATTTTAGCAAATCCCCAACGTTCCTGAAACACTTGTTACACCCCTCAAACACGACCATTTCCTGCGCCGCCACCTGACCTCCGTCTCTGACCCCACCGTCATGGCACGCGTGGGTCCCACATTCAATCCCCATTTTCTTGTGGACTCCACCAGCAGCAGCTGTTGCAGCGCGACGGCTTCTTTTTCTCTTGTAACAGCACCACGTGACAGTCGAGATCGCCGCTACTATCGCCACCACATCGAATATAACGATCACCGGAACCACCCAGTGTGTTGAACTCCTTGTTCTTGATCGTGCTGGCTCAGGCTCCGCCGTTATATTTGAGCAATCCGACTGCAAAGGTCGGCCGCAAAGATTTTTGTTTCCTGCGAACGAACTTGCTCTAAAACGAGACATCCAAGCGGGAATCTCGCCGGAAAGTTGGTTATTCGAAACGTTAAAATCCAAGATAGATAGTGAAGACAAGTTAACTGAGTCGAGCGTTCCAGTAAAGGAGTTGGCCTCTAGTCGCAGAGTTAGCAAATTCGGCAACCGAGCCAACTCTATCATCGGTATTTCACCGGTGAAAAGATTGTAAGACAAATCAAGTCGCCGGAGGCGATGGAGATTGGATATACCGGCAGGAAATGGCCCGGCGAAACGATTGTGAGAGAGGTAGAGGTGCTTGATACGGGGCCATGAGGATAGATTAAAGTTCGGGGACGAAAGTTGGTTATTCTTAAGGCTGAGGAGTCTGAGGTGAGTGAGTCCATTCAGTACCAGAGCTGACCCAGTAAGGTTCAAATTCTCAAGAACGAGTTTGGTGACTCGGTGAGTGGCAGGGTTACAGGTGACACCCAGCCATGAATCAAAACACGGGTCAGTTGAATCGACCCACGTAGACAGAGATTCACTAGAGGTCGACAAAGACGCTTTGAAGGATAACAAAGTACTGATATCGGAGACCGACAAAGAAATGACGAAGAAGAAGCCTAAGAATATCAAAACAAAGAAAAATTCCCTCCCCAACATTTTCTCCCCCGAAACTTACGCTGCAAAACAATGGAGAAACTGGGTAGCCAAGGTTAAGTAATGTAGCCGTTGTGTAACGTAACTGCACCTGATGGTCCTGTTACACGTGAGGAGGACATTAATAATCTTTGTCCGCGTAGCCTGTTCGGGAGCGTGGTGGTGTACGCGCTTCTTAAGCGTGAAGCTGAGAATTAGGGACAAACCTAACACACGGTTCCAATAGTATTAGTGTGTCATGCAATGGTGGCCACAAGTTAAATTACAGTGATTGTGTGTTAGCTAATGAACAGCTAAGAAGCAAAGTTTTCCAGTAAGAAATTGAAGAAGACAACCCTGTCTTTTCTGTCTAATTGATTGTAACATAAGCTAGATGGTCCAGCCACGCTACCCCTTCAAACAAGTCAAGAGCTTGGACTAGACTTCAACCCTTTTATTATTATTATTATTATTTTCACTTTGCTTTTGTATTTTAACTGTATTGGACATACTGTGTATTTACACAATGATTAAAATATTTAATAAATATTTCTAGATTATTCAATAAATATATCTGAGAGTAGAGTCATTATTATAAATATTCTAATAAAATTTTTACTATATATAAATAATATTAACAAAAATTTATAAGTATTGTATTAAAATTTTTTAATATTTTTTCGTGAAATTTTAAACTAATGTCGTCATAAAATTTATCATATTAAAAAATTAATCTATTTATTTAACTAATTATGAATAATTTCTTTATAATATTTTGATAAATAAAATATATACTACAAAATATTTTTCTAAAATATATTCGGTAAATAGATATAATTTTTTTCAAGTTCACCTATTTTTTATCACTTTAAAATAATTTAAAGAGTAAAGTACCTGCTAAAATTCAACAAATATTTATATATAACATAAATTTTTTAAATAAATTTAATAATAATAATACTTTCAATTAGTCGTGTTATAAATAACTGTAAATAATAATACATAAGTATAAATATTGATCATTCAATAATAATATAACTTGATTATCACTATATATAATACATAGTTTTTATAATATAATTTGCAAAAATTATTGTCCAATAAATGTGTAGTTTGCTAATTTTAAAGATTTTATACCCACAAACTACTGTTTATGATTTTAAATTTACAAATTTTTATCGTAAAATTGAAATAAAGTCTATAGTTATCGGTATTAAATAAAAGACCATATATCATTCCATGATTTAATCATTTTTTATTTATATCATTTTATAATATTACAAACACCAAAATCATAATTTAACAATAATAATACTATTAAATTTTTAAAAAATTTATACAAAATATGATAGAATAATAATTATATAATTAAAAAATAATTTTTTATAAAAATTTAATCTAAAACTTTACTTTTCAGTTTTTAAAATATTAAAAGATACTTATTTTTTTATATCTTCTCTACTTTTCCTTATTCCTCCCTGTTATTACCTAGTGTCACTTTTCAAATTAATACATAATCGTTAAAATAACTAATAACTTATATTACTTATAATAAAATACAAATAAATTTTCGACATAAAATTAAACTAAGATTCGGTTTAAAAATTTTAAAATTTTAAATTTTTAGAATAAAAAATTATAAAAAGATTCTTATAATATAGATAATTATAAAAATACTCTAAGATATTTACACTCAAGGCCCATAATTTTTAAAATTTATTAATTTATTCTAAAATTAAAAGAATTTCTATTTTAACTCTAAAATTGTTAACTATTTTCATATAAAATTTTTAATTTATAAAATAGAATAAAAATATTATAATTTTTATATTTTACTCCCAATCAAAATTTTATAATTTTTTTATTTAATTTTTAACCATTCTTGATAAATGTACCTATCAAATTATCAAGTTTAACCCAAAATTTGTTAATTTAGAGTTTAAAAATTTAAAATAGTAATAATTTTAAATATTAAACTATCAAAATAAAGTCTATCTAATTTTTTAAATTTTTAATAATTTTTACACTAAAATAATAATTTTTTCAAAATAAAAAAAAATTAACACATTTAATTTATTACCTTTCTTCTCTTATTCTTCTTCTTCTCCTTCTTATTTTTCTTCTCCTTTCTCTTTCTTTTCTTCTGCTTTTTCTTTCTCTCTTTCTTTTTCTTCCTTTCCTCTCTTATTATTTTTTTTTTATCACATCTTCTCTCTTCTCACGCCTTCTAAACCCTTTTTCTCAAAATTTTCTCATTTTATCACACACACATATATACACCTATATACATAAAAGTATATGGACCAAGACTCAATTTAAATTTTTGGGTCCAAACATTTTCTTTTCTTCAATTGGGTTGGATATGATAATTAACTTTACAATTAGGTCGAGATATAGAGGGAGATCGTGAAAAATTAACGTACATTAAAATTTTTACTGTATGAAACTTTTATTCTTAAAGATTATGAAAGAAGCAAATAAAATATGTGATGAAAGAGATGATATCAAAAAAAATTAACATATTTTGAAATTTTTATTATTAGAAGATGTTTTTTTTTTATTATTATTATTATTGACTTAAGTATTTGAAAGATTGTTAATACGATAAACCCCCACTCAATGACTTTCTTGGAAGATATTTATTGAAAGAATAAATTTAAATTAAGTATAATTCATTTCATGTATCTAAAAAAATTTGGGTGTAAAAGAGAAGAAATTTAAATAAATTAAATTTTATTCCAAAAATAAAGAAACTCGTGTGTTGATGCCCGGACAAAAAATCGGTATCAATAGTGATTATTACATGGCACAACATCTGTTCATAATAAAAAAAAAAAAATGATACATCAATTGGCAATGCAAAACTTAGTGCATAAGTTAAATATGGAGTATTATATCATTCTCTCTTTTTTGTAGTGGCCAAATTTGTTGGATTTTCTTAGGTGGTGGCAACTGTCAACGACAACGAGTCTTCTTGCCCACCATGTCTCTTTCATTTGGATTTCTGTTGTATGTTTGGTATAACATGATTGACCTTTTGTTTATTAAAATTAATTTGTATCAATCATTGGATTAATTTCCATCTATGCTATTGGTTATTTTATATTACCAATAAAACAGAAGAAAAACAACCCCCCCCCAAAAAAAAAAAAAAAAGATTGGAGAAAGAATTCTCCTGTAATTGGAATTCATACGATGTTCGTCAATAAACCAGGGGATAAGTTAAAATAAACCTTCCCAATAATCCATTGCCGTCAGCACGTGAATATGGAAGAATTGCTGGGGGCAAAGCCCATGTATGCATGTCTCCAAAGACTGAGATGAAACGTCCAACTACTACTACTGTCTTCGGGCCTCCTTAAACCCATCCAACCAAAAGAGCCCGCGCTTTATGATCAGATTCAAAGTGCAATGGACTCTCTTCTCCTTCACTATTGGGAATGTCCATGCCCATGCTCCATGCACTATACCCGTATCCATGCCCAACAATCATCACCACATTCGAGTGAATCGCATTATATTATGCCCGTGTACTAATCGGATTTCCGTAACGGTACTTACTACTAAATTATCTTATCCATTTAACTGCAAACCAATAAGGCTTGGCCACGTAAGAGAGTAATGCGGGGTTTAACCGTGGGGAGGTGGTTTTTTGCTTTTTAATGAAAAGAGAAAAAGTCGGTGAACTGACACGATTCCAACCGCCCCGCCCGCCCTCCCTCCCTGTCGAAGCAGACAACCGACACACGGAAAGCACGCGCACCATTCGTTTCGCCTTTCGGCTCTTGTCCGTCGGGAATAAATGAGATGCAGTCGACACTCGTTAGTTAATAAATACGCAATCCTCCTGTAAGATTTCCATTGTCACTTCCCTTTCTGTTAATGCTATGTCTCCTCTCCTCCTTTCTTTCATCCTCCTCCACGCAAGGTAAGGCAACTTTATATCGATGAATTTTGGGCGTACGTAATGTTCACATTAATCGAGCAAGCAAAGCTAAGTTTTCTTTTGTGGGTACATTGATTTCAAATTCATGGAAAGGTAATAAGAAACCATAGACCGAAATCTCGGCCGAGTATTTGCATTGTTTGCATAGAGGTTAGTTGAATTGGGGTGGCCTTCATTTTTTTTTTTAATCTTAACATTAAATTAGACAAGAACCCAAAGATTCAATGAAATTCAGTTAAGTTAGCGTCTACATTCAACAGTGAAGATTATCATATCAACTTTCTAAGGGGATTAACCTGGACCTGCTACTGCTACTCACTGTACCTTAATAATAAGTGAAATTGTCACTTCACAACACACGTAAGCTCCTCAATATCAAAGACAAAGAGGGCTAGCTGCCTACTATTGAACAAATTTAATTATACAACAAATGTACTAATAACAATAATACTTTGTTCATTCTCATTCTCCATGAATCAAATCAATTGTATATCACCCAAATTGAAAAAGGGAGAACAAAAAAAAAAACAAAAAAACCGAACGGTGGTAATCAGATTGACTAAAAGGTAAATTTCCAGATCTTGATCCGAAGATCGACCTTACATTTAGACTTATCAGTGGTAGCCACCGAAGGAGACTTACCTTTTGGTACTACCCCCTTAAACCCTTCACAGGTTACCCTAATGCCAATCTTCTTGCCGTTCAGCTTCCCCAATTTCACTTGCACCTTTGTATCCAGTTGAAATTTCAGAGAAACCCCACTTTTTTTCTTCAGATCCGACTTCAGAGAAGTCACAGAATCCGTGTCAAGATCACTCGATCCCGACACCACCACGCTCTTAAACACGGTTTGGTTCTTTTTGTCCGAAAAGAAACCTGGGACGGTCCCATTACCGAGGAAGACGTCATTCGACGAAAGAGCGGAAATAACGAACGGGTCGTAAGAGAAAGTGATGTCAGAGTTTGGGTTTTTCGACGTGACGGTGAAGTTTAAAAGAGTGGCAAGATGGTTGGAGGACGAGTCAGCGGAGGTTGTAAGATTAAGACGGTGGATACGAAGGGAAGGGATCGAAAAAGAGGGACGGTGGGGACGGTAGAGGATGTAGAGAGCGGTGGCGGTGATGGCAGCGAGGAATGCGAGTACGAGGATGATGAGAACAGTCCAGAAGCAGCAACAGCAGCAGTAGTTACGACGGGGACGGTGATGCCGTCGTGCATGGGGCTGGGGACGGTATGGCGGACGAAGCAGCGGTTTCGTTGCGGGCGGATCAGCGGCGGGGGCGGTGCCGTTGGCTGCGGGTTTGGAAGAAGGGAAAACTCTGTCGGACATACTTGTGACGTGAATCAGAAATGCAAGAAGAAATTAAGACTTGGGGAGCGAAGAGAATTGCGTGGAATCGTATGTATGTAAAGAGAGAGAGAGAGGGAAGAAATGGGGAGGTGTATCGTTCGTCGCCACCCAAAAGGGATGCGTACGCCTCACCAAATTTGGAATCTCTCTTTCGAGTATGGAGTCGAGCTTACTCAAACCTTAGTTACAGTGTGTTGTTTTCAACGGCGGTAACTTACTTGTATGAGAAGTGTCTTAATGAGATTGAGTATCTCTGGTCGTGAAATTGTAAGGGAACGTGGGGTCCATGTCTTGTAAGGGAAGTAGTACTAGTAGATTAGATTAGATTAGATTAGATTGGATGGTTTGCTTCGGCTTAAATCGCAAGTGAAATTAATTAATATTCGGATTAATAATTAAATGGTGTTTTGTTATTTCGAGGTTGGATTTCAGCATCTTTATGGGTAATTTAATGGAGTGCATTAAAATTATTAACAACCAATGTAATAATTGCATTGACATAATCACGTACTTATTCAACGAGTCTTCAATTTACAAATGAATTGAACTTTAAAGCGACGTCGCATTCGTCTATCCCGATTCATGATTTAATAATGCCCCAACTGCTCCAACTAGTCATGGTGGAGAAGAAAAAGAGTCCCTCGTGTACTGGGCAAACCGACGCTTGAGAGAGAGAGAGGCAATGGAAACATATTATTTCTGCTTGTTAATTTTTAAGTATGTATTGAAAAGTAATATAATTAATAATAAATAATTTTATTTTATTTTAAATAAATTAATAAATTAATTTATATTTTATAATATAAATTAAAAAATATAAAATATAAAAAATTTATCTTATATATATATATATAATTTTTAAAATTAATTATTTTAAATATTATATCATGTATTATTAATTTTATCTTAATTATTTTTATTTTTATATTTTATATTTTATGTCAAATTTTTTATTTGATATTAAATTTTACATTAAGGATCAAATATATTTTAATTAAATCTGTAAATATTATAAAAAATTATATATGTTTGGTCAGGTGGGTCCAATATATCTCTCACAAAATATTTTACTAATCCCCGCGCGCGCGCGCGCGCGTGTGTGTTAATTTTTATTCCAACATTCATTATTGATCAGAATTTCAAATAATTACTAAGCTTGCCCCAACTCTAGGAGAAGACAGACCACTGCATTGCGGCATTACTGATTACTAGTAGCAAGTACAAATCACTGTTAACAAATACAAATTCACAGGCAGCAGAGAACCGGGACAAAGCTTGGGAGCCAAGCCAATGATAGCAACAGATAACCATTTGTCAACCTCGAGGAATTCTTTATTAAAACTATGTACCACTTGAGAGGAATGGTGAGATACATTATACATTGACTTTTAATCCACGGTAGCAGAAGTTGAAATCAAATTCTTGCATTCACACTTGCAGCATACATACTTTTGGTAGAAGAAGAACATACCATGTTTCAGCCATGCTAGTGTGTGCCTTTGCGCACATGTACTTGCATGTGAGTATAACATGCTTTTTCCTTTTTGTCTCGAAGCATAAGACGGTGTCTAATAACCAGAGATAACCATACATGTGACAGCAGATCATTGATTATGTGCCATACATGTGCTATTAGAATTGTGATCATTTTGTGGCCTCGGATGCTTAGAACATAAAACACACATGTTTATGACATGGCTTAACCTTATCGAATGTAGCAGTCATTCCAGCAGAAATATGGGGAAGACAGAATTTGTAACTGCACATTTCAAGCAATATAAAGAATACATGTGCAATGGAGTACGATGCAGCGATGTTGTTACCAATTATTTCATGCTTCCTTCACAAATATTTAACGATCTAAAGTTCATGACCCATGCTTTAGTCCAACCGCAGAGCCAGGGCTGTTAACAGTGTTACTTGCAACAAATGAGTACATTTTCGATCAAAATGTCATTTAACAGACCATATGAAAAAGGTGACACTGCCGGAATGGAAGGGAAAATGTTAGCAACAATAACACTGGGAAATGGGACAACATTGGAAGCTTGGTAATTGTTCGATAGCATGTAAAATTGAGATGATACCCTTCCAACTTGAAAAGAAAAAGAAAGAATGAAGAACAAAGTTAAATGGTATGAGAGGATATAACCAATAGATTTTATTTCCATCTTCATTCTTCAGCAACAAGTTATTGAAAGGAACATTGGAGAGAACTAATTATTCAGTGAGATGTGTATAGAAACCACAGAAAATGCCTTCCAATACTTCCCACGACTGACTTCAGTGAATATTCTTGGGCATTGGTTAACTACAGCATAGGAATGCCCTTTGTCTCACCCTCTATACTCATGGACGCTCTTTACAGTCACCTAATCTGTCATTAATTCCACAAACATGTAAGAAAAGCAATTGCTTCAGATTATATCCAAGGTACAAGCAAGTCTGCACAATGACACAGGTAAATGCATTTATTAATGCACATGTGAATAAAATATAACCAATACTCTATAGAATAAAAATCATTTGCATGAACATTAAAGTGCCTCTTTCAACTTATCTATCTGAACAGAAAAAATAGCATACCTTTGAAATCTTGTATTTCTATACAAAAGCATAACCGTGAGCAGAACAGGGACAATTGCAGAGCACAGGTGCTCTAAGGAGTGCCCGCTGATAATGTAATGATTTGCATGGTATATTTTCCAGTCAGCAACACCTTCAAATTTTGCTAGAATGTGAATCCCTGTAGCAACGGGGTTTCAGACTTTGAAGTAAACCAATATTCTTGAGGTTGGACATGGCTAATACATTAAAGTGAAATAAATTTCACAATGTTCACCAAAGTACTAATAACTTCAAAACTACACATCATGTAGACAAACTTATGGATTGATATAGTCATGTTTATGAAAATACAAGAAAGCAAAATATTACGAAAGGATCTCCTACAACTATTTTAAGCACTTATTCACATCAGAATATCCTTCTCGTGATTTTGGTTGTATCAACATAGAGAAATTCCAAACTTTGTGAAGTAAGATACTGTCAAAATCCTTGGAACAGGTCAAATCATAATGAGTAATGAACAAAGTTAATATTGTCAAACAAATCTGAAACATGATATAATTCCAGTAACCGAGAAACTAAAAAATGTCCAAATGAAAATTGATGGAATGTTGAACCAACTCTGAATGGTCCATTGACAGCTTTGGCCTTCCAGCTCAGTCAGATTTCCTCAAAGGTGGACATATGAAAAGGACAAGGGCAAAACCTTCTCAAGGCTACTCAGTTCACTATGCCAAGAGAATTGTAACTACCAAAAAATTTCCTAACAAAAGACTGCTATTCAATGGCCGCCCATCAAAACCGGCATAACTCTATTTGTTCTCACTAAAATTACTAGGGCACTAACTCAATTCCTAGAGCTTACATCAACCTTTTACAACATGAGTATAGTTTCTTTTTCTATTTACACAAATTTCCCCAACAAAAAATTTTCACCACCCACAAAAGGAGTTTAGGTGTGCTTGTTTCTTTGATATGAAACTAGAAACAATTCTTTTCAACCCCAAAAGGGAATACCTGCAGCATAAAGCCAATATCTTGAGTGGCTATACTTGGGTGGGGAAAAAAATGCCATGCCTGGAATGGCTATGCATGGAATCAACTGGAACGTCATGCACAACCGAAAATCATTAAATATTCTGCAACAAACTAGCAATTCAGTTGAAAACTTCAACACAGAGTTTAAAACAGTTGAACAACTGATAAGTATTGTGCTGGAGTCCATAAGCTAACCTTGCATAACTCATACTAAGCAAAGCAACTGACACGAGTAGAATAAAACATCTTAATCCAACCTTTACTCCCACTCTCTCAACAAGAAAGCTAGAGAAAAGCGAGGCATATGCTATCATCATCTGCAATTAGCAATGTACAGTAAGATAACATAAAGCAGTAACACCAACACATCAAAGTAGTTAAGTTCAAATGATACGCAATTCCTCTACTGCTTAACAAGAGTATAAAGTGCTACTTTGCTAAATCAGAGGTTGGCTATAGCTATTCAAAATAAAGACAACAGAAAACTGTAAATTTAATAACTTCTGCACTTTTGGTTCTTAGAAACTTAAGCCTTAAACTCCAACCAAGTCAAGCAGTCACATTATGCACAGTTGTGAGAAAGAGCATAACATTTGAACTTTCAAAAAATAACAATTAACTATCAATGCGGAGAAAACAGACTTCATCTTGTGCTGTAATTGTCTCCATTTCCCCTTCATTTTCTAATGATTATCAATACATCAAACAATGTAAATTGAAAAAAGGCATTTTTCACTTCGATCAAGAGTTATATAACGGAACTGAAATTCTAACCGGCAAGGTGTCCCACATTACTCTATCTTCACAAGGTTTAAGATGATAGTAAGCAGAACCAAAGGCCACGCCCACCATTCCTGCATAGAATAGTGCCCAGCCCCACACCTCTCCTCTGAAACTGCGACCAAACCATGTCCAAATACCACCCAAGAAATCAAGAACCCATCACCATCATCACAAAATTAACTCAAAACAACACTAACTCGAGAATCAAAATCAAGCAGTATCAACCTTATGTTAAAAAAGCTTCCTTGGAGGGTGAGAACAAACCCCATAACACCCACAATCAAAAACGGGAAATTTGTGATTACGTTCAACGTGTTAGGCACTCCTGTCATATACCCACATAGGAAAATCACATCAACAAGAACAAGACGATCCCATAAATGTATAGCAGATTCACAAACGCATATAGAAATAGAGAAAAAAATGTACCAATAAAATTGCGCATGTCAGCGAAAAGGTGGCGCTGAGGAAATGAAGGGATTTTCGGAGTCACCAACATGAGTAAGAGCCAACACAGAAATGCTCCTCCCCATATACGAATTCTCTTCCCTCTTGCAATCTGTTGATTTAGTACCCACACCATTTCTCTCAAACTTTGTTTCTCTACCTACTTTCTCTGTGTAATACTGCTTGCTTGGTCGCTCCACTTTCCCTCTGTTCGAGATTGTCTTTATTTTAATATTTTTCACATGTCTGAGGGTCCAATGTCCCTATTCAATTTCAAACTTTACTTTTGTTTTGGCTTGGCTTGAAACTCGGCGACGTCAACAGAGTAGTGATGTACATCTAGAGTTCTAGGTAGAAGATTTTGTCAAGCGACTTGTCGCTTTGGTTGATCCCAAAAGCAACGTCGTTTTAGAAGGATTTCGCGAGTGCCGTTTCGAGTTAATTAACACACTGTTGTTAATTAGCATTATAATTATATTTACGGTTTAAGTCAATTCACATCTCCTTGAAGAAATGGTACAACGTGACTTTTAATGGTCCCTTATTGGGTGGGTCCTTTAATGGTCTGATCACTAAAATGAGGTATCCAATCTGATAAGAACAAACAAGAAAAGCATCTCAGTCCCCCACAATTAGAGAATCTGACTCCGCAATTGAAGGAGAGAGCACGGAAGAAATTGCCACTTGTACACCAAGATACAGTGGAATCCAATCTCGCCCTGAAAGAGCTTTTTGGCTCACTGCAACTGCCATTATATCACCATTAGAGTTTCAGACAATTGCTCCTTAGCCCGTAGACCTTTCTGAATTCTGTATTGCTGCATCGGCATTGAGCTTGAAACATGACTCTGGGGAAGAATTCCAGGGAAGTGGAGTTGAGCACCTAGGTTTGGTTGAAGAGGGGAATTAGGTGGAAATATTTTTTAAGATTCCATAGAAGCTTCAGCTTTCATCGAAGTTCTTTATAGCTCAACGCGATCTCCTTCAAACTGAAGGAGATTTCTTGCATGCCAAAATTAACCAGGCTATGATTGCAAGAAAACTCAAATTCAGATTTTGTTTGTGAGGATGCCACAACCAATTTTTCATAGAATTCTGGCGTGAAGAACACTTGTGCCCCAGAGAATACTCTAAATAAAAGATGGTCTCCCATGGACTTCCCATCTTTAAAGAATATTGCTTGCAGAATCCTGGCCATCAGAGAGTTTGGAGATTGTATGATTATCCATCCCTGCTTGGCTAATGAAGCTAGATTAAAATCTCTGAATAGCAATGTCTCCTTTGCTCTTTAGTTGACATAACTTGGTCCAGCTAGTCCAACGAATTCCTTTTGAAAAGTCAATACCTTCCCACCAGTAGGCTGTTAAAAGCTTTTGAATTTCATCAGAATCACTTGAGCCACTGCTTTTATTGAGACATATTTGCCTCCAGCTTACACTTTTTTTTTTTTCCTTCCATCTCTTAAACTAACAATGAATTCTGTATTTAAGCTCCATCATGTAAGGCAATCCCAAATGTTTTTTACGTATAGATTCCTCATTTAGATTGAAGACATCTTTGATTGTAATTTGCTCATACACATCATATGAACATTGCTAATTTGCACCCAAAAGGATGCAGGTGTGCAACGTCGGTTTGATAAATCACCAACCCCGGAATTTCAGAGAGCACAATAAGTAATTTATCAAAATTCCAGGGCCCATTAACTAAAACTCCTCTTCGATCTGCTTCGGAGGCCTAATGGAAAATAAACTTGTTATTTCCCACACTCTCAATCTTGGCCTTCTGAATCGTTCACCATATTTGGGCAGTGACTACCTTAAATGCTACTCGGTTAACTAATTATTTAGAAAGAAACGTGCAAGACAAGAAGCTGTGTCTTCCTCCCTTTCGTTTTTAGTTCTTCCACGATTATGGTCTCTACTTCTTCAGACAAAGATATAGATTTACAGCTCCTGATTGATTCTTCTGTGTCCATGCTGGAAGGGTTTGGTACAGGAAGGGCAGGCCGCCAAAGATTTAAGCAGTGACTCTTAATAATGGAAAGAGAGATGCAGGATTTAATGTGGAGACTGAGAGAAGGGAGAAGAGATTCCAGAACAGAAGTGTCCGATTATTACTAATAAAGGATGGAAGTTTGGTGGATTAAGTTTTAAACTAAGTCGTGCTGAAAAGAAGAGGAATGCCAGATGACACTGCCAATGATCTAGTCAGGAAAAGGATGGTTGAGTTGCTGATAGCAAATATTGAAACCTTCCTCACTCACACGAGCGTTTCCTGCGCATCGTCTGCTTCCACATCAGTTCTCTAACATGGCGTTGGAGAACAAACGAGAAGACTGAATGAGATGCTAAACATTGATAACGACAATTCATCCCATTAAAATTTTAGACCAAAAATTGATAACAGCTGCTTTACTGGTAATTTTGCATGCATGTTAAAATTGGTATTAATGCATAGTACCCAAATAAAATCACCCACGTGCATCCAAACCAAGAACCTGCCCTAGGAGATACGGAAAAGCATGATGCAGGAACGATGGAACGGACGAACGAACCAACCAAATTGCCATAAACTGTGACCGTATCTAAGGTAGTATCCATGGGTATTTCTGTAATTACAAATTTTCTGCAACCTGTTCCCTTCTGCAAACCAGTTTCCCCGTTTCCATGGAACCAGGGACATCACAAATATGACCACAACACCACAGGGAAGAACGAAGGAAAGAAAGAGGACACAGAAGTGAGACTAGAAACAGTAACGGCATATTTTGAACAAAATGTTCTTCAAGCATAATTAATTTGTGCAGTAGATCTGCAGTTACATCCTGACAAATAAACCTGCAAATTTAACCACAATCCACCCCCAAAGATCAACAAAAAATTAACAGAACCCACCCCAGTAAAACCAAAGTAGTTACCTTAATTACTTTCCAGCCCCTCTATTGATCATCTCCTTGTACCTCATAAAGGAATCAACCCTCTGCAACTTCAACTGATGCTTGAATTTGTTGATGAAATCATCAGCTTTAGCATCAACCCCCTCATCATCCACCTGGGTCACTTTAGCATTTCCTATTTCTCTCACAGTCGCTGGCCTACGAGATTCAATCTCAGCGATCTCATCCTCTTTAAAATGAGCAAAAGCAGATTTTGAGCTCGCAGACTTCCTCATTTTCTTTGGTAGTTTCTTCGGTATCTCTCCTGATGCTGGTTTGGTGTCGGATTTGGTCCTGCTTGCATTACTTCCCTTTAGCTGACTATATATCTCGTCAAGAGTCTGTTCTTGATCTTGCATATAGTCATCATCATCTTCTTCTTCTTCTTCTATTTCTTCTTTTGGTTGTTGCTCAGCCTCTTCTTCATCTTCCCGGTGATGTTCTTTTTCTTCCTCATGGACTTGATTTGGAGAGTAATTTCTGTCTGTTTCTTGAGTTTTGTCCAAATTAGTGGATTCTTGTGACATATAGTTGTAAAGATTGAAGGATTTGAGCCTCTGCAACATGGAAGGAGATCTACTCCACTGCGGTGGCTGATGTTCCTGAACTTGCTCTCGTTCTCGTTCCTGTTCGTGGTTGAAATGATAAGCGAAATGGGCGTCCATACCTTGAGTTTGAGCAAAGTTGGTGTTGTGTTCAGGGGATCTGTAATTGTAAAAGTTTATAGATTTAAGTCTCTGCAACACAGATGGAGATCTACCAAGTTGTTGAGCATGCTGCTCTTGATATTGCTGCTGCTGTTGCTTTTGCTGTTCATTGCCCTTCCGGGTACCGGCTAAGCTTGAAGTGATAGCAATGGTTCCAATCATCACATTAAGGAAAATAAAAAGAACAGTGGGAGTGAACCAGCTGTTCATTGAAGCCCATATTGAAGGTATAAACGACCCAGATTCTTCAAACATGGTGTAGTTTCTCCAGACGCTCTAGCTAAAGAGAACAGAACAAAACGGGGGTTATGTTTGTCCAGGGACAGGGATTTTTAGGGGTGGGTTTTATTTTATTTGAGTGGATATTTTGGTTGGGCTTTTGTTTATTGGTCAAATTTCGGTATTCAGAGTCTCGAGACACGTGTTCGCACATGACGGGTTAATGAGAAGTGGACAAAAGAGGAGTGGTGGGTCATGGGTGTGAGTTAATGTGAGGTTGTAGTTGCATCCAGTTAAGCTTGATGACGTGGCGAGCAAAAGCAATAACAATTTAACGACACCGTTTTGCTGCTTTCCCTTAGATGCTGTGTAACGTTGTCGGTCCAATAGCCATTCTAGGGCTTATTCTATAAGGCCCACCACCTATAACTTCAAATGAGCCTCTACCTTACAAGACCCGTCCAGAATTTTAAATGGGCCGACAAGCGGAATTTGTTTCAAACCCGGAGATCCAAAGAAACCCGTCATCTTGGACCCAGTAGAACGATGATGACAGCCCAATCAACGATTAACACGCGTGTCTTCGTCAGTTGTCACAACGAGTCAATGGACGGTAACCCACAATGCATGTTATTGATTGTGCAAGAAACATGCCGAAAGTCTGAACTGAATACGGCATTGACGTCGGTGCAGAGGACAGGTTGAACCAATTCAACAAATAAACTTCACGAAATGACTCATCGTCTATGATTGATGGTGTCAAGGTCAATAATGTAATTTCATTTAATTAATAATTATTTAAATTCAAATTTGGAATATTTAATATTTAATTAATTGACTGGACGGCATGCAGCATTCTTGTTTTTTTGATTAAGATTCTTTAACGACTACATTATTTTTGCACAATTTATTTAAGGAAATAATAAATCTAACATTCAAGTGTCACCTAAATGTAACATTAAATTACAAGAAAGTCTTAGAAAAAATTATTCAATCACATTAATATAATTAATAGGATAAATTATTAATTAATAAAATAAAAATAAAAAATGTATAATTTTTTATTATATTAATTAAATTATAAAATATTTTTTATTTTTTATTAAGAAATAATTTTTTATTTTATTAATTAAATAATTTTAATATATAAAATATTTCTTTAATTCTTCACCCAAATATACAAGGAAAAAAGAGAGCTTCATCGTCACTAACAACGAGTACATTTATTAATTATCTTCAAAACGCAACGATAATGCGCGTGTGACAAATTGTAGAATGCACACGCTTTTCCAACCATGCGCTCATCGACACATGCAGAGGAAACCCATGAGGCAGACACCCGCGTATAAATAAATAAATAATAATAATAAATTATAGAGGGAAGAGTTACATTGAAATGTCGACACTCTCGCGCTCATTCTCTTGCAAAACGTCGCAAACGCACTCTCTGGCCCTTCCTTTCGTCAAACAATGTCGACACTCGCCTTTTCTTTTATGCATTCTCTTCCCTTCTCATTTTATGTATCGAGCTTCGTAACCATAAGCTCATTCTTCCGACATCATTGTCTTCGTCTATGTGTCTATTTCATTTGCGTCTTCGATTATAAACTACCTGTCTCTGTATTCATTAATGGAGGCGATTCGGGTTCGCTGAGTATAACCCATCACCACCTTCGAGACTAATATTTAATCCCCTTTTTAGAATTTCAATTTCTCTTCCCACCCCATGTTGTTCGTCGAGGTGGGTTTGCTTGATTGCTTGATGTGGCTGTCTTTGGGATCCTAACCTCTATTTTTAATTACTGTTTAACGATGGCTTTTGTTGTTTTTGTTTTATCAGGATCTTTGGGAGTTGCGCTTTTTCGATCGTTTTGGATCAGAAGCTCGGAATATCTCTGGTAAATTTCTTTTAACTCTTAATATGAATTCCGTGTTTTTTTTCATATAATTTCGCCATTTTTATGCATCTTACCCTGCTCTTTTGTTGAATGAAAGAGTATTATTTGCAGTCTATCTCCGAATCAATGACCAACAGCAACTGCAAATCCACGGAACTCGAAACCTGCCGCGACGATGGGGCGGCGTTTACTCTCAAATTCGTCGCCATGGCTTCTATTCTCCTTGCTGGAATTGCGGGAGTTGCCATTCCACTGATTGGCAAGCACCGTCGATTCTTACGAACTGACGGCAGTCTCTTCGTTGCTGCCAAAGCTTTTGCTGCTGGCGTAATTTTGGCCACCGGTTTTGTTCATATGTTAAACGGAGGATCCGAGGCATTGAATGACCCGTGTTTGCCCAAATTCCCTTGGTCCAAGTTCCCGTTTTCCGGATTGTTCGCCATGATGGCTTCTTTGCTAACGCTTCTTGTGGATTTTGTTGGGACTCAGTATTACGAGAGGAAACAGGGTCTGACCCGGTCAACTGAGGCGCAGGGTCGGGTCGGTTCAGTAGATGCCGATTCAGAATCGGGTATTGTACCGGTTATGGAAAACAAGGAACCGAATGGGACAGTATTCGGGGAGGAGGAAGGTGGCGGCATGCACATTGTGGGAATACATGCACACGCGGCTCACCATAGACATAATCACCCGCACGGGCAGGACGCCTGTGAGGGCCTCGTGAAGGATCCTGGCCATGGGCATGCCCACGGACACGGGCACGGTCGCTCGCGCGGGTTTGGTGATGGGAATGATGACAGTGGCATAAGGCACGTCGTCGTTTCACAGGTACTTTTTTCCTTTTTCTATTATTTATTATTTAATTTTTATTTTTAGCAATTGTTTATTGTGTCTCGAATTTTATGTTTGTCCGTGTTATTGTTGGGGTGGTAATTAGTGCTATTAATTGCGTTGGTTTTGGAGTTTCATCATTGAACTTCAGGGAGTTAGACAAAGAAGTCCGACCAAATTCTAGGTCTGAAGTGGGACCCACATCCAGATTTGGAAAAGGGAGTGGGACCTACATGTGCCAGGTCAAAAATTAGATGTGGTGGGCTGAGTCCATGGTTTTGCGTTGGTACTGATTGTTTGTAGATATGGTCGTCCATTCGTTATTCAATTTGTGTCGAGGGTCAGCGGCAGCGAATAGTTTGTCATGTACCTAACATTGTCTGGCCAGCTGACAACGGAATTGCCATTGGCAAGGGAGTTGCATGGCTTACTTGTGGCTGTGGATGAAATCAAATCGCAATCTTTTCTCATTTATGCAGGTTTTGGAGCTTGGAATTGTTTCACACTCCATTATTATCGGAATATCGCTTGGAGTTTCACACAGTCCGTGTACAATAAGACCCTTGATTGCAGCTTTATCCTTCCACCAGTTGTTTGAAGGATTTGCACTTGGAGGCTGCATCTCACAAGCTCAATTCAAGGCCCAATCAGCCACACTAATGGCGTGTTTTTTCGCCATAACAACCCCATTAGGGATCGGCATTGGTACCGCTATTGCTTCGGCTTACAACCCTAATAGCGCAGGTGCTTTGATTGCTGAAGGCATCTTAGATTCAATGTCAGCTGGCATTCTGGTGTACATGGCGTTGGTGGATCTAATTGCTGCTGATTTCCTCAGTAAGAGGATGAGCTGCAATTTTAGACTTCAAGTGGTTTCTTATTTTATGCTTTTCCTTGGGGCTGGATTGATGTCATTGCTTGCAATCTGGGCTTGAAACTATTAGATTATTTGTCCTTCTGTTTTTTTTTTTTTAATTTCTATTGTTTTCAGAGCAACGTGAGGAAAAATTGATCATTCTTTTCTTCTTCTTAAAATTGCTTCGAAAATATAGGAGAAGGACAAGAAATTGTATCCTTGGATGGTGACTGTGTATTATTAGAATTGAAGATTAAATTCTTTCAATAAAAAATTGTTGCTGAAGAGCACAGGCCTTGAAAGTTAATGGCTTTGCTATTAAACAAGTGCTGCCATTGAACTGTTTCGCATTCTTTCTCCTGTCCATCCATCTCCCAATGCTGGGTTCTCTCCAATCTCTGTATATCAATCTAGACATCCTCGCTTGTAACTTCAGCGAGCAATATGCAGCGGGGATATATATATATATATTTCCCGGTTTTTGGATTAAAAGCTTAGGAGAAGTAACTTCAGATGCATGAACAAGCCAACTGCAAATGCGTTGCCTGGAATGGCTATGCTGCTGTGCACATGGATAACCCCGACCCCAAAAGCTCGACTCAGGAGATGTTGTCTGTGTCTGAATACTTGAAAGCCGGAGCAACTTTTCTGATATTTTCTAGTGGCAATGGACTTAAAAATAAATAAACGTGGCATAATCAGCGGAAGATTGTCAAAATATGAATGGTTTAAAATATATATATATATATATATATTAATTAAAAGAGAAACTAAAAGGGAGCTTCCCGTTGGTTCTCTCTCACTCACCCGCACACTTTGCACTTGCACGGTTTCCGGACATCGTCACTTCCGACTGTCGGTCATTCTCATGAAACTCTACTTGTGGTCAGAGATCTGCAAGCAACAGCGAGCGAGAAATCACTTTACTCGCATAGTCTTAGAACATTCTCCTTCCAACTTTATCCCTCTCTCAATCTGCTATTCACGGTAATGCCACTCTTCTCTCACCGCCACTCCTCTTCTCACCCCGTCGCAACCGCCACTACTACAAACTCCGCCTACTCAGCCAAACCTCAAAAGCAGCAAAAGCTTGACTCTAAAATTCCCTTGCCCATTCTACTCTTTTCATTTCTCTCCTTCTTTATCGGGCTTGCTGGCGTAATCTTCGCTGTCAACGCCATCCGCCGACCCAGTCCCCTGCCTGTTTTCCGCTGCGGTAGATCCCAAGACACTTTCCGGGCATTCTACTCTCTATCCGACCCGAGAGAACTCGGCGAAAATGGAGCTCTCGTTGATCGCCCAAAGCTCCTCGGCTTCGTTGGAATTCAAACTGGGTACGATTCGGTTGGCCGCCGGGCCGCTCTTCGGAGCACTTGGTTCCCGTCTGCCCCTGATGGACTCTTACGGTATGTACTATTTTAATTCTACTAATAAAATTCATTTTTGTTTTTTTCCTTTTATCTTAGAAAATATGCTTTTGTTATTTACTAGAATGATTGGATCATGCGCTAGTTTTTCCACTATTTTCTAGATTAGAGCAAGCTACTGGTATAGCATTTCGCTTTGTAATTGGGCGATCAAAAGATGCAAAGAAGATGGCACTGCTGGAGAAAGAGATTGATAAGTACAGAGATTTCATGCTTATAGATGTTGAGGAACGATACCTAAAGCTTCCTTACAAAACGTAAGAGGTGAAATTCTTTGTTCAGTTTGTTATTTTGATGTAAATGATGGTTCTTTTGGTGATGCACTGTCCCCTGTTTCTTAGGTTGGCTTATTTTAAAGCAGCCTTCCAGCTTTTTGAAGCAGATTACTATGTCAAAGCTGATGATGACATTTATTTACGACCAGGTATATGAAATACTGAAGATATGCATTGCATCATGTATTTTGTAGTCTTATCTTATGCATTCCCATATGATACATTTGCCCTTCTGAACTTCTTCAGATCGTCTTGCAACTCTTCTTGCCAAGGAACGTAGCAATCCACTGACTTACATTGGTTGTATGAAGAAAGGACCCGTGATCACTGATCCTAAATTGAAATGGTATTGTGACTGTGCTTGTTAGAACTTTTACTTTCGTGACTTTTCTTTTTGTATTATTTACTGGATGATTTATAATTGTTGAATTTTCAGGTATGAAAAATCAGGACACCTTATTGGAAATGAATACTTTTTACATGCTTATGGTCCTATATATGTACTGTCTGCAGAAGTGGTGGCCTCATTAGCAGCTGCTAGAAATAACAGGTAACTATTTGTATAGAGTTCTCTCTTTAATTCATCTTCACTCTTTCATAATCACTTATCTTCTTTTACCTATTAGTTTAACACCTTATTGGAAAATGGCTTCTAATGTTCCATTAAAGCTCACAGAAGAACTTTGGTGTGTCCGGTTGAAATTTATTATGCTTTTGTTCTTGGTATAATGTTGGGAAATAAAGTAAAATTTTCCTACGTTCAATTTGTCTTTGTTTCCTTCAACCTTCTCTTATACTATTTCTGTATTTCCTTCTCTGCACTCTTTCAATTGTAGTTTTTTTATCTTCTTCCAGTTATGCTTTTGTTACATTTTTATATTTTTCCTTTTCAGTTTGAGAATGTTCAGCAATGAGGATGTAACTATCGGCTCATGGATGCTTGCCATGAATGTCCACCATGAAGATAACAAAGCAATATGTGATCCTCGTTGTACACCCACATCTATAGCAGTGTGGGATGTTCCAAAATGCTCAGGTAACACAATTCTTATTATGTGCCCTGCTGTTATGCTATCTATTATTATGTGAGAGATTTATTTTGATATCAGATGCTAGATACATAAGAATCAAAATTTTAAAATGACACTTCCTTTTTAATTTCTGATGATCAAGTACACATCACTCATGAAATTTGAAGGTTTGTATTAAAAGTGAGATTATTTAGTGACGAGTTTGTATTGTATTGAGTTGAAGAGATGGTGGTGAGTAAAAAGCTGAGGTTGGGTAGATGCACAATTTTGAGCAGAGTTAGTTGCCAATATGAGGGAGAGCAAACAGGGGATTAAGCTCAATTGAAAAGAGCTTTAACCCATAACAATGCTGGGTGGCGCACTTAGATTTAATGTTATCTGTGTGGATATAAACCTTATTCTCATGAATATGAACTGGGAGTTGCTGCACCAAAGATAGCAATGATTAAAACCTTGCCGTACTATAAACCTCTCTCAGGCCAAGACCTTCATTTCATTCCAATTTGCCAGGATAGATGCCATCTAAATCCTGCTCCTTGTTTGAGTGGCGTTATAATAATGAAGATGGCTATGAGGAAGGTGCCTTTCATTGGAGCGAGTGATCCTCAAGATGCTAGGGAGTGCTTGCATACTGGGGCAGTGCTCCTCAAGGCTATTTCAAGTCCCTAGGATGTTGACCCTCCATATGCCGCCATGGATCCTGGAAATGGTAGTCCTAGTGCCTTAGGATGCTGGATAGGGCCAGTTTGAGCAATCAAGATGCTGGCATATATGTCTAAACTCTGAAGTTGTCAATTACCAGGCTCACTACGGTACATGGGAACTTAAGATGCTGATAAACAGTGTGCTGCAATATGCCACAAACTGTTGTTCCTTGCTGAAATACTATGGAATATAAATCACATCTTCCAACGATCAGAGAATTCTCTTTACTATACGAACTTGTGTCTTACATTTTTTATCACGTATAGCATGGAAAGCTCTTTTGGTTCTTCTTATGCTGTTAAAACCTTTCTTAAGCTGATGGTTTAGAGGGGGCTTAAGACTCGTGGCCTAGCAATGGAACTCATGCCTGAAGATTTGCATATTTTAGGACTTTTTATTGTATTTCTTAATCAGCTGATGATTTAGAGCTAGTGATGATAAAAAAATATTTTGCCCCTTTCTTTTTTCTTTCTTCCCTTACCAAAACAAGTCATTGAAAGACCTTATAAACCCGTCTATCCTCACAGTGTGCCTGCACGTCAACTTGGCTGCTCTGGAATGTCCTTTCTGTGTAAGCTTTATTAGAGACAATAGTCGAGTAGTTCCCTTTTATCCTTAACGAATTCATAAACCTCTTGCAGGAACTTGGCTTTACTCAATTGAGCTTAAATTCTTTAAGTATAATGGTTTATAGCAAATTAATTGAATGGGAAAAAAAAAATCACTTTTTAAATACTCTTTAATGACTGAATTGGCTGTCATATTTCAGGTTTGTGCAATCCAGCTAGAAGACTGAAGGAGCTTCACAACATCAGTATGTGCTCCAAAAGTCCAACATTGCCACCCGATGATAGATAGTTTTGAACTTATAATCTGATTGTTTCCTGCCACCCGACTGATGGGATGACAGTCTCAAAGCTACCTCCAGAAGAGTTGAAGTAGATTTCTGTCCCTGTTTGAAGCTCGTTGTATTAGTAATGTATCCCAGTTGCAGTTACAGTTACAGTTACAGTTACAGCATCCCGCTCTCCTACGAGATGCTCCCGTTGAAATCGCTAGAATACCGTCTGAAAATATCTATGGTACTGAAGATAAACGTATGCATATGCGCCATGTACAATAAAGTTGCCCATCTGTATTCATCTGTGTAAGCAAATTCTTTCACTGCAAAAATGAACATGTTTGATGGCTGAATTTTATTGGTGTTTCAGTGTACTTATATTAGCTTATGACAACGACAAGCTTATGATCTATGAACACGTGATTGCTCGGATACTCATGTAAACAGTGCCCGCATTTATGCTGTTGCACTATTTAATAATGGTTAAAACCTGCCGCCGTAGTTACGCCATTTCATTAAATTTCGGAAGAAGGAAAGGGAAGGGAAGGGAACGCAGGCCCTTCGGTGAGGGGACAGCTTCGCTAAAATTAATTTTTATATTGTATTTTTATTTATTTATTTAAATTTAAAGATTAATAATTATATTTAGAGCGGCTTTGCAGAACAAAACTTTAAGATTAGACGACAATCTCTGCCGGTCGGTTTAGTTCAGAGGCAGAGGCAATCTCGTAAGTTCGCTCAATGTTGTGATTCTGGAGGCAGTCTGGTCTTCTTGTCAGAGACTTTGTACTATACACTTAGCTGTACATAAACCTTCATCTTTAACCTTTGCGTTCCCACAGATCAGTATGGTTCAATTATGATCCAACGGAGGACTAAACAACAGTTATTTTACACCTGAGTTGCATTGAATAATTTCTTTTTACCCAAAACCAGATACAGACAAAGTCTTGGCTGTATCACATCATCAGCTGATGTTCAGTTACTTATTCATGAATTCGCCACGTCATTGACCTGTATATATTCCTACGTGGCAGGATTATGCCAGCGTGTCACTTCCATGTTTCAACTCTGCCTCTATATACGTGACTCTTCTCACTTTACTATCACCGTCAGCACCAGTCTTCAGTACTCTCAACTGCTCCCAACATGACGAAGGAAGAAGAATCGAAGTCCCCGGAAGCTGATATTTCCGACGAAATTGTCAGAAGTCTATCCATGTTTTTGACCGAAGTTGACGATGAAGCCGAGCACTCGCCAGAGTTTCCCATCAAGGAAGAGAAAATAGAGGAGATAATGCAAGAGTTATATAAAGAGATAAGTTGCTCTTCTTTCACCAACGTTAAGCCAACCTCGCCGCCGTCAAGTTCTCCATCTCCGTTACGCTCTCCGTCGTCATCTTCGTCCCTTTCTTTGTCGTCCCTGCCATTTGATGTAAAGGGCGAAAGCTGCGGGGCGTCGATATCAGACTCGGGGTCCACCGTGATGGCCGGAATTAAATTTGCGGGGTCTCCCGGGAATACCTCAAGCGGTAACGTGGGTTCGTCGGAACATGGGGTTTCGATGGTTCCGAAAGCTGGGTGTAACAAAAACAACGGAATCGGGGAGAAAATGGATGGCTATGATGTGTTTGATGTTGGTGATGAGTGGCTAGCAAGAGTTCTCGGATGGGGTCCGCCACTGGAGCTTGAAGAATGGACATGAATTCGAATTGGATGATAATGCTCATGATCATCATCAACCATGATCTTTTGTCCAATCTCCGCTTGATGAGAATGAGAATGTTTATATGAGTTTAGGAGCTGTTTGCCTTCACGGGTTTTATACACATGTAACATAAATGTGTGTTTTTGCAGTTTCTTTTTGTTTTCTATTTGACATCGTAATTATTGTGTATCGTTAATCCTCTTCTCGGATGGACGAATAGAGCTATGGACTTGCATTTCATATATGCATGTGAAAGTTCATGCGATGCAATACCAATATACCATGCATCTCCATACCCTTTTGTCAGGGCATTTACAGAAGCACACAGAAGAAAAGATAATGGAGCTCAAAGATCAATATTAAGATAGAGGGTGGAGGACATTAAATAGTACAGATTCTGGCACCCGTTTCAACTTTCAAGGGCTCTTTGATTCTTGACATCAATTAAAACCTTAATGCTGAAATGGGAGAGAATGCAGTGCAGTGACAGTGAGTTCCGGACAAGATGATCGTCGTGTAGTAAGATGGCGGGACTTGAATAATGAATGCGCGAGTCTAAAATTAAGCGAAACAAAGCAAGGTGTCGATCAAATACAATTGACAGAAGAAGAAAAACTCGATAACGTGCCAGCTATATTTGTTGGTACGGTTATATTCATTAATTTCTGCACCCAGTTCATATCTCTCTGCATGTGTTGTCAACTTTAATACAGTTTGGTCTTCTTTTAAAGTCAATTATTCCTCCAAGAAAAGAAACAACTTGTAAACTCCAAAAAAATTATAAAATCTATTAAGAGTGGATCAACAACCCACTGTAAATTGTCGAGATTGTGTCGCTATATTGCACTACTGTATTACTCCTGACGGGCTGAGTAAATATATGCTTGAAATTGCCGCAAGGGCAACGTATATTTGATTTACTGTTGCACCTACCCCATCCCATGGGCCATCGCTACTGCTCCCATAGACCCACCCACCTAATTGCTACCTAAGAACAAGCGGGAAGAGATGTGACCAATTTCCGAAATCACCTTAGTAAACACACTCACCTACTTCACGTATATGAAACCTGTGCTGTGCTGTGCTGTGTCTTCTTCTTTCTTGCTCTCTTAACTTCGGTCGTCGCCCCATGACCATGAAATTTTTGGGGATACAACCACTCTTAAGTGCCACAAAATAGACAGTTTTTCAGCATGCATTTCAACTTTCCAAACCAACAAGGAAATCAAAAATATTTGCCGTGGCTGTGAAATTGTCAATTATTGCTGTCAACTAGCCTCGTAGGACTGGCCCTGTTGCTGTTGGTACAACAATTTCTAGCTTTTGTCACCTAGAGGGTAGATTTATCGAACTTCTGTAATTGGACCAATCAATAACTGGCTTGCAGGTAAGGTAAATCCAGAGTCTTTGTTAAGAGTCTAAACTCGTATCAATTGACTAAATTGTCAAGCATTGGCCAAAAAAGAGGCAAGGCCAATGCATAACAACCAAGTTCAACTAATTAAATTGGAAACTGGGTTGGATGCCACCGCAGCCCACCGTCCCAACTTTCTCATTCGAATAGCTGATTTTGGAGAGTAATTAATTTCGGTCCACTCGACCTCTCCTCTAGTCAGTCATCACTGTCACTAGCTTCAGGACCATTTATGAGCA
The DNA here is from genome assembly GCA_032401905.1 of Swietenia macrophylla. Taxonomy (NCBI): domain Eukaryota; kingdom Viridiplantae; phylum Streptophyta; class Magnoliopsida; order Sapindales; family Meliaceae; genus Swietenia; species Swietenia macrophylla. The sequence goes on along the minus strand of CP135561.1, from coordinate 2,053,073 downwards.
AGTCTTTATTGTCCTTCTGGTTCAGTTTAGGGGTTCTACCATAAGAAAAACTATTTATGCAGAAGCAGTCACTATTATTTTGCCATGTTTAAGGTCTGGGAACGCGTCGCTTACCACTCATCATTATTCATTTCCAATTCTTAGCAGTTCATGATTTTATTCTCTGCACCAACTTTTCTAATACACCCGCACCTAAAATTTAATTAGTTTAACCAATAATTAATCCATCTTGCTCCTTTTTCTCGTAAGTATGAAGTGTGGTCTATACGTGCATGTGCCCATGCGAATTGGGCGTAAGGGGCAATCTGCTCAACGAATAACGTGTCGACAAGAATTCTACATTCTGTTATTTCGTCCTTCGGCTGAGGCCCAATCCACCTTGTTGCCTCACTTGTATTGGGTTCTTGCTTGCCCTTCAATCGCCCAAGCATGTCCACAGTTTGTCCAATATGAGTATAGCCCCCAATGTTTGGAAGCTGTGCGCCCACAACAAAGAAGATGAAAAAACTAAACGCACGCAGCGTAAGAGAAAATGTTTGTATTATATTATTAGTCACATAACTTGACTTTGTTATAACATATTTTTCTTGTATTTTTTTATTTCTTTCATTTTAGTCCTTAATCTTTTGGTCAACTTTATATTAGTCTTTTGACCAAAATTATGCCACTTGCATTTTATAGATTATGTTATGTTGGATAAAAAAAGGACTAGTTTATCGCTAAATTAACATAGTAGAACAATCATTTGCATCATATATTTTTACCTCGAAAATTCTATATTCCAACAATAAACCAATAAAAATAGTTTTTGATTGAACTTGTTAATAGTTAATAGATTTTTTGATCAAAATTGGAGATGGATAATAGAGCTTATTCTTGTTCGATTTATTTCTTCATAAATAGTTTTTAAGTATCAAATCTTGAATGATGCATATTATATTTGGCTTTGTGTCATGAAGTTAAGTGAGAATATAAAAGAAGTGTAAAATAATATCATTTTAATTTATATTCATGGATAAGAAAGAGTCTTTTGGTAGAACAGTCTTATAATAATACTATACAATTGTAGAAAAAAATAAATATATGAATTAATAATAAATAAAAAAATTAATAAAAATTCTTTCTGTTCGTTTATTTCTCTCTAGTCTATTTATTACTCGCATTAATTTTTTTAATTTATTTATCACTAGTTTCATCTTTTTTCTCTTTTTCAATTGTATAGTCTTATCACATTATTGATGCTAACATATTGAGATTGTCATATTTAAAACTATATTTGTAGATAAATAGGGGTCACTACTTCGCCTACGAAAATACTAAAATTTTGTTTTGTGACTAAATTTTATTTTGCAAACTAATACGAAAGATACACGAAATAATAAGAAATTTTTGATAACAAAATCAAATTAAATAATTATAAGTGTCATTTTTTGAAACATTGGAGACTAATGTAGAATTTTTCTTATTATAAACGTTCTTATTTTCAAAAGTTATAAAATCCAATATCAAATATTTTTTATTTTTAAAGTAATCAAAATTCACACTTTAAATATCTTATACTACTTAAGAAAAATCTCGCCGTTTATACCAATTAAAACTCTGAAAGTATCCATTATCATTTGTGTGCGTGTGTGTGTGTATATATATAATGCATATATAAAACATGAAAGATATTTATTTTTTGACATGTTAAGTGTGCATTTAAAACTACATCATTTTCATGGAAATTGCATAAAATATCCTTGAATTTTCTCTAAACATAAACCCATTAACGTAAACCTATGACTTAACCTTTCAAACATCATCTGTGACAACTAAGATTAATATCTTTTGATCATAATAATTTAATCAAGTGTCAACCACAGGCTTAATTATGTTTAGATAAGCATTAAATTAGTAAGAACATAACATCGTTGCTGGGCAAATGCAGACAGAATCAAGACTTGTGTGTACGAGATCTAGAGAGAGATGTTATGATAGAGCCTTTAAGGCAAACAAAGACAAAAGTATCAGAATCGTCAGGCATGTCCCGGCTCTTCTAGTTAAGAAGGCAATTCAAAGTTTTCACAACACAGGGCCGGAAAATGACAATGTCTTTTGTCTCATCCTGGCTCTTCAAAGTTCAACAATGGAGGAAATGGAATGATTTTTAGACCTCACACGTAGCATGTTTCTTTATCTTAGAATTTGTTGATCAAATTCAATCCTGTAAACATCCCATCGTCAATATTATGCAAATTTATCGTCCAAGCATAATATACATTTTGAAATCTATTAATGGGGCTATTGGTTTACTTGTGATCATAGAATGACCCAAAGTATTCTCATCGGATGGTGCCCAACCAAGGAAAATTGTCATTCACTTGATATATAAATTACCAACGTGGGATTTTCTTATAAAATTTGAAAGATGAACTCGGTGTGAGCACATATATCTTCTTAGGATAATATGATTTTGTGGACTGAATTAGTTAAAAGTTTAGATAACGATGATCTTCGTCAGGCATTTGGATATTAGTGATGGCTTTGAGATAGATAGCAGAAGCGATTGATTGGTTGAAGTTTTTAAATTTGATCTAACATTAGAATATTAAATTTAAAATTAATCTTGTATTACTGTTTATTATACAACTGACACTTCAAAAATTTGTTTAAAATAGTAAAACACAGGACAACACCTGTTGATATAAGGCTGTTAGTTAAAATGAAAACTCTCAGAAGTTCATGAACCTTTTTATTGGTAGTGCCCAAAGCTAATCTATATTCTTTGTTCTATGTGTTCTTAAAAAGAACATCGCAGCTTGTATAAAAAGAGAGAAGCAGCAGCAAAGCAAGCATGTTGCCTTGATGCGAAGAAACAATTAGCTAGGTTAAAGTTCTGTTAAGTTAGTTAGAGAAAGACAACGAGACAGAGATTAGATATGCAGGATTTAAGAGTGAACCTGCAATCTTGTGAACTAGCCAAATAGACTGTAACGAAGCAGCAAATTATCTCATTTCTACTATATAAGGTAAACATTGCTTGGCCATGTGAGTTACCTTATCATCAGTTTGAATAATATTAAATGGAGATATTAATTAATAAACTCTCAAAATATCCCAAAAAGGGAATTGGGTTTGGAATTACCTCTTCCACACATATCAGGAGGAAGCATGACCATTTACATACAATTAGGGGATCATATAAGCATACGTGGCTCCATGCAGACCTTTTATTCTCTAGTCGTGAGGACGAGGAAGAAACCAAAATGACAGATAATAGAAGTGAAAGAGACATGCATGGCTTCAAATTTCGCACTCTTAACGGATTGAAAAGATCAGAATAATACTGTGGGAACTGAATTGCGAGGGTGTCATTATCTGTAGCCTGCTGAAGACATTGAATGTTTTTTGCCAACACTAAGAAACAATACTAGCAAGAAGATGCTCTCCTCTCTTCTTCTTTCCCATTAACACATGCATATCTGTATGCTCATCACTCTCTTCGTGTCTGCATAATCCTCTGATATCCCCCCTCCATTCTTCCATATACCTTTCGCTGCAGAAAATTATACCTCACTGATACGGCTCTACCAGTTCAAATATTGAATATCTTCATTTCCATGTATTAGATTCTCCCACGATGAAGAACCATTTGTTTAAACACAACCAGTAGTCCTCCAAACACTTGTAACTTTTTTTGTTTTCCTGAAAAAACATGTACTAATTTTATGCACCATACATGAACCTGGCTACTGGTATTGATATATGCAAGTTGATATTTATGGGTTACACTTTTTGTATTAAAACATTAGAAAGCATTGATGGTTTTTGATCGATAACTGTGAAGACAAATAAGGGCATGTGATGTGTAGGGCATACATGACATGATTCAAGAAACAAAATTAAATGGTTGATGTTGTATGATTAATGTGTGGGTACATACAAGGGAAAGATTGATAGTTGTTAATTTTATATAATTTTTTATATTAATATTGAATTAATACACTTTTAATTATTAAAATCAATTCTAACTTATTTCATCAATTCATCATAATTAACACACATGTAGAATACAATCTTTAGTATTTAATTTTAATTATTTTTATGATATATAAATAATTGTGTAAAAAATAAAAACTTTTAATTTTAATTTATATATATATATATATATATATATTAAAATTTTTAATCGATCACTTGTTTCCCCTATCTCATGACCATTACTATGGGCATTATGTTGAGGTAAAATAACAGTAATATAGTGCAAATAGATCGGGTTGCGTTTTGTTTGCAAGATGAGGTTGAGCAGTTGCATCCTGCACCGCCTATTAACTTGTCGAGTCTTGTTTTATTTGGGCGACATGAAGTCACGTGAATGTCTTTCAGGCCTCTTCTAGATCTTGTTTATAATAACTATAAGAGCTTTATACTGCTTCTAGTTAGGTTCTTTTGGACCTTAGAGCTCATTCTTTGCCCTATCCTCTTTTGCCCTGTGCCCATCTTTGCTGGACAAATAAGAGCTACAAGCAAATTTCTTTCTCTCTCTCCCTCTCTCTCTCTCTCTGATCTCGCCATGACTCCAGTCAATCTGAAACCACCACCTTCTCCTTTTGTACTTGCTGCTGAGCAAAAAGATGAGCAACGTTTGCAGCTCAACTGCTTGCACTCTTCACAACTACCACTTTCTTCTTTTGTCTCTTGCCCTACTTTTCTTCACTCATCATCGTCAACTCAAGATCAGACAATGATTAAACGTCAAAACTCACGACTACTTGATCAAAAGGCAAGAACATGCTAATTAAGACTACAAATTTCTTTGGTTTCTTTCATTTTTGACTTTTACAAATATTGATCTTTTATATGCGTTGATCTTTTTACGATCCTTCATCAACGAAATCCATGATACCAGCCGCTGAATTTCTTGGTATCATGTCGTGATCTTATTTGGTTTTACCCACATGTGATCATACAAAGATCAGCTGGTGTTTATAATCTGATCTTTCATAGAAATGATGAAATTTTAGTTCTCCATGATCGATCATGAACTGGTTCTTATGTGGGATTTTAATTCTCTTACTTGATCTCAGGTCGATCAGTACTGCAGAGCTGATGGCAGATCAAGTGGTGATCCTCAAATGTTTCCATCTTCTTCAATTCAACCTACGATGAATAATCATACAACTGCAAGAGAGGTTGGAGAAGGAAGTACAACTGATAACGGTTCATCAGCAAAATGGATGTCCTCGAAGATGAGGCTAATGCAAAAGATGATGAACTCAAATAGCACAGGAACCGATGAATCTGCAAAATTAATGCAAAAGCTTCAGTATCAGCTGCATGACAATAACGAATTGAGTTCTTTTAATAACAGCAACAACACCATTAGAAGCTGCGTAGACTGTAACACAACAACAACACCTCTTTGGAGGAGCGGTCCTCGTGGTCCCAAGGTTAATTATTACTATTGTTTTTCTCCATTCTCCCACTGTATTCTTCCTTTCTTTGGACATTTTTAAGAATGCCTTTTTGGGTTTTGTCCCTTCAATACTCTGTTAGGACACACTCCTTTTCTTTCTGTGTATTCACGTTATGAATGCATGCTGAACAAAACATATTAACATTGATGTTGGTATGCAGTCACTTTGCAACGCTTGTGGTATTCGGCAAAGGAAGGCGAGAAGAGCCATGGAAGCAGCTGCAGCTGCAGCAGCTGGAAATGGTACGATTAATGCATCCACCGACACTCCATGTACGAAGATTAAGTTGCACAGCAAGGAAAAGAAATGGCGTACAAACCATGTGGCCCAGTGCAAGAAACAGTGCAAGATTCCAGATCCTCCTCCTACTGCTCATCATCATCAGAGTCAAAGAAAGCTTTGTTTCAAGGATTTTGCCCTAAGTTTGAGCAAGAATTCTGCTCTTAAACAAGTGTTCCCACGGGATGTGGAAGAAGCTGCAATCCTGCTTATGGAATTATCTTGTGGCTTTATTCATACTTAGATTTTTGTCACTTATTATTTGCATTAATTTCTTGATCCATTAATTAGGACTTCTGCCTTTTATGACTGTAACTAAGAGATCAAAAATTCAAAGAGAAATCTTTTGATCAAAATTATGCTGCAAACCAAAAATGTGAGTTTGATTTGCAATAATTATAATAATAATAATATATCTAATGTTTTTTACCATCTCAATATATATATATATATTAAGCCTTCCTTTTCTATGCATCTTCAATTTAGAGTTCTAAATGTTAAAGGAAAGTGGGCGGTAAAAATTATCCGTCGCATAAAAATAATATTTATAAAATATTTTTAATATTATAAAAGAGTTTTAAAAAATATATTTGTAGTTAGTATAATATTTTTCTTAAATTGAAAAGAATGATAATTAAATTATTTGATATAAATATTTAATTTTAATTAGTTGTTAGTGTTTATCGAATATTTTGACACTAATTTTTAATAGACGATGACTTAATTTCTTAATAATTACGGATCAAAAAATTACATTACTTTAATTTTAAGTATATTCTTAGTCCTGTGATATTAGATGTAGATAAATTTATGTTTTATCACTAAAAATTAACAGTCCAAATCGCAAAATGTTTGTGCAAGAAAAAGAAAATGTTGGTGGATGGATTTACAGACGGAGGGATGAAACGTTTCGTTTTGGAAGAAACCAAAAGAGCATGAGAACGTAGAAACGTCGCGTTTCGAGGTCGGAGGTGGGCTTTTAAGTAGGCCGAAAAACTTTGCATGCGTTTTCTGAAGTTGTCGAACTAAATAGATAAATGTGGGTGCATTCACAATTACTCAGAGTGCATTTAGCAGCACACTTCCGTAGATTAAATGGGGTTGTACTCTTGACCCGCTATACTTTGTATGCATAATTAGGGATAATAATTTTTTTCTTTTAACTGAAATTCAAATTAATTTATATTAAAAAATAAAAATTTATTTAATTTTATTTTTCTCGATCCATCTTTGGCCCATTGACAAACTTAGAAATAATGAATGAAATTATGGTACTTATCATTTTTTAAAATTCCCATCAAATTAAAGAATTTTCATGTTCAGTGTTATTCTTTATTCATCATTGATGTTGAATGCTTCCATTGTTGTTGTTATGTTTAATCTATGGCCACTTTTCCAGAGCATCTATGACCTGTGTTAGGTGAGATCCCGGTAGGCCTTCTCCCTCTCCATCAATTTTCGCAACAGTCAATTGCCTTACCAACCCCCTGCTGATGTAAGAAATCCAAAAATTCTAGGCCGCCATGTAGACTACGCATAGTCTAATGCCTTTATGGCCCTTCAAATATTATATCTACACAGCATAGTACAACTACATACCCAGTTGCCCACTCACCCACAAGGACACACTACAGAAGAGAACAGAACAATAGTGGTAGATGATCTAGATTCAATTTCTTGCAATGGGAACTCATTGAAGTTAAATCTCGGGCGTTAGTTCTGGAAATCGTAAGGCTGTGTGTGTTGCACCAATAAGAACCAACCATGTCGACAGCAAGAACAGTCAGATTTGGTTTGGTAGTTTTGGGTAACGGGTACTTCCAGTACAACTCAAATTGTGATCCGCAAATCAAATCATTCCAACAAAAAAATAAATAAATGAATGAATGCATTTCCATAAACTAAGATTTGGGTCGCATTCATCAGTTGTGAAATCCCCTAACCCTAGGACATTTTTTGTATTTATACATGTGAGGTGAGGCAAAGAGATAAACTGATTGTGAAAGAGATTCAGTCACCAAACGATCCCAGATTTTCCTTGACGAAAAACTCGAACTTTTCTCCGAATGTTATCGTAAAAGGGATGTGTGCATTGTGATCCATTGAATTCCAATCTGTTTGCATTCAATTTGTACCATACATTTCTTGGAAATTTGTAATATGATTACTTTCATTAACTGTCTTTTTCTTCGTAGGTGCTAGGTCATCACCCACCACCACAAGCAGATCTTGATGTCATAAACTAAACTTTTGTTTCTTATTTTCTATTATTATATTACAGAAACATATATGCAACATGTTTTATATTTATATATGCAGACAAAAGTTCAGTGCATCAGCAGTTCATCACCAACCCACCACCCAACTAGCTCTTAGGGAATCAGCATAATTACGTTTGTTGAAACTCTTTTTTAGTCCTTCAACAACCCCATTTGCTTGCTTCTTGCAAAGTTTCTTTCTGCGGATTTGCAAGAGGCCGTTTAACGCTCCACCTCTTTACATTCATGGAGCGTGCAAGGAGGCTGGCGAACCGGGCAATCCTTAAACGCTTGGTTAATGAGTCCAAGCAGCCGTCCCGCCACCACCATGAATATTCCAAATCACCTGCTTTGTACACACCTTCAAGGTATGTCTCTTCATTGTCACCATTTGTTTCCAAAATTTCGAGATCAGATTTGTTGCCATCCAGGAACGTGTCTCATAATGTTGCTGGCTATGGCGTCGGGTCTCAAACTCGAGCCATTTCTGTTGAGGTGCTGAAACCAAGCGATACTTTCGCTCCCCGCCATAACTCAGCAACACCAGAAGATCAAGCCAAAATGTCTGAGTTATGTGGTTTTGATAATCTTGATTCACTTATTGATGCTACTGTGCCAAAATCTATCCGTATTCAATCAATGAAGTTTTCTAAGTTTGATGAAGGGTTAACTGAAAGCCAAATGATTGAGCACATGACAAAATTAGCATCAATGAACAAGGTATACAAGTCATTTATAGGCATGGGATACTATAACACTTATGTTCCACCTGTAATTTTGAGGAATATTATGGAAAATCCGGCCTGGTACACTCAGTACACTCCTTACCAGGCTGAGATATCTCAAGGTAGACTTGAGTCTTTGCTTAATTTCCAAACAATGATTACGGATCTTACTGGATTGCCTATGTCAAACGCCTCATTGCTTGATGAGGGAACCGCCGCTGCTGAGGCAATGGCTATGTGTAATAATATACAGAAGGGAAAGAAGAAGACTTTTATTATAGCTAGCAATTGCCACCCTCAAACAATTGATATTTGTATAACTAGAGCTGATGGCTTTGATCTTAAAGTTGTTGTTTCGGATCTTAAGGATATTGATTACAAATCGGGTGATGTTTGTGGGGTTTTGGTTCAGTATCCGGGAACTGAGGGTGAGGTTTTGGATTATGGGGAGTTCGTTAAGAATGCTCATTCTAATGGGGTTAAGGTTGTTGTGGCATCAGATTTATTGGCATTGACAGTGTTGAAGCCTCCGGGTGAACTAGGGGCCGATATTGTTGTTGGGTCTGCTCAGAGGTTTGGTGTGCCAATGGGGTATGGAGGTCCGCACGCAGCATTTTTGGCTACATCTCAAGAATACAAGAGGTTGATGCCAGGGAGAATTATTGGTGTTAGTGTTGATTCTTCAGGAAAGCCTGCTTTGCGCATGGCAATGCAGACCAGAGAGCAACATATCCGCAGGGACAAGGCTACCAGCAACATATGCACCGCTCAAGTAAGAAATTATTGTTTATCCTATTGTATTTATGCCTTACGAATGGGGAATGCTCGGTTAGAAGTTGAACAACTGTCTTTAATTTTTCAAAGTTTTGAGACAGAGCTCAGGATTTTGCGGTGAAGATAGTCGTTCTTAATTCCTGTGCCAACTGAGCAGACCCTTAGCATATACTATGCATTAGCTTTGCTTTGGTTGACTAGTACTTGTTCTATTTAGGCATTACTTGCAAACATGGCTGCTATGTATGCTGTTTATCACGGACCTGAAGGCCTTAAGACCATTGCCCAACGGGTCCATGGTCTTGCTGGGACATTTGCACTTGGGCTGAAAAAACTCGGGACTGTGGAAGTCCAAGGCCTTCCCTTCTTTGACACTGTGAAGGTGAAGTGTGTGGATGCACATGCCATTGCTGATGCTGCTTACAAGAGTGAAATGAATCTTCGCGTTGTAGATCCCAACACCGTGAGTTGCTCTTTTATGGGTTCTGATAATTGGTTAAGTTTGATTCTATGTTGTCAGATAATGGAGTTTTGTTGCCTCACAGATCACTGTTTCGTTTGATGAAACAACCACGTTGGAGGATGTTGATAAGCTTTTCAAAGTTTTTGCTGGTGGCAAACCTGTGAGTATTACTTTCTTTTTGCTTAATGATGTTCTACATTAATTACGATGTTCGACTTCAACTAGTTACTTCTTTGTTAAACTGTCAGGTTTCATTCATTGCTGCATCACTTGCAGAAGAGGTTGAGACTACAATTCCTTCTGGATTAACAAGGAAGAGTCCATATCTGACACACTCCATCTTTAACACGTACATCCCTATCTGTTATTGAAATTACCTCTAGATTACAACTCAAGAGGTTATTCTGACTTTTTTATCTTCTTTTATAGATACCACTGTTCTGACTTTTCTTTTTTCATCTTTATAGATACCACACAGAGCATGAATTGCTTAGATACATTCATCGGCTACAATCTAAGGATCTCTCGCTATGCCACAGTATGATTCCGTTGGGATCTTGTACAATGAAATTGAATGCAACAACTGAAATGATGCCAGTGACATGGCCAAACTTCACTGACATCCACCCTTTTTCCCCTGCTGACCAGGCTCAGGGGTATCAGGTAATTAGGTAGCATCATCTGTTGTGCACAGAACTTCCAGATACATGGTGTTTGATGTTTAGAATAATTTTTCTTGATAAATTATTGTTTTCTGTTTCTATAGGAAATGTTCAACAATTTGGGTGACTTTCTGTGCATCATTACTGGATTTGACTCTTTCTCTTTGCAACCTAATGCGGGTGCTGCTGGTGAATATGCTGGGCTGATGGTTATTCATGCTTACCATAAGGTAGGTTGATGGCAACCCTGTTCACGAGCTATGTCCTTATTTACTCCGGACAATAAAGTCATAGGCATGAATTCAGGAAGTCCATGGTGCTTTCTTCCTGAGGCTCATTTTGATGCAGATAAGCACCTTGAGGCTCACCATATATCAGGAGAAGTTTCCTTTATTTATTTTTTTTATATTATTTGACTGTAATTAAAAATTGTAGGCAAGAGGAGACCATCACCGCAATGTGTGCATTATACCTGTTTCAGCCCATGGTACAAACCCTGCTACTGCTGCCATGTGTGGAATGAAGATTGTTGCTGTTGGAACTGATGCCAAGGGCAATGTCAACATTGAAGAATTGAGGAAGGCTGCTGAAACTCACAGGGACAACCTATCAGCTCTTATGGTAAGGAATCTTGGCAACATGAACTGAAAATTAAGTTTGTACGAGTACAAAACTTAAAAGGAACAAGGGATTTGGTAAAATGCCTGTTTGTTCAATTTCTGTTGTAATCTTTAAATTTCAGGTGACATATCCTTCGACTCATGGAGTTTATGAAGAAGGTATTGATGAGATATGTAAGATAATTCATGACAATGGAGGTCAAGTATACATGGATGGGGCCAACATGAATGCACAGGTCTGTTATTTCTTTAATTTGTTCCTATGAACTCACATTTTACATGCTGATGTTAAACCTTGAGCATCTCATACTGTAGAATGATATAAATTAGTAGATTGACTTTAGTTTAATGCATATGCATCTTTAATTGGGCAGAAGTAGGAAGGGTTGATTTTCAGGTCAACAAACGGAATAAGAATTTCAAACCTGCAGATTTAACTTACATAAGCTTGAAAAAGAGGGTACTTGCCAGTGCAGTTAATATACGGATATTCAGCATATTCAGCTAGACCAATCTTTGCTTATAATCAAGTAGAAGTGTAGGTTCTTCCCCACTTCTGCATCACTTTCATGTTCATTTTCTCATGCATCCCTGCTGCATCTTACAGTCATGAAACTTTTTTTATTGTTTTACATCAATCAACTTTTCAAACGAAATTCTGAGAATATTTTGGTTTTGATAGGTGGGTCTGACGAGCCCTGGCTACATCGGAGCTGATGTTTGTCATCTCAATCTCCACAAAACATTTTGCATTCCACACGGTGGTGGTGGTCCTGGTATGGGTCCTATTGGTGTGAAGAAACACTTGGCACCTTTTCTGCCTTCACATCCTGTGGTATGTACTCTCTTTCATTTAATGACTATGTTTTATATACTTTTTCATCCTTTTTGTTTGAATATTTGCATTTTTAGCTTTGATGGAGAATATTACATCCTTTAATTTGATTTTGGAGTTATATTCTTGTTCATGCATGGATAACGAAGTATATCATTAGATCTTTATGTCGAGTTGTTTCTTGTATGGCTGCTGATGACTTTCAGTTAAAAGAAAATTAATAACAGGAAGACAATCTGCTTGAACTAAGCAATTGTTACAATGGAACGTTCTCTTATACCACATATTGGTCCTTGATAACAATCCTAGCTATACATTACCATCCATTTGTTATTATCTTCCTCACTGTTAACAAATCAAATAACTACAAATTTGAAAGAGTCTTGTACCAGGACTCGTTAAATTCTATAAATGACTGTTCTGATGTATTTTGCTCCTGCAATATATTTTTCAATTCAGTGTTTAATTTTTCATTTTTTTTCCATGATTAAGGTGAGCACAGGTGGTATACCTGCCCCTGAAAACTCTAAACCCCTCGGGACAATTGCTGCTGCGCCTTGGGGCTCTGCACTTATCCTGCCAATATCTTATGCCTACATTGCTATGATGGGTTCGAAGGGACTTACTGATGCTTCCAAGATAGCTATACTGAATGCAAACTACATGGCAAAACGATTGGAGGTTCGTGGCTTTCTCTTCAAAATCTTTTACTTTGCCACCTGTAATTTTTAGTTTGGTGGGTGTGATGCCATGACAACAGCTTACAAAGAATTTAGTCTCTCTTTTGTCATCTTAGCAAAGCAACTTCTAGATTACTAAGATGACAAAACTTCATGTTTAAATTTACTTCGCCCAGGAAGAAGAATGATGCCTGCACAGCGCTCAAGCTTTATTTACCTTTTTATATTGCTCTGCATTGAAGCTAAATTCTGGATTACTTTGACTTAGTTAATTTTGTTTTTGTGATTGGTTTGGTTTTCAGAACCATTACCGCATTCTTTTCCGTGGTGTCAATGGAACTGTCGCTCATGAATTCATTATTGACTTGAGAGGCTTTAAGGTTGTTCTTATTACACAATAGTCTCAATCAGTTCTCTCTTCTATCTACTGTTTATTTCCTTGACCATTTGCAAATCACTATCATCACAGAATACTGCTGGGATAGAGCCTGAAGATGTTGCCAAACGTCTTATGGACTATGGATTCCATGGACCAACAATGTCGTGGCCTGTTCCAGGCACACTCATGATTGAACCTACTGAAAGTGAAAGCAAGGTATAACACATAACAAAGAAGATCTCTTTTCCTTTCAAGTTGTCCTCTCTCTGACCAAATTCACTATATATGCAGGAAGAGTTGGACAGGTTTTGTGATGCTCTCATCTCCATCAGGAAGGAAATTTCACAGATTGAGAAAGGAAATGCAGACATCCACAACAATGTCCTGAAGGTGAGAAACTTCTTCTTCACCACAGCTATTTCTTTGGTTACATAGCTACAAAAAATGACAAATGCATATCTAGTTATCTGTGAAAACAAATGCATATCTAGTTATCTGTGAAATCATAATTTATTTATGTATTTATTTTAACTGTCTGATATCTGCAAATGCAGGGAGCACCTCATCCACCATCTTTGCTCATGGGAGATGCTTGGACTAAACCTTACTCTCGGGAATATGCAGCCTATCCTGCTTCCTGGCTCCGAGTTGCTAAGTTCTGGCCTAGTACAGGTATGCACGTCCATCTTGCTGCTTACTAGCCATCAACTGCATTGCCAAAATCTGCAATTCTTGAATTTATTTCATAACTTTTTATTCACATATTGTTGTATTCTCTCGTATTTTATTTCTAGTTGCTTGAACTTACTAGTTTCCTTATTCAGACCAATTGCGTTAAACTCTTTAGTGGGTAACATGGGACTGCAATTACTTTCATCAGAGCGTGGGTCCTTTGCGTATATTTATGTACCTTATTTTATCTCTTTTTACCTTCTTTTAGAGCAAGATTAACAATGGCATAAGCTTATTTATATTAGCTCATGCTTTGCTATATGCTTTCAATTTTGACTTCATAGGCTTAGAGTAAAATCTGAGTAGTCAATCTCTGACTTGTAGCATAGAATCACCGAATTAAGCATGCGCTTGGATTTAGTACATTGCGTGATCTCACTGACAATTAAATGTTCGGTACTGCTATATCAGGACGCGTTGACAATGTGTATGGTGACCGCAACCTCATCTGCACCCTTCTCCCAGCTTCACAAGTTGCTGAGGAACAGGCTGCAGCCACTGCTTAGACATCGTTGTCATCATCGTCGTGCTCCCTGTTGCAAGGTTTCTTCAGGATTGTGGAAATTGAAATCATTTTCTTCCTGATCTTCTTGTATATAAATTTATTCATACATAGCCTTGTCCCCTCGATGCTTTTCTTCATATACTGGTTACATCAGCCGCTGCTTTAATAATCATTGCTCTTTCTTCTCTTTCATTTCTCCTGGTCTGTAATTGATACCAAATTCATCCTTGCCATCTTCATGCACGCATTTAATAAATTTTATTTTGCATTGTGTTCTTAGGTGGGCAAAAGAAGAGTGCTTTGTTCTATGCATGCATGAAAACTACATTTTTGACTTATTGTTTGGTAAATGGCCCTGAAACTAAAAATTATTCCATTGTTGGCACTGCTTAAGCATAAAGTCAATGTATGCCGGCAAGAGGGAGATGGCAAAAGAGCGGGCTAAATAAATGTTGGGTCCATTGCGAGTTTAAATTAAATTAAGAGAACAAGAACTGTCACGAATTAAATTTGATTCATAAATTTATTTATTATTTTTATTTTTTTAAATTTATTAATTATATTATTACAAGTAAATTAATAATTGATTATGTATTTATCTTGTTTGGAAAAAGGTAAGTATGTAATTATTTTTTATTTTATTTTTACATGAAACAATGAAAAAAATAATTATATTAAGTGTAATTGATAAGTATTGAGGGGGAGATAAGTGATTAATTTTCAAATTTCAACCATTTAAATGAGAAAAGTAAAAGCTTTAGGGAGGCAAGCGATAATACTTCCAATAATAAATGAAGTTCGAAAGATACCCTACAACATTCAGGAGGAGAGAGTCCTTCAATTAGAGGGAAAACAGGCTGTGGCCATGGAAGAAAATGAAAACATGTTCTTATGGAGGAGGCGTCAAATCCCAGTTGGCATTTTTCATCTGCCAGCTGTGCTTCCAAGATACAGTCAATATTACAGCTAGATTCTCGTCAGCCATGTCTGTACCCTGTCCCTGTTGTTTCAATCTTACCAACTCCCCCCATTTAAACTTGTTCAACTTTCCGTGCATGTAATGCAATTTCGCTTCACGCTGTCTCAACTTTTTGCGACTGCGAAAGCAAACATATTGCGTCCAATGTTGCAATAAAATAAAATTATATATATATATATATAATAAAATATTATTATATTAAATAATAAATGTCAATTTAATAAAAAAAATATTTATTTAAAATTCATCAATTATCAAATTAATTACAATAAATTTTTTTAAAAAATAAAATTATATTTAGAGTAGAACCGCCTACTCATCGCAAATCTTGTCCACACAAATAAAACGTCGCAATCACGTCCGTTGGATTCAAAGACAATTCTCGAAAGACCACGCAGATTGTTCCAATCAAATAAATTTAAAATATTTTAACAAGGTGAAATCAACTCTAACAATGATTGCATCCGACGCATCTTTCATGTAACGATGCACCCTCCCTCATCAGCACCGTAGTTTGAGTAACTTCGGGCGACTGTTCAATTTCAGATTTCATGGAATTATTATTGTTATGCCTGACATTATTTTTATAAATTTTAATTGATAAATTAAGTAGTTTTTTAAAAAATATATTATTATTATTATTATTTAATTTTCGGGAGTCACGATTCGCATAAGAGAGAGAGAGAGAAAGACTGAGAGAGTGTTGGAGGGAATGGGTGAGCGGTTAATTTAAGTGCGGCAAGGGGGTGGTAGCTTGAGGAAGAAGAGTGCGCAGGTTAAGGGAACCTGCCTTTCTATTTTTTTTTTTTAATTTTTACCTTACTAGTGGGCGTAGGCTGACCCAGAAGAAGCGATAAGAAGGAAAAGGAAAAATACGAAATAGTATTCGTCGTTGATGATCATAGATGTCGAAAGTGAAGCATCTACTAAGGAAACTCCACATCGGTGGCGGATTAAATGATCAGAGATTGACCGAGGCCTCTCCAGTTATAAACCCGACTCTCAGCCCCACTCCCAGTCCGAATACAACCACATCGTCTTCGCCCTCGGGTTCGGTGACAATGGGGAGAAGCGCCTCCGTTGAATCGGCGGGCGGTGATCGGACGGCTGGGGAAACTGGAGTGGATTTTAATTCATTGGAAGAGGAGTTTCAGGTGCAGTTGGCTTTAGCGATAAGCGCGTCGGATCCAGACGTAAGAGAGAAAGCAGAGTCGGCTCAGATCGACGCTGCCAAGCGGATGAGCCTCGGCTGTCGCTCGGCTTCCATCACCGAAACCGATGCACTCATCGAGTTTCTTTCGCTTCGTTATTGGGTGCGTATATGTTTTCTCTTGGATTTTGCGGCTTTTGTGTTGGTTATTTCAATGCAGTACTGCTGATAATTTAGGTCTTCGACCGTGGATCTTCTTGTTTTGTTTGTTGTTAGTTTCTCTTTTTGAGGCGTGCGTATGTATTCGTTTGCAAATTAGGGTAAATGGACATCCTTATTTTATTTTTTTATTTTCGGTTTTGTAATTTAGATTTCTTTTTCAATTAGGGTTATTGGCCATGTTTATTTTAGCATTTATAATTATTGATATCCATGAATGATTTAGCTTGGATCGTGATTTAGTAGCCAAATTAAAAGAATTATGGCAATGGCTTCTGTGTGACTTTGTGGATCTTATTTAAGTGATGCTACTTGCAATATCTTGTTTTGTGCAGATTGCGAATGATGGTATTTTGAATTACATATTGTATTATTATTAACTTCTTTGGAATAAATAAATTGTGCATGACATCTTGCAGGGGTTCTTACACAGGATTTAGAACATATACACTAACCCTGGCTAGAAGATATGAACCGGAATCCTCTTGAGATTTGTTTTGCCTTCGTATTGCATCATTGTATATCACTTCATTGATTACTTTGGTTAATGCATGACGGAGGAATTTAGTAATTAGTTTGGTTGGGCAATTTGATTCTTTTGTCTTGTCTATATTCAGTCAGAAGTATCTTCTCACCTAACATATTTGAAATTTTTGTTAATTATAGTGATTGTATATGTTATTATTAGGTTTATTAATTTCTTCCAGTGTTGCATCAACTTGGGGGTTTGGGTGTAGTATATTGATATGTGACTTATCAGTAATTGTTTACTGCATAACCATATACATATCTTCATAGTTTGGAAAGGTTTTGTATATATTTTTCTGTTTTCATAGCCAGCATAATCTGTTCCTTAATCATGCAAGTGAAGTTGTTTATTATATTCCCATTTCACCATATTAGCGTATTTCCTTGTTTTGCTTACTTGAAATTAATGATATGTTACTTTTGGGAGTCTAATATTGTCCCAAAAAAGTTTGAATTTAATTTCCTTTCATGAAAATACTTAATTTGGTCAATGAGACTTTGTCAGAATATTAATCATCTTTACTGAATGGTTATGCTATGCATAGTTGATAGGAGGTTTCGATTTTCCTAACTGAATTATTGAAACATTAGAGCCAAAATCAGGATGCAATTTCTTGTTCTATTTACTCAATTGATCCAGGAGAACTTAATGTTTTACCTTTTCTAATAATCTTTTAGCTTCTCATGTGCAGTTATATGATGCGGTTAACTATGATTAGATGGGATTTACAAATTTCTGTTTGTGTCACATGCAGAGCTATAATACTGTTAATTATGATGAAAAGATTATTGATGGATTTTATGATGTATACGGAATTACCTCAAATTCGATTTCACAAGGAAGGATGCCGTTGTTGGTGGATCTTCAAGCAATATCCCTTTCAGATAATCTTGATTATGAAGTGATTTTGGTAAACCGCTTGGTTGATCCTAAGCTTCAAGAGCTTGAGAAAAGAGTGTATAATGTATCAGTTGAGTGCCGACGTTGTGAGCTTAGTCCGATTTTAAGTGGTTTGATTCAAAAAATTGCTGACATTGTTGTAGAGAGAATGGGTGGTCCGGTTAGCGATGCGGTTGAAATATATGGAAGGTGGATCTTGAGACGTAATGAGTTAAGGAATTCTCTAAACACGAACATTCTTCCGCTGGGGTGTCTTGATGTTGGACTTTCACGCCATCGGGCTCTACTTTTTAAGGTTGTAAATTTTCAAGTCCTTTTATATACTTGAGCGAAACCTGGTTTTACAATATTTATTCACCCTTTAACCAAGCTTGGATATCCTGGTTACTTTAGTTTCTGTGATAATGTTGACTTCCATCTCAGTCCTTAATTATTGGAGAGAATGTTCGGTGCTGTCCCTTTTTTCAGCTAATTTATTCTGGAAGTGTGTTTCTGGCTCATCATTGGATATTTTGTCTGAAGTTAATGATTTTTTGCTGCTGGTGCTAGGTGCTAGCTGATAGAATTAATCTTCCATGTATGTTGGTTAAAGGAAGCTGCTACACTGGCACAGATGATGGAGCTGTGAACTTGATTAAAATTGATAATGGAAGGTAGTTACCTTAAAATTTGACTCATTAATGCTTTTGATGTATATTAATTTTCTCGATGTTTGCTTTTTTTTTTTTTTTGGTGCCTGTTCAATTTATCTTCTTAATTATTTCTCCAACATGTTATTATGATAGGTCATATTGGACCTAAGTTGTAATTTTGAAAATATTCAATATTAGCATAAGAATTTGGTAATGTACTCAATATCTCTGTGTAATATGTGGTTGTTTCACCCTTTCAAATTAGTATTACCAGCTGATTGATAGGGGGATGTTGCAGTTCTTCTTGCACTCAAACAAAGAAAAACTTAATCCGTCAATGTAGATTCATCAATCATTTGTATTACTTACTGTGATTTTTTTTTCAAATGCCCACTATTCTTAAGCCGTTTGGTTTGTGTTCCCTTTATATTCAATTAAGTACTTTTAAGTAATGGTGCATGTCCTATGTTTTGTTCCTTGCACCTCTCATGCTTCTTGTCTAATACAAGGTTTCATGGGAACAATTTCTAATGATGTAATCGATTGTCCTATGTAGTGAATATATTATTGACCTAATGGGTGCTCCTGGCACATTAATTCCCATGGAGGTACCCAGTAGTCATCTGCAAAATGCTGGGTTAGATTTGAGGGGCTTTCCGGATCATACTGGAACCTCTCATTTGGAGGTTAACAAACGAACTGAAACTTCAACTATTTCACCAATGCTGGACCAGATCCCTGAAGTTGGCAGCTCAGGTTCAGAGGAGACTTCGTTTGTAGGTAAGCTCACAAACAAGGATGACTCGAACCTTGCTGATAAAAGTCAAACTGAGAGATTTGAACAAGAATTTGGGAAGCTTTTGCCTGCACTACCAAATCCCTGTGAAGGCTTAGCCAGTTCTTCTCAAAAACCATCATCTGCACAAAAGAAGAAGGTTAAAAATGTTTCCAAATATGTCATTAATGCGGCAAAAAATCCTGAATTTGCTCAGAAATTACATGCTGTTTTGTTAGAAAGTGGTGCATCACCTCCCCCAGATTTGTTTCTGGAAATTAATTCACAGGATCTGGTTGAAGAGAACATGCTTGAACAAGTCCATCTAGCAGATGGGAAAAATGTAGATATTGATGTTCACTGTTGTGCAAATAACTTCTTGTTTGAACAACCTCTTTTGTACGCCATTGGAGTGGAATCTTCAAACAGTTTAAATTATGAGAATAGACAGAGGCAGCCAGCTGAATGGTTTGCTGAACACCACATAGAATTGGAACCAAATGTCATTAAGTCTGCTCTTTCTTTGTCCTGTGATACTACTACAAGCGAGAGATTTGTTCTTGTTGGTAATGGAGCTAATGAGCAAATACCAATTAATGCTACAGGTAAAAACATTGTTCCTGCCAACACTTCGGGAATTGTTGCCAGAGCTCTGTGCGAGAAACAAATTCATGGATCTCCCATGCCCTCTGTGGCTGAATTGTGCCTAAGACAAACTGAGAACACCTTGGTCAGTGATAAAAGACTGATTTTCCCTGATTTGGTTCAAGAATCTGCTGCAGAATTGATGCAATCTGTGAACACTGGCCTGCATATGACTTGCAACAGTCACAGTGACAGCATTAACACAATGTTAGGGGAGGTTGCAGAATGGGAAATTCTTTGGGAGGATCTTCAAATTGGTGAACGAATTGGTATTGGTAAGGATTTGTTCTTGTATATATCTATTTTCGTGCATGAATGCTTGGATATTTGTGCATGTGTGTGTTAAAAGTGGTGCTTGTTGAATACGTTATGGTTGCTCAATGATTGTGTCAGATGACATTTTATATTGCAGGTTCATATGGTGAGGTTTACCATGCAGATTGGAATGGCACTGTAAGTTATACTTTTAACTCGTAACTGACTCCTCATTCCTCTAGTAGTTTTATCTTTTTGGAACTTGTAGAAACAACATAATATCCTAGTAACTCCTTGTTGATTACCATGATGTTTATTTGCACAAAATTTTGTCAATGTTGTTAAACTTGCCTATAGTTGTATTTGCACAGTTCCATTTCCAAAATTTCACCCTTAGTCAATGTTATTAAACTTGCCTATGGTAGTATTTGCACAGTTCCATTTCCAAAATTTATCACCATTAGTATGAATTACTCTGCTACTGTCAATTTAATCTGTGTGGCAAATATATGAAAATCTTTCAACTACTTGACTAAGTCTTTCACAATTTCTTACAGGTTTAAATATTCTGTTAACTGGAGATGGTAGTACATATTACTTATTACAGTCTTATAGAAGTCATTGAATAACTTTCACAGGTTTTTTCAACTTCGCTGTTTTTCTAAGATGTTAATAAATCACTTTGCTTGATAGGAAGTTGCTGTGAAGAAGTTCTTGGACCAAGATTTTTCTGGTGATGCATTGGTGCAGTTTAAGTGTGAGGTAAGTGCCAGAAGCTAACTTCTTGTATTTTGTTTTTTCTAGTCTTTTGTGAGCTAAATAAACAACAATTATCATCTTTAAATCAACTCCTGCCTTATGTTTTTGCAGGTTGAAATCATGTTGAGGTTGAGACATCCTAATGTTGTTCTTTTTATGGGAGCAGTTACTCGCTCCCCCCATTTCTCAATACTGACAGAGTTTCTCCCTAGGTTAGTTTTCTTTGACGTGTAATCTATATGTTCCAAGAATGAGTGAATTATGCTCCACTGATCTATGTTGTTGTGTTCTTGTTCATAATGCTGCCACTAATTGAATCACAATACAATATAAAGTTTGCTTTTCATCGTCATTTGAATACCATTATACATCAGTGCCATTCTGCTTCCTTTGTCCCTTTTGGTATGAGTGGTTCAGCATTATAAATTTTATATTCATTTTTCTGTGGTATTAGATGACGAATTCCAGAAAATTCACAATTGAAGCTTGTTCTCATGCTTGTTTGCTTGTACGTATGTGTTAAGTGCAGACATTTTCTTTTGTCAGTGGTAGAAAACAAAATTATATCCAATGGCTGTAGATGCATTTTACTGCTGTACTCGCCAAATGTGCATTTGTATTCTCCTTGCCTTGTATGAAAACATTACATTCTTTTTTTCAGATATATTTCTGATCCATTTATTAGAGAAAATATTGTATCTTCAAGGCTATCAAAACACTTCAGAAAATGACAATAGTTCTTTATCAATTAAATTAACTGTATCTTGTCTTTTTCTTGTTTCCGTCGGTGCACAGGGGGAGCCTATACAGGTTATTGCATCGTCCCAATCATCAACTTGATGAGAAAAGGCGAATGCGAATGGCTTTTGATGTGGTATGGTTTGGAAAATCTACTTTCATTTTATTATCTCAATTGTTTAGATCCTCTCTTCCGGCACTCCCACCTCCCCTCCCAGTCCTCTTCCTCTTCCTTTTGATTCAAGCTTCCCTTTTCTTTGCAGGCAAAGGGAATGAATTACTTGCACACAAGCCATCCTACCATTGTTCATCGAGATCTAAAATCTCCAAATATTCTTGTCGACAAGAATTGGGTTGTGAAGGTGATTTCAACTCCAATTTCTGGGTTCTGGCATTCAAGCTTTTGATTATGCACTCTCTTATCTAGACATTAGCCCAAAGTGATTTTTCTTTGGTGACAGCTTCGGACATCTTGTTTGCTTATCTGTAGGTCTGTGATTTTGGTTTGTCTCGCATGAAGCACCATACTTTTCTGTCTTCAAAATCTACTGCTGGAACGGTAACTCTTTCTACTCATTTTATTGTTCTATTCTTGTTGGTCTCAGTAAGCAATTTCTTTACTGCCCTGGTAAGAAGAAGTATCTTGCTTATGAAAACATGAGAATATATGTTTTTTTTTGTTGGACTACAGCCTGAGTGGATGGCACCAGAAGTTCTAAGGAATGAACCAGCCAA
Organism: Swietenia macrophylla; assembly: GCA_032401905.1. Taxonomy (NCBI): domain Eukaryota; kingdom Viridiplantae; phylum Streptophyta; class Magnoliopsida; order Sapindales; family Meliaceae; genus Swietenia; species Swietenia macrophylla. The sequence continues at coordinate 2,030,386 of CP135561.1, read as the reverse complement.
CGAGAAGTGAGTGAATTGAATTTTTCTACTCCATTTCAGGGGTTTTGGTAGGTAATTTGGAATTTCAGTTGGTTATGTTACTTATAAAACAAGATTGGATTGCTTGCAGATGTGATGTGTACAGTTTTGGTGTGATATTGTGGGAGTTGACTACCTTACAGATTCCTTGGAAAGGTTTGAACCCAATGCAGGTTGTTGGAGCTGTTGGATTCCAGAATAGACGGCTTGAAATTCCAGCAGACGTTGATCCAGCAGTTGCACAGATAATATGTGATTGCTGGCAAACGTAGGTTCTAGATTTTGCAATATCAGTATTTTATATGTATGGCTGAGCTTATTAGAGTACTGTTATATTTTGCATAAACTATGAATTTCATACTAGACATCAATGAATGCTTTATAATAGACAGTTAATTGCAGTTTCATAACATTATTTCTTTTTTGCAGGGAGCCACATTTACGTCCCTCATTTGCACAGCTAATGTCTCGACTTCGACATCTTCAACGTCTGCTTGTAGATAAATCAAACTCGACAGATCAATTCCTACAGTTATCATAACAGTGCAGCTGTAATAATACTTGACCAAAAGAGGTGATTTCGCTGCTGGAAGGCCTGAGCAGCTAGTTTTTTTTTTTTTTTGGGGGGGGGGGGGGGTGTGGTGGAGTGTTATTATTTGATATAAAGAACGAACTGGGGAGTGTTGGTTCATTCAAAGTGGGGGCTCAGCACAACCATTCAGGATGGTGGAAATTCTCCTAATTAATGTCTGCATAAGAGCAGTGGAGGAGGTTACCATCGTTGCATTTAGTGGGATAATTTGTTAGTATCACTGTTAATCTCAATGTAAGAGTTTCGATAAGTAATAAAAAAAAAAAAAGAGAAAAAAACAAAAACAAAAGCAGAAAGAGAAGGAAAAGGGAAAGGGGAAGAAAAAAAAAATAATGATTTTTTTTTTTAACAGGTATTCGTATCCGTGGAGGCCAACTCCTTAATTGTAAACATACGATCTCTATAGCTTCTAGAATTTAAAAAAAAAAAAAGAAAGAAAGGAGAAAAAAATGAAATTGTCTGCCTCTGTTATGTTTTTGCTTCTTTATTCTGCAAAATTGTGCTCTACTGATGGTTGAATTTTTGTACTGAGAAGCGTCTACTTCTGCTGTTGTAAGAATTTTTGTCAAGCGCAAGCTATTGGTTGTTTATGTGCAGGAAGAATTCTGTATACCTTGATCTTTCCTTGCTTGTTAGTTAAATCCGTGGCCTCTTGATATCCCCAATTTCCAAGCATTTAAATTTCAATTTCGGATCCACTATTTGACACCCAAGAAGGGACACGAACCATTCATAACAGGTCCAGGTAAAAGCACTTGAATAACATAGGTTACATCAATGAATTGACAACCCAGAAAAATCTCAGTTGGGCATCGGATAAAGGCAATTCAAGTCAGAAACTGACGAACAACCAAGTAGAGCAATGGCGGTAGGGTTTCGGCCTTCACCAAAACCACACGTGACAACTCTCCAGCCCTCTTCCTCACTTGGTTTCCTCTCTCCAATTATCTCCTTCCCAAATCCGAGACATCACTGCCATTACAACTACAATTATTTGATCCCCAGAGTACCCTCATCTTTTAGAATTAGAAGCGGAAATGATAGCAATGCCAATACCCCCCCACTACCAGAGACAGAGTGCCCTGTTCCAACTGATCAGCAACCCATCAACGAATACCAGAATCTTTCTACTTCCCTCCCTTTCTCATGGGCTTCAGGCGACTTCGTTGAGTTTTGCTCACGGTTGTTCGTTACTGGTGCTTCTTTTACTCTCTTTGTTGGGCTTCCTGTGGCCTGGTTTGGTGCAGTGGGGCCTGACTCTGAGCCTTTTAAGAGAGTTCTTGGAGCTGTTTCAAGTGGGATTTTAGTTGTTACTCTTGCTGTTGTGAGGATGTATCTAGGTTGGGCTTACGTGGGTAATCGGCTGCTGAGCGCTACTGTTGAATATGAAGAGACTGGATGGTATGATGGTCAGGTGGGTATCTGGTTTGTTTCTGCACTTCTTTTATTCGTTAAACTGAGGATTTTGTGCTTTCTTTCTTTGCTATGTTGTTCTGATTTAACCATTGATAAACTTAATTTAATTCGGCCAAATCCAAATGGTTGCACTAATGAAAGCAAAAAAGGGGCTAAATTTATTAATTGTCTGTAGCCAAATCGGAATCGACAATTTGTAATATTTCTAGGCGTATGTCGTGCAATCACGTGTTTGATTCCCGCGCACTTTCTCATTGGAACTATTAACCAGCATTTTAGCTTGTGGTTATTTTTTCTAGAAGCAGCCAGCCAGGCTGATCACACCAAATCCTGTTAGCCTGACATATTGGAAATTTGGTCAATCTGGATGCGTGGGATACTATGAAATTGTTGAAGATTTAGTTTGAGAAATTGGGAGAGGGAGTGGGGACTTAGTAACATGTTAAAAGCTTTTGTTAAATAGATTAGGTGAGCTGTTGAGTCCAAACTTCTTTTATCATATTTAAGTTGTCAACTAATAATTATCACTTTAGTTGTATTTTTCAACAGCTGATGGGTGCATTGATCTCATATTGATTGGATTAAGATGCAATCATTGTTGCAATTCTTTGTAGTCAAACATTGTCCACTGCATGGATCATGTTAAAAAACGAAATTTCTTTGGCAAGTTCACATTTAGTTGCCTTATCTTGCTTCTGCCAGTCATCGCTGTCATGGAACAATTAATTTGCTATATTTAATCTTGTAAGTCATTCCCTTGACAGATATGGGTGAAGACTGCTGAAGTTTTGGCCCGTGACAGGCTTCTTGGTTCATTTTCGGTAAGTATTTTTTATTGGATGCCTTTGGTATACTTTGAGTTGGTCTTTGATTCTGGAAATCCATGGTAACTACGTACTGAGGAACTTGAGGATTATTGAATTATTTTCTGTTGCAATGATGAAAGGAATCTTAGAGGAATTATGACTTTCTGCTACCTCTGGGACCAATATCCTATGTGTGCTTTTGAGACAATGAAACATAAAACAAGTATCTGTGTCTTTTATGTCCTTGACCAACCTCCAACATGATCTGTCAGCAACTTCCAAACAACTAAGGTATTTGATACGTGATTGCTTAGAATTTAGATGTTTTAATTTTATCTAAAATTGTCAACTTGTGCTTAGGGTCTGAGAGGAAAACTGGATTTCTTTAGATGCTGAATTTTCTTGAGCATACTAGCTAGCTTTGTCAATTTTATGGTAAGTGATCTTAGAGCTGTAAGGACTTGTTTAAAGAAAATGATCTGATGGGATGTGAACAGGTTAAACCTTACAAAGAGGCTTATATTTTGTGTGCATTCAGTTAGCTGTCACAGAGTGACATGAATAGGTTCCAAATGTTTCTTTCATGTCTTGAACCCAATGATTTAATGTTCTCTTTTTCTCAAAAATTGCTTCCTTGCTCTGCCAGAACTGTTTGGTCTTCAATTGATGGTGAAATAATATTAGAGACCTTATATGATTGTTCACATTTATGTTAGACAAGTAATCTCATCGTATTTTTTGTACTGTACCTCACTGAAGAGCCTTAATTTATGTGACTCCTACAGGTCAAGCCTGTGCTAAGCAGGCTGAAGTATACTCTTATAACTCTTGGAGCATCATTGTTTGTTTGTGCTCTTCTTCTCATCAATTTGGAGGGAAGCCAGAAGGGTTCCTACTTAACATCTACAGAACCCGGGGACAGAGCCATTCCCGGAGTTTACAACGATGATGCTGCAAGATCTTTCGAGCCAGATGCATTCTGTGGCGAACCCAATCTTACCTGATTGTTAGTTAGGCAGCCATTTATATTCTCTACGGTAAAGTACATATATATAGTATACCCAACAATTTATCTTCACATCCCCTCTCTGTACAGATGTCTACATTGCTGTATGTTACAGTGCAATCGGATTAAAAGTTGTCTTCAGGTACTGTTAGCTCTATAGAAATGAATCCCCTGGTAAGAATTTCAAAAATTGGTAGTGATTTTGTATCAACATGTGCCCGGGAGTGAAATGCGGGGGTGGTTGCCAAGGGCAACAAGTAGAGATGACAACATTATGGTCAAATGTAGAAAATAAGGCAGTCTTAGTGGACCAGATTTGCACGTCAGCTGCCATGCTATTGCTGTATGCATGTACGGACTGTGTGATCTAACAAACTACATCATCGATTTAGATTTAGAATCAATGGTTGGTGGGGGTATTAAATTCAAGAAATTTGGGATACATTGAATGTCGAAAGACATCCTCATAAAGTCACACCAACCAACCTACCTTCTCTTGTACACAACACACGCGGCGTCAGCACGAATGATGAATGAATGGGTTGACTAATTTTGCTGGTTTCTAATTTGCTTCCAATTTTAAAGTGATTTCATAGTGCTATTGCCATTGAGGAAACTATTTGTTTACTCCTTTACATGAAATTATTACAAATTACATGTTGATTTTAAACCTTAATTTAATATTGGGATTGCATTATTTTCAACCCGTACATTTAACGTTAATTAATTTTAATTTATTTTTTAAATTAATTTTTAAATTTTAAATTTTATTATAATATTAATTTTGATATCAAAGGGGTAATAATTTATTATACTATTTTATAATTTACATAACAAATACGTCTTTATTTGAGACAAATTCTTGACAATAGTTGTTTGGACGAGTAATTATACTTACAAGTAAATGTATTTTTAAATAAAAATATTACCATAATTCACTATTATTTACGCATAATTTATAGAAGTTAATTCAACAATTAACCTACTATTTTAATTAGGTTTGGCATGGGGTTGATTTGTACAAATTAACAACTTTATATAAATTGATAATTATTATAAAGCTTAGGGATCATACAGCACAGAGACACCAGTGGCCCCACCGCCCCAGACCGCCATTGACAATTTGGCTAATAATATTCGGATCCCTAATGTACTATAATTTCAAATAAGGATATAGTTTCTCATTTATTGCAAATAGGTTCCTGATGTGACCCGAGTTCTAATTGAATAACTGTATTGCGTACTCAAATATTTTGAGCAATAAAATTCCATAATACGTGGGCAATTTAGTTATTATTGTAGTAGGACTTATAGACCTATTTGTTATAAATAAATAACTTATATCCTAATTTAAAAGATTGTAAAAATAAAAGGATACGGATGTGATTGTCTCACCGACAGTTTGGATTAAGTTTGGAAAGATCGCGGCTTAGCACATGGCAGATTAATTTCATTAATTAAATGAATTAAAAATAAATATAAAAAAATAAGTATAGTAAGTGGGTCCCACTCGTGAATGAAAAATCATGGTCTGGTTCATGCATCTCTACACTTTTCCATTTGCTTCTCCTGGTTCCAAAAACGGAGAATTTAGCTATAATAAAATTACATTAAAAAAAATTTAAATAATTGCCAGTTTTGATTTTAGTCACAATATAGCGGGGCAGTTTCCTCCCATGACCATGAACAAACAACTGCAACAAGCAAAGCAAAGCAAAAGCAACAGCGTTTCGTATTCTCTTTCTTCTGCACCAACCTCGATATATTTGCTTTGTTGTTTCAACTCTTTGCCTCTCCATCAGCTGTTCTTTTTACAGGTTAATCAAAACAAGGCTATTGTTTCTAAATTTGATTAGGACCCTTCTGTTTATTGTGTTGGTTTTTAGTCAAATGTATTGCATAAAGCTCAGATCTTGTTCTTCTTGAATATGTATTGAAAGTAAAGTCAAAAGAAGTCATCTGGGTTTCGTTTGTTGGGTAAGAAAATGGTGGAAAATATATTGGAAAGATGAAATTTGAAGAGTACTTATCTTTTCCGGTAAGATGGTTTTTAATGTTATAATTTTTTGTCTGTTGTTTTAGCTACTCAATGAAGTTTCTGGGGTTTAATCTAGTTATTCATCTTTTCTGAGAAAATCAGACTTACTAGATGTCTGTAACATTGCATATAGTAAATGTCGTATAAGAGCATTCAAAAACTATGTTTATTTACTAAGATGTGCTTGCTGCTGGTCTCTGGTGGATTAGATGTCGTCAAGACAGAAATTTGTGTAGTATTTTTTTGTTCTGGTGAGAACTATAGTAGGATGAATTCATATCAGTAAAAACCATAACTTCTCCCATTTAAAGAGAACTTGTTACTGTCCTTGATTTAGTTTTCTCCAAACTTTAACGCCTACTTGATAAGAAAGTTAACGTTAAAGCCAAAATTGGAAGTTTTTCTAGGAACTGTTCTTTATTGACGCAAACATGGAACATTATTAGAATGTAGGTTTTTAGTCACTACTGACCATGAAACGTTTAGTTGTATTCATCATATTTTTTTATCCATGAAGCAATGGGAAAGCAAAAGAAGTGATTTTTGCACCTCATATTAATCAGTCACAACAATGATGTATTTTTATCTTTTAACTGCAAGGGAAGTTGGGAGCTATGACAAACTTCTATTTTCAGAGGGAAGTTGAGGAGACAATCAATGAACTATTTTTAAGATAGGAGGAATGATTTATCTTTAGATGAATTTGCTACAAGTATGAGCAGTCGTCACAAATGTACAGTCCTATTTAAACTTGGGTCGTGAGGACAGTTTTTTGCTTTTTCTTCTTTCACTTCTTGATCAAAATGTTCAAGTCTAATATTTTAATGCTTTGAGCTTAATAAATGAAGTTAATATGTATTTTTAGTATCTGAAGTTATCAGAAAAAGTCTTAGGTTCCTGATGGTACAGTATTATTTGGATTGTTGCTGACTGCCCAGCCGCATGTGCCCATGTATAAATAGGTTTGTTATGACAACTTTTCTACAATGGATAATTCATTCTGCAATTTGTCACATGAAGGCTGGGTGAACCGGAAAGAGTCAATTTGACTTGCAACATTGCCATGCCATTATGAACATGCTTGAATTGTAGCTAAATGTTGAAAACTGTTTGGCAATATACATGCTGCATGGTTCATAACACGACGTCACTCGCATGATTAAGTTTGCATGTTGGGCAAAAAAATTAAAAAAAAAAATCATCTTTCAAAGATGTGTGAGAGTCAAAACAAATTTAATACTGGATTGCTTTTCCTCCCGTATATATAAAATCTTTTCTTGGTAATAGGAATCAGGGATCCTTGATTGTCTTGAAAGGAAAGAAGGGCAATTGGGGAGGAGCAATGTCTATGAACTGCAATAAATGTGAGCATTGAAGTAAAATGCTGCAGTGGATTATGATTCAATACCTAGATGATTCTGATTGTTGTTACATCTGTGCAGTAGGTTGGATTGGGATTTTTGGTTAATCACAAGCTTAGTGAGTGTTATAATGACTAGATCTAACGCTTAAATTATTTTTGGTCTCATTTGGCATGTCCACTGAATTGGAATAAGGAAAGGCTTTCTGAGGTTTCCATAGACTTACTGTTCCGTTACAATCGTCTTTAAGTAGTTACTAGCACTGTTCCTCCTCTGCTTGCTCTTTTCATCCATGTAGAAGCAAAGAACAATTGAGAGTGCTGTGACATCAGTTATCTAGCTTTAGGGTACAATGTGTCTAAAATTTATCATGCAATCTCAGTTGAGAAATGCTTTCATGGTAGTGAAGACTCTTAATAACGTAATTTCTTTTTCTCATTTATTGAGAAATTGGCAATTTGGGCCTTGGAAGCTTTGATGATCTTAGCACTAGCTGAATTCTTTTGCTAAATATGTTTTTCAAATTTGTATGTGCATACGTTTTGACTCATTTTTAATAAAAAGCCATGCCATGATGTGTTGTTTATTGCAGATTCAGACTGCCATAGATATGAACAATTGGTTTGCTTATCATACTGGGAACGAGTTGCTATGTATGAGGGAGTAGTTTGACATAGTGATACTGCGTCGCAGAGAATTGCATGTAGTCATATGTACTGGGAAGACGTCATAAAATGAATATAGAAGCAGTTTATGATATCAAACATATGAGTTCTACGTCTAAAATTCAGCATGAGCTATGGTCACTTGACAAAATTAATCCAAATGCGGCGAGATTTCCATGTTGTTTAGTTTGGACTCCTCTCCCAGTAGTCTCGTGGTTGGCACCTTTTATTGGACACATTGGTATTTGCAGGGAGGATGGAGTTATTTTGGACTTTTCTGGATCCTATTTTGTGAACACGGACAATTTTGCCTTTGGTGCTGCAGGCAGATATCTTCAGCTTGATAGGAAACAGGTACATGTTTATGAATTATCTTTGCTCCTGATTTTACCCTGTTGCTTTGCGTATCTTTGTACTCTTGTCTCATTCATTTCATTAAATTACCCTCAAACTCGCGCACACAATATTGTTATGATGAGGAAATGCTTTTGCAGTCATTTAACATTTACTTATTCTGAACTATCTAAAAACAAATATGAGTCCATTAGAATTATTTTTCTTTGTTGATGTTAGCTGCCATGTTTTGCAAATTAACACGACAACTCAGGAATATCATGGATATACTGTGATTTATTTTCTTAGCTTCTCAAGTATATTTGTTGTTAAAATTATGAAAGAAATAGATAAGAGTGCCTTGAAACCGCAAGTTGATCAATTAACTAATTTTCTTTGGAATTTGAAATCTTAAATCAGTGTTGCTTTCCCCCTAATCTATCCGGGCACACATGCAAGCATGGCTACCAGCACACAGAATATGGGACGGCAATGACATGGGATGATGCCCTACGTTCCACCATGCGTCAGTTTGAGCACAAAACGTACAACCTATTTACATGCAACAGCCACTCGTTTGTTGCAGACTCTTTGAACCGGTTCTGTTATGGTGGATCAATGGGTTGGAACATGGTAAATGTAGCGGCTCTAATTCTGTTCAAGGGGCATTGGATTAATAGCATGTCAATCATACGATCGTTCCTCCCATTCACATTGGTGCTCTGCTCAGGCATGTTACTAGTTGGCTGGGCGTTCTTGATCGGGCTATTCTCATTCTCTCTCCTCCTCATGGGGTGGTTTGTGTTGGGTACCTATTGTTTTAAAAGCTTGCTGGAGAGCTAGGGACCATCTTCATGTCGATGAGGTACTAAGATCTTGTTTTCAAGAAGCAGCAGCATAGGTTGGCACAGTTTTGTGCTTCTTCTAAAAGTGATGTTTAAAATACGGCGATAGAGAGCTGAATCAGGGAACTGGGCTAAATGTAAATCTCTTCAAGAAAGGAAAACGATCGTCTTGGTCTTAAAATTTTTTTATTTCTCCTCTCTTGATGGAAACTGTATGAATCGTGGTTCCGGTTGGCACTTGAGACTGCATAAGATGCTGCATTGAAATAAAGTTCTTGCCTTCGTCAACATCACGTCGCTGGCATCATCCAAGAACGTTAGAACATTCATATAAGCGTTGAAATGCCCATGTCTGGATAGATTATCCAAGTTAATTACACTATTTCCAAACATCTAAAACAAAATCTACAAGACGATTCTTTCTTGAAAATTGAGAACTCCATCAGTGATTCAGTGTAGGCCGATTGGTTTTATTACCCACTAGAAAAAAGACAGTTGTAGCCGACCTTGCATTTGCAATTCCAGCAGGAACTTCGGGACTCTATGGAAAGACATATTACAAATGAGAAAATTAAGATAAACCTTCAACATCACTAACATTGTTAGTGAGCTCCTTGTCATTGCCGGTGAATGACTAACGGGATTGTTAAGCATGTCTTATGATCAAGGTGAAGGAAGGACTTGTCCGCCTTGGTGAAAACTCGTTTGGCAAGACAAAACAACATTGACAGAAGAAACATACGACAATCAACAAAGATGCATGATTCCCGTTTATATTTCAGTATCTTATACCCAAAAGTTGAGCATCATTCCAGAAAAGCAGAGAAATGAATTTCATGCTCCATACTTCGGGGCCTTCCAAAGCTTAAAAGCTACTTCATGCAGAAATCTATCAGCTGGTATTACAAGATTTCCACCGCACTGCAATGTAGAGGAAAACACTTTATACCGAAGCACTAAACATTGATTAAGTATCTGTATCAGTAAAACTAACAACTCAGAAGCCCATAGCAAATTTTATGTGCATGGATGGTGTTCAGATAGAGAACCATAATACCGTGTTCTTGAGATAACTCATACCACAAATTGTGAAATCAAAATGATCAAATAACTATGATTTGAAACAAGTTTTTAATCAAACAGAATATGGTAATAGAATCATAAACAATTTCATAGGCAAGCTCAATATAATAAACAATGATTCAACCCATACCTCTTTAAAATCTTTAAAAGAAAATGTCTGTGCCATATCTTTGCGGGTAACTGCATACTGCAACTGAGAGATTAACATTGGGCAATGGTGCCTGTTGATAACAAATTAGCTAAATTAAATTCATTGGAAAGTGTAAACATAACGCAAGAATCAGTAAAGTTTTTTCCAACCTAACATCATCCCGTGGAGTTTCTCCTTTCATGGTGTAACTTTGACGAGGGACGAGCACTGAGAGATCAGAATTATTCTCATCCTTAGAAATCAAAACTGAGAGACTGGAATTATCAGCCTCCAAAACGCATCCATAGCTCATCACAACAGACAAGTGCAAACGGGAGCCAACTTCAGTGCCAGGTTGAGCTGTTTGCAGTATAACGCCAACCAAAGCATTAATATATTCCATATCATGGGCCACAGCATTATCTTTCTCCCGATTCATCTTTTCACCAGCCCCAGTGTGCACAACTACTATATCAAACTGGCTCGCCTCTGCCATCTTCCCTTCTTGAAATCCTAGCAATGCCAGCAACTCAAAGGCCACCACATTGACTGGCAATCGTCCAGGTGAATCACTGGTTCTGATTAACTCATTTAATTGCAATGTAGTGAAGCCAAGTTTGTCACCAAAAGATTTTAACCTTGAATTATTAGTGACCAAAGCAGCTTTCAATCCCATGAACCTGAAGTGCAATAATTAGGTATGTTAGCTGATATTTACTGCACGTACTTTTAACATACAGTTCTAATTCACCATCATAAAGTCTAGGCAAATGATACCTATCAGATACAGTTTGAAATCGTGACTTCTTTTGGCATTCTAGTTTAGTAGTATGTTCTCCAATCTGACCAGGCCAATATGAGAACTATCAAGTTTATATGCTTATAAAATTAAATTTTCCAATCTCTAAAAAGTGCATCACCTCACTGAGATAACCTTGATGTGCATCAATCAGCAATGCAAACTCTCTAAGGATTCGTTCATCCTCGCTTTCTGCAATCTAAATCCAAGTAAATCCCAACAATCACAGATGTAATAACATTCAGGTGAAGCACATAAAAAAGTATGTATTCCGAACATACTGCTTTGATTAACTAAATACAACTTTGGGAAGGTGCATTTGATTAATTAAACTGACAACTCCGACAACAATAACATACCCACATCAAAATTTATAAAATCCATACAAACATAAGCTGGCTCTGTATAATTTGATCAGTAATTACAGTTAATTTGAGTTAAAAACACAGAACAAAGAACATAATCCTCTTCTTTGCGTCATTGTTCTTCTGATCCCACATGCAGTTTCAATAATCCAAACAATTCAAAAGTGATACTTTGTAACAGTGAAATATTAAAATTATCCGTGCGTGGGGGGTTTTTATTTGATTCTTTTATGTAAAAAAAAAAAAAAAAATGTTAGCAAAAGATAATTGACAAACGAGAAGAAAACCTGAGTGAGGGCAATTAGGAAGGCTCAAAAAGCCGCAGGAAGCTTTAGATGCAAGAGAGTGGAGATGGGTGTGTGACGGCTCCACGAAACGGGCCAACCCGTCACCGTATACCACCAACGCCTTGCTTGGTTTGTCCGCCATTTCAGTATCTACTCCTGGAGAATGGAGACACTCCGCTTCTTGCTCTTTTTGAGAGAATACTTTCTCCTAAAAAAGGAGAGACGCGGAGTCTGATATAGAGATTTTTATCATTTAGGTCCTCCAATTTGTAGGTATCACACAAGGTTATTAAAAGGATAAGTTTCTATTATTTAAGAAATAATAAACAAAAACATACTCAGATCATTCCTTTATCGTTATCGTTAATTTTTTTTTTTTTTTTTACGTTGAATTCCTTGACAGTAAGAACTTTTTTTTTTTTCAATTGAATTTTAGAGTAAAATTAATAATTTGTTGAGTAAATTTATAATTTCTCGAATAAAAATAATAATTAATTAAATAAATTCACAATTCGTAAAATAAATTACTAATTTGTAGAGTAAATTACAATTTATCTAATAAATTGTAAAATTATTATTTGTCGAGCTCTGAACCATTTTCATGGTTCGGGCTTCAGTCCAAGAACCAAGGTTCTCCGTTGTCTCTCAGTCCTGTGGGCACGAGAGGACTGGCTACAGCCGCCAGCAGAATCAACGATGACAATAAATTCACAATTTATTGAATAAATTATAAATTTGCCATGTAAAATTTATAATTATTAAATAAATTATTAATTTATGAATAAAATTTATAATTTTCCCGATTTCTTCTTTCTCTCTTGAGCTAAAACCAACAAACAAAACTAACCATGCAGGGAATGATATTTTTATCTAAAATCTCGTTGGTCAAAAATTAAAAAAAAAAAAAAAGGAAAAGAAATTTTGAGGTGGACTAGAATTACAAATGGATCTAAATATTAGACCATGTTTAGAAAACCCAAAATTATAAACAAGTGGAAGTACCGTACTGCCGTTAGTATGACAGAAGTTATTTTCATGGTAAATGCCCTTCTAAACTCTCCGAATTTCATAAAGACCCAACCAAAACTCAACGTTTTGACTTTTTCTCCATTGTCCTCTGAAAAAAAACCAGCGCCTGTAATCTTACTCGAGGTTCTCATCTCGCCTTTTCTTCGACTGAAGTTCGGTAGCCGAGATAATTCAACTGTAATAGCTTCGTTGTTGTGTACATATATATAGCCTCCATAAAATCAAAAACCATTTTATCACCAGGAAAGATAAACATACACAAGGTAACCAACCAAACATGGGATTTAAGGCGACAACACTACGAATGTTCATTAACAAAATCAGTTTTCTGCTCACTGTACAGCATGGTGATAAAGTAGCTTGTACATCAGATGCTAAGCTAATAATGGCTTGGGAATCTGATAGGAATGATCTAAAAAATTGTCACTATTCTGGCCCTGCCTGCACCAAACTCCGGTGAATTTCCTTGTCAGTTGTCATCGGTGACACGTGAATGGGGTAGCAGGGACCCAAAGGCCTCATTTTAGAAGAATCCGTAGAATTTTTAAGATGCAATGCAGCTCACAGTTTTGGACGTTCAGTCTTCAACCTCAGTGTTGAAAACAAAATCTGGAAAGAGAGTGGTGACATCCCTGGAAGATGGCAATAATGAAAAAAACATGATCATCAGTTTTGGGTGAATTTTCTCTCTCTCTCTCTCTCTCTCTCGCTCTCTCTCTCTCTCTTTTAATGTCAAAATAACAAACAGCACTTTATGACGAGTTGTTCACATACTTCAAATATGGAAGAGTCATGTTCTTTAAGAGGGATGGATTTCGAACCACAAATGCCTTCCATTCTTCCTTATTGATTCTGCCATCCTTGTCTGCATCAGCATCAGCAAATGTCTGCAAGATAGGCCGAGGATGCTGTGAGTATCAAATTGTCCTAGAAAATGACAAGTAAAAGCAAAGAATGTGAAATGAACAACTAACTTTGTCAATGATATCTTCAAGAAGATCGTCTGATAAATTAATTGAAGATTCCATCAATGTGGCTGCTACCATTTGCTCAACCTGAAACATCCAAAGGCCAGTCACTTACAAGAACAATACATGTCCCGAAGCATCAGTTCTTGGTAGTTTTCAGAACATAAACTTTGGTCACAAATACCCATCATAAAAGAATATAGAGCAGGATACTCACTTCCTCTCGCTCGATAAACCCTGTTTGTCTCAGGTCATACAGCTTAAAGGCAACTACAAAAAATCATTACAAGGAAATAAGATGAAACATATTGATAAACCAAATCTTGATTGTATAAAGACCAAAGAGTTTCTCTTGAATTCTTACAATCAATTTTCTCTTCTATAGGAGCAGAAGGATGGAAGATACTGAGTGCGTGTACAAATTCCTCAAATTCAATGACACCGTTTTTCTTTTCATCAAAAATATCAAAAACCTGCAAAACAAATGAAATATTTTGATATGTATCAATCTTGAGTGGAATACAGAAAGAAAATTTTGTAAGCAACAATTAAACATCCAATATACTACTCAGATCCTTAAAATATTTGCAAATCAATTACTGAAAGCTAATGTAGCTCTATCAAACTAATGAAACTTTAAAGTCGATATCAGATACATTGAACAAATTCAATTGATAGAACTATGCGAGAGACACCTTATAAAATTCCTGTACTTCAATCATTTACCTCACTTTCCAACAAGCAGTCAAGTTTGAAGAAACATTCCAATCATGATAAAACACATTAGAGATAGTTTCAATATTCACCCGGTCCAAAAATAGATTCTCTCCATATGGAGTTTGGAAAAGAGATAATGTTGCTCTATCAAACTCATGCAACTTTAATGTTGACATCAAATTCACTGAACAAACTCAATAGATGGAATTATGTGAGAGACGCAAACAAATTTCCCGTAGTTCAATCATTTATCCCCATTTTCCACCAAGCGATCAAACATGAAGGAACATTCAAATCATTATAAAACACATTAGAGATGGTTCCAATAATTACCCGATCCAAAAAAAGATTCTCACTATATGGAGTTTGGAAAAGTGCCAATTGAAGCTCTTCCTACATAATAACAAACATTAAGAATAATTGTATCAACATGAAAGAAACATTGCTGTTTGCACAAATGGTCAATCAAAAGCACCATTGCAGACTCCCGACGGACTTTAATAAAAACAATTGATGGTGACAATGATACATGCTCTAAGTTGCCAACTCAGTATGGATATTGTTTGAGGCCTTTTCATCTCAATCATTCTTACACCATCATACACACCTACTTTTTGAGCATAAGTTCTTCATGCAGGCATAAAATAGCGCACCACTGGCCCAAGAACCACATGCAAGTGGGACACTCAGTCATACATGCTTAAAGTGTGCCAATCAGTATGGATACCATTCCAGGCCTTTTCATTTCAACAATTCTTACATCATCATACACAACTATGTTTTTGGGATAAGTTCTTGATGCAGGCATGAAATAGGGGGCCACTGGCCGAAGAACCACGTGCAGGAGGGACACTCAGCCTTGCATGCTTTAAGCGTGCCAATTCAGTATACATATCGTTCCAGGCCTTTTCTTTTCAACAATTCTTACAGCATCATACACAAGTACATTTTCAGGATAAGTTCTTGATGCAGGCATGAAATAGCACGCCACTGGCCCGACACCACATGCAGGAGGGACACTGAGACTTACATGCTTTAAGTGTGCCAATTCAGTATGGATATCGTTTCGAGGCTTTTTTTTTTCAGCAATTCTTACACCATTATCCACACCTAAGTTTTCAGGATAATTTCTTGATACAGGCATGAAATAGATCTATGCCCAGAGTTGAATATTTGATTCAAAACATGTGGATAAAGAAAAAAGTTGGGGGTGGGGTGGTAGGGGACCTATTACAGTAATTTGAACTCTATTGCATTGGTACTATGCAGAAGATCAATTTTGAGTACAATAGGCAGTAAAAATCATGCAACTGTAAACACAGAAAAACACATTAGTGTAACATGGTTTCCATCATGCAACATGTAACAAGGTTATATCCATAGGAGAAATGCTTAACATTTCCATTAGCTACTGAAGATTATTATGCGTGAATTTATCCCAAATTAACAAGAATTAATAACTCTAAATCGAAAACAGTTGGTCACAATAATTCACATGCCATAGACAAAGCAGCCAATCACTAATTAGAATCAATCAGCGCGTGACTCTACCAGAGCTACATCAAGAGCCAAATTACAAACACCTATAAGAGTAGCTTTTATAGAACACTTTAATACAAGAAGAAGGCCACAAAGCTGAAACATACCTAAATTGTGTCCATCATATAGTTTTTGAACCATATGATAAAGTCCTAAAGGAATTTCCTACATGAAACTTAACAACACAAAATTTATGAAAATATTCAAATCATCACCTCCTTGAATTTATGCTATTTCAATTCAAATCACAAATGTTTTCTAGATTCTTCACTAATCAATTACCTGGACATCATGGAAAAACTTACATGAGAACTTCTAAGCTGAAAAAATCAAAGAAAAAAGCTTTCAATTTTCTGTTTACCTTGTGTATCAGCCCGTCTTTGATAATGGAAAAACTGATATTCTTATAGAGCTCATATAATGCCTCCACTTCATTAACACTAACTGCGCCATGAGGAATAAGATAAACATAAAAAAAATCTCAAGGGAAAAAGAAAAATCACATTCAAAATCACACGAATCTATGTCAATGTGGTAGAAGCGTCAAAAGAAAACAATTCAAATTCACTGAATCTTAAAATTTCAGATGTAATAATTTCCTTAATTCCCTCCTTATACAAGCTAAAAACACAAAAATACATATCCAGCCGAAGCTTCTGCTACCTGTTGACTAATAAGTTGAATACTTACCTAATTTTGTAAAATCCAGAACGAGGAAAAACAGAGTATTCAATAATTTTAATCATTTTCCTTTGTTTTCTCAACTCTCAAACAAGTTACAAATAAATTTTTGGAACCATAACCAAGGTGAGAGAGAAAATTACACGGAGATCCGGCAGCGAGTTGACCCATATTTCCAAGGTTCAACCGGCATTCTTGAACCGGGGGCCGATACTCGAAACACCTGGTGAAGGATATTACCAGAGCCTCAACTACAGCTATCAGCGGTATACATGCCGTACAGATCCATTCTCCGAATGTCAGAGTGCTCGATCCCTATTCAAACGAATATCCAAACAACACAATCAAATGAAACCATCATCCAGAATCAAAATCAACCAATAAAAATATTAAAGTCGCACAGAGAGAGAGAGAGGACGGATACATTATAAACATAAGCTCTTTCGAAGGATTTCTTGGCCGAGTCCATGGAAGCTGGGAAAAATTCATGAGAGCTTGATTATCCGTAATTCCGTCTCGTCTCTTCTTCGGATGTTAATGCTTTTATCGATGAACAATGCAGCAACAAAAAGGTGTCCGCCGAATTATTGTGAAGCGCGTTGAATGGAAAATTAGTTTCACGTCACCATTAGATTTCTGTCCCATACTAATCCCGTTCTGGAGCTTTGCAAGGAATAAGTTTTTTTTTTTTTTAATGCTTTGGTTTATTAGACACTAACACTTAGTATTTACGATTTAAATTATATTTTAAAATTTTAATTTATAATTATATTTTAAAAATTTTAATTTATATTATAAAATTAAAATTTAAAATATAATTTTAATTATTAATTAACTAATAAAATTACGTAATTAAATATTCTGACGCGTGGATGGCCGTTAACTCTAATATTTTCCAAAGGAAAGTAAAATACAATATTGGATGAGACAACAATGACGTCACCTTAAAAAGTCCTGGGAAGGAACATGTCAATTATAGTAACCTGACAGATTATTTAATTAATAAAAATAAAAAATTATTATTTTTTATTTACAATTATTAATATAAGATTGTGGAACCTAACCCCCCCCCCCCCCCTTTTTTTTGTATTCACAAAGAAGGATATCCCTGTGATTTAAGTCAGACAGGTGAGGTCCTCGTGATTTAAATCACATGGGTCGCTTATTGTACAGAAAGTACTGCAATAACCTTTGGTCAGGCGTAAAATGCGGTCATGTTATAATTATTGTTAAAAGTTCAAGGATACTTTTGTAAGTTCAAGTGTTTGAAGATTTTGACCGACGCTTGTGAAAATTGAGGGATCTGTATGTTATTACCCAATTAAAAATAATAGTAGTAATAATATTAATGCTTTATGGCTGTGGTTGCACGCATCTCAAATGCTTAATTTATGTGGCTGTCATTCATTTGTTGCCGTTCCTATCCACAAAATTAGTAAGTTAACCATTTCCTTGACGCATGCGAAAAAGATAATTGCTTGGGCCTATTTGTTAATAATTAATAAAATTTAAAAAATAAAAAATATTTTAAAATTTTTATTTTAGATAGAAATAAATTTTTCGCGTTCTTATTTTCCCCCGGTAGTTACTCCTCTGCTTCGTCCGTTAGGTTTGAACAAATTTCAAATTTGGTAAGTAAACTATGAGTGGGTACGATGTTTAATTAATTAATGAATGTTGATAATCAGACGCCACAAAATTCCTCGACCTGACCCCAGTCTGTTTCTTGTGCTGAAAGATTCATTTAACCAATCGTTGTGTTAGCTTTCTGCAATAGAATTTGATTTCGACCAAATGTACAGCTCAATCTTTCGTCGGTGAAACTGCTACAGGGATTTGGTACAGTTACTTCACTACGCCACGCAAGGGTTTGCAAGATCTTGTGATTCATCCGAGAATTCCTAGTGTTCGAATGGTTCGCGGGAGTTGCGCAATTATGAACACTTAATTAAGCTAAGATCAGTATTCAATCACCGGTGTAGATACTGGTTGAAAGGCAGTATCCAACTCAATCCTTTGGTCTTCTGTATTTAAGAACTTAATGGAGCTGTCATTTTCAGTTTGAGTTTATGTGATTTCAACCTGATTCCCTTTCAATCTGCCTGTTCTTATGGGTCTACATTATGCATCTTTTTCTCCCTCTCATCTGTTTTACTAAAATTTTGAGAACTGAAGTTAATTTATGTTCCTACATGTGAAGTTTCATGGTGAATTGTCCTTCTGCTTAAGTTTCTCCGTATTTCTAGATAAGAGAGAGATTAATTTTTAAGAAAGGCACATCTAAGTTCTTTTACTTAATTTTATCCTTTGGAACACTCTGCATGCACATAATGCCCAGGATACTTTTCTTAGGGAATAAGATGTATTGTATGATAATTTTGCCTTGGACCTTACTTGATACTACACACTTGATGCCTGTGTTTTTATTTGCACTAACACGTGTACTTATTGTAAATGTGTGTAATAATCTGTATGCTAAACTTTTTGGTAATCTCTGACTAGGTGCATGCAGAATCATACTTGAATAGGCTAAAGAGGAGTCCAGATGTTGCTATGATAATGGAGGTAATGCATAGAGGTTCAATTTGCAGTTACTGTTTCTTGTTTAGATGGTGGTTTATCTTACCTTATTGAGCAAGTGCATCTGTGTTGTAAACTATGAGATGGTGATTAGTGTTCTGCCATTTTAAAGAAAACTGAATGAGTTTGGTTCTGATAATTTTGGTTTTATGGAAACCATTTGCTTTTGATATACTTAAATAGTTCCAGTCAGTGTTTAGGAAGCTTATGCCTCCTCAAGAAGCATTTTTGACTGATTTAGAGTGCTGCAATTTCTAGGTCCCTCCTGCTGCACTCTTTCCTGATTTTCTTTTGCACAAGAAAGTTCTTTATCCATTTCGCAAGCAGGCTAGTCATCATCTTTCTTGAAGTTTACTATTTCTTAATATTCTTCTTTAATTAGGGTTCTACTGATCAAAATTAACTGCAGGTGGGAGGAACTGTATTGGCAGCTAAGCTTGCGAAAGAGCAAGGGTGGGCTGTTAATGTTGGAGGAGGATTTCATCATTGTTCTGCTGATGAAGGAGGTGGATTTTGTGCTTACGCAGACATTTCTCTGTGCATACATTATGCCTTTGTTCGGTTAAATATTTCAAGGTATAAATAGTTTCAGCTCATATAATTAGATGCTGCCTTTACTGTTTTAACTTCGAATTTGTACCGCAATGACAATGGCCTTCTTACGACTAGGCATTCTCCTTGTCCTTAACTAATACAGAGTCATGATAATTGATCTTGATGCCCATCAAGGAAATGGTCACGAAAAGGACTTTTGCAATGACAGTAGGTTACTTTATTTTTTCTTTTTTGGCTTGGGTGTGGTTTAAGTTAACAAATTTTTTTTTTCTTTTGAGTTCCAATGACAGCATTTGTCCTGACAGGTCAAGTTTATATACTGGATATGTATAACCCTGGAATATATCCTTTTGTAAGTTGCCTACTCTGAGAATTAGATTACTTACTCTTCAAGTTCAATCCCCAATTTTCTCTCATACAGCTACTTCAAATTGAAATCTCTATTTTTCACTTGATATTTTTTTGTTTTTTTTTTTTTTCTGGGGGGGGGGTGGGTTGTTGAGTGGTGGTCTTTGTTATTAATTTCTGACAAATATTTAATATTGTTATCAAAGCATAACTAGTATCTTTTGGTAAATATTCTGATTTCTTTCTCACTCTCGCGTGCGCATAATTTCTCTGTTAGGATTATGGAGCAAGAGAGTATATAAATCAGAAGGTTGAAGTAGAGGTAAGCATGAATATCTCATTTGGAAAAGTGAATGACAGCTGTTTTATTATCCTTCTATAATATTTGGTTTTCCTACATTTCAACAGAGTGGGACAACAACAAATGAGTACTTGAAGAAATTAGATGAAGCACTTGAGGTACATAACTTCATATGTTAATGTTTTTTCCATTCTCATAATTTGGCTCTAATTTTCTTCTGCATTGTTTCAATATATATTGGAATGTGCTTTTTGATGTCTCCTTTAGGAAGTTTGCCACCAGCGCAATACTATTATGCCATGACAAGCTAGCAACCCTGATAATATTGCTTTTTGAAGTAGCAATTGCAAAGCCTTTTACATTTCAACTTCTATTTGAGCTCACTTACAATATTCTTTGCATTGGATTTGCTACCTGCCATGCATTATTGTTATTCACAACTTTGATCTTCATGCATTGGGTAGGAATGATGTTCAGAATCTGGTTGACCCATAAGATGCCAAAGTGTAGCTGTTGAGTAGTTTGTAACCTCTATTTTCAGTGTTTGTGTACCTGTGATGCTTGTCGTATTGATTTTGGGATTCAGTTCAGTATCCTTTCTGTTCTTGTTTACAATTAGTTCATGCGGTTGTAACATTTCCTGGACTGAAATTGGCAAGGTTGCTAGCATTTTGTTGCTAGACTCGGAGAATTATTACTGCTGTAACAAATTATGTTGGTAATACTGCCCGAAAAAGTTGATTAAAGTGTCCTCTGGAGCTATTGGCATTGATAATTATTGATTTTGATTACCAGGTTGCTGGGCATATGTTTCATCCTGAGTTGATGGTTTACAATGCTGGCACTGATATCCTGGATGGAGATCCACTGGGCCAGTTAAAGGTAAAGTTGGTTGTCCGAAACTGCCTTCTGTTATGAAGTGAAAGTAAATGCTCTTAGGTTTGGGCTATGATGAAGCCCAAAGGTCAAGCACTTAAGTACTCATCAGGTAATGATGTAGAAAGAATCTATCGGTTGAGGAATGCTTATTTGCACTAGAGCTGTCATGCCAGAAAGGCAAGCTAATATGTCATTTGTTCGATAGCAAATTGTACCTAAAAGGATTTATGCTTGTTCTTGGACTTGCTTCTGCAGATTAGCCCTGATGGGATTGCCGCTAGAGATGAGAAGGTCTTTGGGTTTGCTTGCTCAAGGAAAATACCCCTTGTTATGCTCACATCAGGTCAGGTGACTTTTTGAGTTTTGACACATTGTTTCAATGACATTTCATGTTCTTTTGAATGCATATATGCTTGTCCTCAAGCCTGCATGTTCCTGCTCAAGTGCACCTGTCAGGCTGTGCTTACTGTTGTCAGCCTACTTTGCTAGTTAATTATCATTTCCTTCACTAACAGTTTCCAAATTCGCAATCACTTCCCTTGGTAGTTGAAAAAGGATCTATCTGTCATTCCATGGTTGTAAGAGCTAGTTGACAAGGCGGGCATTTTGCTGTCTTCTCCTGTCTGTTCCAGATGGGGTTTTGTCTTGAATAAGCCATAGATAGTTGACATCTTGATGACCCACTTGAAACACTGTGGTTGTATTTATTGCCATCTCAGTGCTGCTGGAAAAAATTCTGCGCACACAAGTTAATTTTTAAACTCTCTTCATGCCGCAGGCGGTTACCTGAAGTCAAGTGCAAGAGTTATAGCAAGTTCAATAGAAAACCTTTCGAGAAAGGGCCTAATAACTATCGGGAGTTCACCAGTAAAGATATGACTGCAGTTCAGATGCCTTTCACTGTGCTAGATGGACTATAATATGGATTATGGCACCGCTTTGTTTATGCTTATACACATCTGAAATGAATTAGTCTCAATTTTCTTGTTATACGTCGACTGTAGCTATGTATATAAGCGTTTAAGAATAGCAGAAATAAACAATCGCATGAAGGAAGAATGAAAGAGAGGTGTATGTTCAGGAAAGCCATAGTAGCTGAAAGCATCGGATATCATTTGTAATTAGCTTTGAAGTTCGTTGTAATTTTAAGAGAACACCCTCTTCTATCAGAATTAGGTTTTGCTAGTTGGTTGGCACTAACTACTATCGTCCTGTAATTGTCTTTTGAGAGATTATCTGAAGACTGCTTTGGTTTTTGCTCCTGAAGAGCAAGCAAATCTACCCCCATATGGTGAACAATTAGTTCTCTTGTAAGCCTGCTAAAGGCGTGGGTACCTTTTTTTAAATATAAAGTCAAAAATACCCCTGACATATCCAAAATTTACAATTTTTTTTTTTAAAGAGGGGTATGTCGGTAATATTTTGATATTACCATGTTTTTATTTTCAGCAACTGATATTCCTGTGCGCGTATTGATTCTCTCATATAATGGTTAATTATCAATCAAGGTATTTTCCCTATGAACAAATATGTGGTTGATTATAACAAAAGTTTTCATTTGATACAAATGAGAATAATTAATTAAAAGAACTTTTTTTAATATAACTTAATTTCAAAGTCTATTTATAATTATAGTTTGATTTAAATTATCCTAATAATTTTGATTAAAAAAGTGTATTCTAATTAAAATATACATTATCTCTCTCTTTTTCTTTTATTCCTTCCAACTACAAACTCTTTAAAAAATTTACAAAACAAATCATGATTTCAACAAATCCAAACACACCTTAAGACGTTGAACTAATATAACAAATTCTACCCTAAGAGTTTGTTGTTTAACAAGGATGTTAAAACTCATTTTAAAGTTGTCGATTCAAAATTAAATATATAGTGGGTGCTTGAGTTTTCAAATACAAAAATTTAAATAATTTTTTTGTTGTGAATCATTGATTTGACTTTAATTTATACACGAAAAAAACTTAAAAATTAATTTATTATAAATTTTAACTAATATTTTTTTTTCAATTAGATATATTGTTGTAATATGAACGGTTAAAGAAAGAAAATAAATAATACCAAACTACATTTTTTAATAAATTTTCTTGAAACATATCAATTATAAAATAACCATTCTCGACAAATTTTACGAAAGATTGATGTATTTTGTTGAAATTACTCAATAAAATTCATATCTCGCCATAAAATTCATTAAGAATACGTGAAATTCGTCTAGGAATGTAGGTGTAAAATAAATAGGGCTAGTTTCGTCTAAAAATCTAACCTCTGATCAAGAATAGAAGAAAATTTAAAAATGGACTAAAATTATTAATAGACCAAAAACCCCAACTAAAACGACTCCAGTTGACCCCGAACTTCGGCCATTTCTTTTCCCTTTCAAATTCACTCTCTCCCCCGCTCTACTCGTTTTTCTTTTCTCGCGTCTCTCTCCTATTTTCTGTCCTCCCACTTGCGTGAAATTGTTAGCAACGCTGGCATTTCTTCTCTGTGCCTCATCACCTACTACAACTGACTCTTAATCTGCGCCGGCTTGCTTATCCTGCGCTTCCTATGCCTGCAATGTTGAGAAGATCAGTGTCATCTCAGCTCAGACTCTTATTATTCGTCTGCTTCGCTTCCCTCTCATTTGCTCTCCAATTCGACGACTTCAATGTCACCGTTTCCAATACTTCCGTTGCTAGACCTGGTAGCTTTGCTGCCATAATCGATCGAGCTCTCGAGAAAGAGTTCACTGAGAGTGAATCAGCCGAAGGTTTACTTTCACTACTCTGCTTATTTGCTTCAATAACGAACTCGATTAAGCTTGCGTAGTTAATCGGAAATTCCTTGTAATTAAACCTTATATTTTGTTTGCTTGACCAGAAACTCGGGAAGTGGAAATATGTTAGAATTTCTAGTTTAGGTGGATATTTATATATTAGAAACCAAAACGAATCTGGAACCGAAGATATTTAGATCGATATTTTACACTTAGGATGCGTTCGGAACTTGATCGTTCTAGTGGAACCGATAGTAGTCTACTTCCGAGGAGTTGAGAGTTGGCTTCTACAATTCCAAACTTGAGCTTCAAGCTCCCAAACGGAGCTTTAATGTTTAAATGTTACAGTAATTAGATAAGTTATTAATTCCATGTGTAGATTTAGCAATAACTCGTTTATTGTTGTCGTATACTTTTGTACTTTGAGTATGCTATAAGCTTATGATTTTATTTTTTATATTTGTTTTCAGTTTCTCTTGCTTTACTTAATTTTTTTATGCTTCTTATGGAGATTTGGCTATAAGATTGGTATTCCTGATTTTTGGATGCTATGTTATGGTTCAAGTATTTTGTATGAGTTTCTTAGAACCTTGCATTACTTTTTCTTTTCTTTTTTTTTTTTTTTGGTTTTTGTGTAATCTTGAGCTGCTGGTCTTTTCTTTTTTCTCAATGTAGCATTTGTCATGCTTGATTTTTTGCAGCAAATGATGCTGGAAGCTTTAATAACAGCATAGCTGAACAGCAGGTTGGTGGCATTTTGCACTTTTGAGTTTCCAAGTAGCATTTTCTTCAATGAACTGGAATTTATTATGGTAATATGTGATTGAGCTATGGTGAATCCTCTGAGAGAAGGGTATTGTTCCCATTTAGTTGGTTAAAATGGTTTAGCTACAATTCTCATTGTAGTAGAATGTATTGATGATATTCAATCTAATAAATTGGCTCTGGTTCTATGTCAAAACTATTGTATTCCATTCTTCTTAATCATGGTATGTTTGGTCTAATGAGATTGTTTATTTAAACCATATTGTTAATATTTGCATATACATATGATATAACTTTGTTTCCAGATTAGTTGATTGCGAAAGAAGGATGTCTTACATGAACTCTTCTGTATTTTCTTTCTTTGAATTCATATAGAACCTATTTTTAGCTGGAAGCATTTGCTGAATCTATCTTCTTTACATTTGTTTGTTGATCGGGCAAGTTTAGAAACTGTAGCAAGAGTTAAGTCAAAGAAAAATGACATGAAAGAGGAAAAGTATACGGTTCTATCTTCCAACTAGTGTATTTCAAGTGTAGCTTCCAATAACTTGCTTTTGTCATTTAGACTAATGAGCAAATACTTTATATGATATGTTCTGCCACAGTATCCATAACTTCCATAATCCTCACACCATTGTGTGTTTCAATTTAGGACATTTAAGCTTCATGATGTTTTTAATCTGGATAATGATAATGGAGAAGAAGACACACCGACATTGATTGATCACAAGGTACTATTGCTGTTTAATTGTACTATTGCTGTTTAATAAACTTCTCTATGTTGTTCTTTGTTCTTTTAACTGTAAATACCAGATCATTATGGTTTACATTTTTCAGGATAATGTTTTCGTTATTTCTAATTTTAAATCAAAATATCCAGTGTTGCAGCTAGATTCAAGGTAAATTGCCATTCATTTTATTTTTGTTAAAACTGGTTTTATATGCCCTTTGAGTGAGAAGATCTAATTTTCTACTCATGCCTTATAGGCTGATATCAGATTTGGTTGTTGTCACTGTGTCTGCAACCTGTGGTGGAATTGCATTTGCTTGTGCTGGACAGCCAGTATGATTATATTGATCTAAGCTTATTCATGACGAACTTCAATGTTAGGATCTGTTTGAAAGTCTTAGCATGCTGAGTTCCCCGAGATAATTGTTAACCATGCCAATATATACAGGTGATTACTGGATATTTGCTAGCAGGATCTATTATTGGCCCTGGAGGTTTTAGCTTTGTCAATGAAATGGCGCAAGTATGTTATTTGTTTTAGTTAAAATCCCTGTGTGATGCTTCTTATACATCAATTCAATCTAAATGATTTGAATGCTTCTTTTTTCTGAATACTTTTTGCCATAACATAACATGACCGTTAACTTACTTTATAGCATAGACACATTTTACGTACTCCTTATTGGTGCTATTGGTGTGTAGAATCAATTTGAAAGTTTTATTAACTTACTTTAAAATAATTTTCCAATATTAATTATTGGCATCTAATAACTAATAAAAGATATTGAATGGAAATAATGGTAATTAGTTATTGGCCATTTTTTTTCCTTTTAAAATCATTAGCAACCAAAATACACTCCATAACTTCTTATCAATTGTTTGAGAAAATGTTGATTTGCGCTGCAATTCTTTGCTTATTTCTAATTTTCTGGTGAGTTTTCCCATTAGGATTCCATGTTAACGGGAGAATATTTTTCTTTTACGAGATAATGTTCATGTCTCACCATTTTCTCCGCATGGATTTATTCATGTAGGTTGAAACAGTGGCTCAATTTGGTGTTATTTTTCTTCTTTTTGCTTTGGGCCTAGAGTTCTCTACCACAAAGGTTGGGTTATATTCTAACACACTTTTTCTTTCTTTTTTTTCTTTTTCTTTTATACTGAAGCATTTGAAATCGTTTGTCAATGCCCAATTAATATTTATTCCTCTTGTAGCTTCAAGTTGTTCAAGCAGTTGCTGTTTTGAGAGGTCTGCTCCAAATATTTTTGTTTGTGTTCCTGTGTGGATTAACAGCCTTGGTATGTGCCGATGCTAATGATGCTTCTATATAAGTTTCTGTTTGCTGATTTCTTTTAATCTGTGAAAACTACCCTTGCCAAGGATATGCAATTTATATTCAGTTGAATTGGAAAGGAACTAATGACAAGAAGTAATTCAGTAACATATAAGATAAAGAGAATGGAATATGATAGGGTTAGACAATAAGGTAATGGGGAATCCTTTCTATCATTAACAAAGTGAAATTCAATTATTAGGGCTTGATTCGTAAACCACATCAGCATCTTGAGTAATGTTGAAAATGTCTTTGGTCTTGGCACCTGTTATTAGGTTTTGGCTGTTTCATATGGACCGTGTTGACTTTGCTGTTAACAGAAAAATGCTTCCACGTGAAATCAACGACAATTTATTGGTAATAGTATCATATGCCTTATTGTGGCACCTTAGTTGTTACGTTTAATTTCAAACACTGGGCCCTGGATTGGTCCTTGTTGTGCTATGCTGTTTTGAAGTTGCATCCTTGATCCCCATTGGCCTTAAATCCCTTTGATGTTTGTTCTAGTGACTGGCATGATTTCTATGGATATTATTAAGGTATTGTTATCGTGCTAACCTTTTTATGTCTTGTTTTCTTTCTTAATGTAACTATTTTAACACCATGCTTTTCATTGTCAATGCTGCAGTTCTGATTGGATCCTGTTTGCGGTTACTTGGTGTTAAACATTCTGAGGGGATTTGTTCGTGCATACCTTTCAATCTCTTCAACAGCAGTGTTAAAACTTGCACATAAATCTATCACATGCATACAGACAGACACACGCACACTCTACTCACTCTTCCAGATTTTTGTTCTTGGTAGTGTAGTGTTCTTATTGCAATTTTACATCTGTTTGGGCTGCAGGTGTTGAAGTTTCTGATGGAAAAGTATTCCACTAGTGCTCTTCATGTACAAGTCACTATTGGCACCCTTATTTTGCTGGTATTTATTTGTCTTCTCCTACGCTTTTTAACTTCACTTCTTTTGTAAGCATTTTGTTTATGTTTTTACTTATGTCTTTTATTATTCCCAAGTCTTGAAAAGTTCTTCAACTGCCAGGATTGCGCTGTGGGTTTGCCATTCGCATTGCCTCCAGTTTTAGGTGGAACTTCTGGTGTTTTTCAAGGAATGATATCCATTGCTAAACTGTAAGATCAGAATTTGTGCAGAATACCATGTTTCTGACCCCTTCCTCTTTCTTTTTCGTGAGTTTACTTGTATTAGTTTTTAAAATTGGTGGATCCATGTCACTTGACGTATCCATATTCTGTGCCATAAAAACCATGTTGAATACTGGAGGATTAGATACTATGCCCCATTTAGAATGGATTAATCTCACAATTTCTTATTTTCCCCTTTTTTGGGTCGTTTTGCCTGATGTATGTGCAAGCATCAAACTCATCTTATGCTATATAACTAGCTAATTCTTCTCTTGGGCAGGTTGGTTGTGTTGATTGCATTTTTGGCTGTTTTGTCAATGTTGTGTCACACCTGTGTTCCTTGGTTTCTCAAACTCATGATCAGCCTATCATCCCAGGTAACAAAAGAATTAAAGCAATATTTGCTATAATTTTTCTGTTCTGTTATAAAAAATGTGTATGTGCTAGCAACTGGATGGTTACCTGTGATTTATATAATGACCTGAGCTTTGTCCATGCAGACCAACGAACTCTATTAGTTGGCATCATTTGCATTCTGCTTACTTGTTGCTTGGGTTTGTTACTCCTCATATTATTTAATTTATCTGGAATGTTTATTGCTTGCATGCATCTATTTACATTTTTGTGCAGAAAAATATTTTGTTACAATGATTGTTGATTTTTCTGAAAACAATTTTGGCAAAAAGGAACTTCTTTTTGTAATTCATCTGTTGTTCTTGGACGTATGAGCATCAGACTATGGCTCACTGTCTGAATGTAAACTTCTATTATTGTGTCACAATTAATTGATGCATTTCCATAATGCTCCTGAGAAGGGTTTCTGCTCCAGCCGGTTGCAAAACCCAGCAGTGAGTTGGAATATTTCCTCAACTATTTTTCACAAGAAGTTTGTAAGTACAGTTTTATTGTAATGAAAATAAAACCTATATGT
Organism: Swietenia macrophylla; assembly: GCA_032401905.1. NCBI lineage: Eukaryota > Viridiplantae > Streptophyta > Magnoliopsida > Sapindales > Meliaceae > Swietenia > Swietenia macrophylla. Next base: position 2,001,367 of record CP135561.1, on the reverse strand, counting down.
GTGAATGTGTGGATGGACACATGCATGGGTGTTGCTGATTGATGCAGATTGTTCCTCCTGTGTTTGGTAGTGTCAAAGAGCCATTTAGTCTTGTAATGTGAGTAAATTCAATCTGATTGCTAGCTTTGTCTCACTGTTATCCAGTTGATTTTATGAATTCAGTGTAGTGATAAGCTGTGCCTCAGTCTGGAACTGGGTTCTTTTGCTGCTGGATTGATGATATCAACAACCGATCTTGCTCAACATACACTAGAACGAGCAAGGATGCATATGTTGTTATTTTATCATTACAAACTGTGAAGTATGCTCCTTGTCTGCATGCTTGGAGGCTGGCAATGGTAATGTTTTGCCAAAGTTGCCATGCTCCTCATATGCATGCAAGTCTGTTTGAACCACGACAGAATTTTTGGCTATGCTGTATATACCTGTAAGCTTGAGTAGAACTTGGCATAAAGTTGCTCCCAAGTGCAATGTTCTACTGATTCCTGCTGATAATCTGTTGGGCGCAAGCACAATTTGGTTCAGGTTATCACACCTGGATGCAGCATGGTGTGGACTGTAACCTTGAGGCTTGCAAATAAACACTGTCCAATATTCCCTTATTGCAACCTATCCACTACTAGTGAAATTTTGTGGTTCTTCACCTGCCTCTTTGGGTTCATAAAAAATAACTTTTAGTAGATTTTGATGACCCAATTTGTTTGTTCTCCTCAACTAATACTTGAACAATATATGAACATAAGGGAAATATTAAATGTTTCCTAAGTGTCAGTGTAACCATTGGACACCTATTATGTAGTTACCTGAAACATGCCATACAGTTGTGATCCCTCTGTTGTTGCTCATAACTTTGAGGTTCTTGACATGGCTGTTGACAACTTTGTGACGACACAGTTGAAGCTTGTTATATGTGGAGATTGAACCTATTTGAAACATTTTTGCTGCACTCTTCCTTGCTAGCATTGGGATGCTGATCCATGTTCATTTCCTCTGGAACCACATCGACATATTATTGGCATCCGTAATGTTAGTGATAATCGTAAAGACAATTATAATCTCCACAGTTGTAAAGGGATTTGGTTACAACAACCAGAAGTCAGTTCTTGTAAGATTTTCATGTGATGCCATGATGATTTGTTACTTGTTCATGGTTTTTGGGCTATTTGAGTAACTCAAATTAATGCATGTGTAGGTTGGAATGTCTCTGGCCCAGATGGGAGAATTTGCATTTGTTCTCCTCAGCCGTGCTTCTAATCTTCTTCTGATTGAGGTTGGGACTGTTATTGTAGTACACAACAGTCATACTGTGGTTAAGCAAAAAAATTTCCGCTGCTAACAGTTTTAAGTTTTCAATATATATACTGTGTGGAAATTGTTAGCTGCTGTGGAGTTGAACTTTTGACCATTTTCAGGGGAAACTCTATCTGTTTCTTCTTGGGACAACAGCTCTTAGCCTGGTATGATAATTTTCTCAATTATGTTTGGAAAACCTTGTTGTGAAATTCATCAGTTGCAGGCGTGCCTGTGTGATATGTTCATTGTGGTCTTACAGGCACCGATGAGTTATACGTGTTTCTCAATGCACAAAAATTTATCATATGAATTGTTTAGGGCTTTGGGTTTTATATTATTTTTTTGCTTGGGTGATCATTAATTTCTTATTCACCTCCTTTTGTTTTGAAATTTTTACGAGTAGATTTCTAACAGCAGGTGACCACTCCCCTGCTTTTCAAGTTAATTCATGGTGTGGTGCATCTCGGGGTGCTATTGCGGTGGTTCTCCCCTGACAGTTGTTCTGAGGTAATCCCCAATCTTAGAAAAACTATTCCATTCATTCTTTAGTTTAATTGTAATTTTACTTCCCTCCCTAATTCTTGATAGCTAAAGCTATCTATCTTGAATATGTTTTTGACTCCCAGGTCGGGTTTAAAGGAGATAACCTTCGCTCAGAAAGTGGGAAGCAGCAAATTACCCTGCTTCCCACTGCTATAACCCAAGAACCCCATGATTCCTGAAGCTAAACGCGGTGTATAGGAACTGAAAAGAGAATTACGAATACCACGAAAGCATTTCAAACTCAAAAGCCTCCTACTGCAAACTGCAGTCAATTGACTTTCCATTTTGTTCCCGTAGCCCCAGCCCAGCTCTTGCAGAATTGTTTGTTGTTTGTTATGTTGTTGCTTAAAAAAAAAAAATCATAGATCAAGAAATCGAAACTAGCCTCGGAATTGGAAGATCAAGTGAGAGGTAATCTAACTAACCAACTGTATTAACTGATTTTCTCGGACTTCGTATAATCATTCTTTTCCAACGTATCGTAGCTTTCCTGCTTGTAATTCAGAATGAAAATTGACGGTTATCCTTTAAAACCGCAAGCTTTCCTCTTCTTCTTTTTTTTATATTAATTTTTTGAAATATGAAATGCATCATCGTGATTCATTGAAGTCTTGTCTATTGCAATGAGATAGTAAATTTGTAATTGAGTTGCGCGAACAATAATCATCATTGAATACAAGTGCTAGAGACCTCTAATTTGATGATTAATCAATTTTGTGTTGAAGTCAAATTAAAAATTAGTGTCATTAATTATTTACTTAATCAGGTGTCAAAGTCAGTCTGTCTTACTTAAAAGAGAAATTAATTTGTGTCTAATCAAATCTTAGAATGTAAGTAGATAAATCTGGTTCGAGGATTGAATTTGTTTTAAGAGAAGAAAACAATTCAGCAACTGCAATGTTGTTTGTGTTTAACCTAACCAATTAACAATTAACGAAAGTATAATCCGCTTTGCTTAATGCGATTGCCAAATCCCAGAATCATAATTGGTTCATAATCATCTGATGTGAGTCAATCAATCATATCATTAAAGTATATCTATTGGTATTCGTACTTAATTTTGTTTAGTGATTTATCCTAATTAATCAACAACGAGGAGTCAACCAAACTTTGTTAGGTTTTCCTTATAACCTAAGTAACAATGACATGATGAATTGCTTAACGAATGAATGAAGAATGATATTAAGACGACAAATGGTAACTCCTCTTCTTGTCCAAGTATAAATCAAGCCTACCCATGTCATTTATTGTACAATAGTGATAATAATTATAATATTATTGCTTGGTCTACCGAGTTATAAATAATTAATTACTTAATGCTTGAATTAAATTTAATTGCACCTAACCTACTAATCCTCATTAGTTTATTAAAACTGAGTACATTAAATTAATTACCCATAATATTTTTTTTTATTTTGAAATATACATAAAAGCATTATAATTTAGTTTTAACTTTACAACTACATTAATTAAAATAATTATAAAAATAAAACACTTATAATATTAAATATTATTTTATACTACATACGTACATACATACACACAGTTTATACGGTGTACTAGTGTATATATTTAGAAGCCAACAATAATGAACTAATATTTATCATAATTAATTAAGTGGCTTAACTCTACGGGGAATGCTAATCTATCCCATGCGTTACACAAGTCACTGGGTTAGATAAACCCAAAGGAAACAATTAGTTGTCTCCGTTGAAAATGTTTGAAATGGGTTTGTTGGGTTATTGATGGATGGCCATGCAAAGTTAATTTTATTTTATTTTTTTCTATAAATATCATCGTCGGCTACCCTGGCAAGCAAGCAGCAAATTACCCGGACAAAGGATTAATGGAGTGGTAGTAGATGTGAAAATTTAGTGCGTACATGTAAGTGAAATCAAACATCTTATCAAGCAATGCAAGAAAATAGAAGAGCATTAAGCAGACATTCTGTCAGTATCATATGACATACTACGTTACATTTATAGCTTTCTCAGTTGCTGCCGAAACATTTCTTCTATAAAATTACAAGAAATAATTAATGAGCAAATATGTGTGTACACGGATACGTGAGTTTGGTGGACTCGCTGTTCCACAAAGTTGGGAATGGGGACTTGGTGACTAAATTATAGGGTGGCCCGACGTCTGCTCAGCTCTTGATTCTCTTCCCTGCTGTACTCCAATGATCCAAGCAGATGCTGAAGCTGAAGCAGGCCTTAAGGTTTTGTTTTCTGAGGATCACAATCCCTGCATTATCGTCCTTCCGGTGCAGTAGGAGTCGCTAGGTATAGCTTCCTTGAGAAATTAGTTAAAACTTTACAGACACACATACAGTATGTTTGCTTTGATTGGTCGGGTTCAATAATCTTGCAAGCAGCAATATTCATTAACTGTTAACTATATGCTTGAGTAAATATCCAACTAAATTAGTGTTGGTTGATCAACATCCATCACCTTCCATCTCTGAGACTAAATCTAATAACATTACTTACTTCTTCTTGTCCCATTTTCTAAGTCATTTCAGCTTACCCACTAACCTAGACGTGCTCATTTGATTTTAGGACACCCTATATCGTGTAGTATGTACAATTAATTAAGCATTTAAGCTCGGATGCCTGTAATTATGGAGATGACAAATACTACGTTGTTTGCTTGTCCTATCAGAACCCTACCTTGTGTTTGCAGCAAAGGCTGGCTGGCTGACTGACTTGTTGGCCATTTGATGACACTTCAGTTTTTCCAAATTATTGAGCTTTAACTTCTTAATTGCGTAAATATATTTGCGGACCAACTTCTGCTTCTGCTCCTCCCGCTATTGATTGATCTGGTTGGATCATGCAGTCATCATTTGCCTGTGACGATTTTGTTATTAATTGGAGTATCACTACTCTAATTCGTAGGACCTCAGCTGTATTTATTGTTTTCGTATGAACAGTTATATGACTCATCCGAATCCAAGCCTGTCATTTTATATATATATGTATAACCACTAACACTAATCTCATGAGTCAGTATTATTCTCTCTCTCTCTCTCTCTCTCATTTCTTGGGACTTAGTGGTTGATTTGGTTTGTGAAGTTAAAGACTCGTTCTGTCTAGGTGAGAATGGGCAGGAAATGCTCGGATTGTGGAAACACAGGCCATAATTCAAGAACTTGCACCTCTCGTCTAAACTGCAATCTTTCCGGAGGCCTCAAGCTTTTCGGTGTTCAACTTGGCTTATCTTCTCTGCTGCCAATCAAAAAGAGTTTTCACACCGATTCCTTTCCATTGTCTAATGCTTCTCTCTCTGATCCTGCGCAAGTAAGAAAAAAGGGTCAGTTTCTCTTTCTTTCTTCTTATATTGTTTTCCCTTTTAGGTTATGATATCAAAATTAAAGTTTGGGTTAATGTTCAGGAGTTCCATGGACTGAAGAGGAACACCGTGTGTTTCTAATCGGGCTGGAAAAGCTTGGCAGGGGTGACTGGAGAGGCATCTCCAAATACTTTGTGACAACAAGAACTCCGACACAAGTAGCGAGTCATGCACAGAAATATTTCCTCAGACAGAAAGCGCACTACAAAAGAAGACGCCGCCCCAGCCTCTTTGATGTAATGCATCTTCAAAATTTCTATCCCACAACTACAACCTCCCTTTTCAATTACTTGTTCTTCGTTCTTGTCAACTCAATATATACTTATATACGCAGGTGGGAAGCCATAAGTTCTCGAATAAACTGCCTAATATGAGGACTATTTCTAATCCTGGTGAATCTTCAAAGTTTTTGGGGTTATTATTGAAGGCAACGAGAGCTAATCCAGGCAATTCCGGGAATACAGACACTTGTGATTTTGAGTTGGCACTGACTCAGAATTTTTCGACTGAATGTTTCAGTGAATCATCGTTGAACCTGCAGCCTGCAACTTCTTTCAATATATCAATGCTCAGGGCAGCAAGTTCACCACCTAATTTGGAGCTTACACTGGCTGCTCCGACACCATTGGACCAAAATAAAGCAGTTACACGCGGCCTTCTGGTCGGAGCTATTAGTGTAACTTGAAAAATTAGTAGATCGATCCAGGAACATAATTTATGAGAGCTCAATTATGCATGTACGACCAGTAAGCCTTGATCATGCACACAAATACTGATTTAGTTATTACATCCTTGCTTTTGCTCACTTCTATCTCCCGTTGAGGTAAATCATACATGCCATTCATGTAACATGCAAAACTATAAACAAACAGAATTTTATCAGATAACTCCCTTAAAATTTGTATAAATTTTATTTTATTATAAAATATGTTAAAAAGTATAATTATCTCCCTTCCGACTTAACTAAAAGATAAAAAATATTTTTAATTTCTTTATTTTTCATAAATAAAATCTTAATTTATTTATCTTTATTTATTTTTAAAATTTATTATGTATATTTTCTAAAAAAAATAAAATAATACTTATTAAAAAATCTTAAGTATACACACACACGCACGCACATGGACATTAATTCTTCGACAAATTAATTTAAAATTACTTATTATTTTAGATAAAATTTATAATTTACATTAAAAATAACAACTATATTATATAAACTTTTCAAATGATGTTAATTAATAATAATAATAATAATAAAATATTTTAATTTTTATTATTTAAAGTATTTTTAAATCAAAATAATTGTATTGTAAATTTTTAAAAGTTTAATTTAATTATTTTTAAGTTTATTAAAATTTTATATTATTAAAAAAATAGAATATAATTAGTACTTAATATAAATATATTTTAGTAAATTATAAAAATTAAATAAGGATGAATAAATTAAAAATTTTATTTATGAAAAANTTATTATTTCATTATATTTAGTTAATAATAATTAAAGATAAAAATAAATAACATAAATTTTACATTAAAAAATTAAATTAATTAGAATAAAAATTATAAATAAATTAAAAAAATTATTATAAAAATAATATTATAATTTTTTATTTAATATAATTTTTTAAAAAAATATTTAAATAATATTTTAAGTGAAACTGAAGTTACCTGTTTGCAATGAAAATCGGCCGCAATGTCGCCAATTTTTTTTTAATCGTAACGGCCTTAAGCTGCAATTTAATGTGGGTTTTGGTTTTGACCGCCCATTCAATTCAATCAGTCGACATATTCTATCTGTTAACTCTCGTGTTTCACAACTTTGTGTTGCGGAACAACTAATAGCTCCCGATAAACATCCCCGCAGGGTTGACCACAGGTTTGCCATTTTGTTAAAATCCTAACCGTAGATTTCATTTTTTTTTTTTTTTTTTAACAATTAACTGGACCAGTCAGGAGGTGGACGTGGGGGGAATCCTGCAAAGTGGAGTTAATAGATCACGCGGGGAGTTTGTTAGACGTCTCACATGATCCACGAATCTCCAGCTTGCCCTTTTCAACGATTGCCACAACTCCATTCATCTCCGTCTTCTTCTTCTTCTTCTTCTTCTTCTTCTTCTCTCTTTTGGGGTTTCCCTTTCCATCTTTGTCCTCCATCATTAACGTTAATCGAGTAGTTAATTAATTGACGATTAACAGTGTATTGGATTAGCTAATTAATTGAAGAACAATACCCATGTCAACATTCGAGAAAATTAAATCAACTAATTAGCCAAAGACAAAAGGGCCTTTCCTGATACGGTCGTGTTGTTGTCTGCCCCATAATTCTGGCAATTTAGTACTAATCACCCTTTTATAAGCAAAGGATAAATACGGTACTGACAAAATTTGTTATATAATATACATAGTGTACGGTATATAGACGTCAGTGCCAATAAGAGCAAACCTCTCTGCTCTTCTCCTTTCAGCTTGCCTTCTTCCTTTGTTGCATGCTGTATTTGATCTTTCGTTTATACGTGTGATTCAATTTCGGCCCCAGCCGCCTCCCCATGGAAGCCAGTTGCCAAGGCCTGATCCCAGAAGAATACGCGGAGCTCAAGCCTCTGATCGACACATACCACAAGTTCGACCCAAAACCAAACACGTGCACTTCGCTAATAACGCAACGTATCGATGCGCCGGCACACGTGGTCTGGCCTTTCGTTCGACGCTTTGACAATCCCCAGAGGTACAAACACTTCATCAAGAGTTGCAACATGAGAGGTGACGGCGGTGTTGGCAGCATAAGAGAAGTAACTGTTGTTTCGGGCCTTCCGGCGTCGACGAGCACGGAGAGGTTGGAGATATTGGACGACGAGAAGCATATTTTGAGCTTTAGGGTTGTGGGTGGTGAGCATAGGCTAAACAACTATCGGTCGGTAACATCGGTTAATGAGTTCGACAAGGATGGGAAAGTTTACACCGTAGTATTGGAATCGTACGTGGTAGATATACCAGAAGGAAACACTGGGGAAGATACAAAGATGTTTGCAGACACAGTCGTGAAGCTGAACCTGCAGAAGCTGGGAGTTGTTTCAATGGCTGCCCTTCATGGGCATGAATAACAGTAACAACAATTAAGAACTAATACTGGAGGAGGCTGCTGGATAATCAATTAAATACCATGATGATGATGTTATGTTGTTGGTGGTATTTTTGAAATTGCAAACTGGATTCCTTGTTATTTTCATTTTCCTAATCGTTTTCTCTTTGGGTTAGACATTTGGAATTGGTTTGTATATTTTAGTTTTATTTAAAAGGATTTATGATAGTGATGATGATGATGATGATGATGATGATGATGATGATCAGTTAATTTCTCCTTAATAAATGATTAAATTTGTTAAATTAACCATTTATATTATATTGGCTTTATTCTAAGTTGAGATTATCGATCATGACCCAACAGATTATAGCAACCTATATTTTATTATTACATTAATTAAGCATATTTAAGACCCCTAATAGATGTTTTACTATTTTTTTTCTTTAAATTATATAAATAATAATATATAACCCAATTAATAATGAACGCTTTAAATTATATCTTAAATTTTTTAATTTATATTATAATATATAAAATTAATTTATAAATTTTATTAAAATACAATCTCAATTATTTGTTAATAATTATGTCACGTGTTATTATTTTATTAAAAGACAAAAAAAAATTTAATCCATAAAATAGAAAGTATTAGATATCATTTGAAATGATATATTGGTCTCATGACAAATCACGGGTGCATGCAGCGTAATGATAATTGATGAAATTAACAATAAATATTGATTATGTCACAAACAACAACTAAAATAGAATCGTTTATTATTATTTATTTTTTAAAATTTGATTCAAAATTAGAGTTTTTAAATTGTTTATTATTATCTATTTTTTAATTTAATATTAAATTTAATAAAAATTACGCTTTAAAAATTAAGTTAAAATCACCCTCATTCTATCATTAATAACAAATATTTGCATTATATTAGGTCGAGAGAATTTCCACTAAGCTAGTTATGCAGAGATAATAAATCATCTAAATCAATGATTAAAAATATATATATATATATATATATATTTATGATAAATAAAAATAATTAAATAATAAGATTTTTTTTATTTTTTATTTATAATTAATTTATAATTTTTTATTTTTTTAAGTAAATAATATAACCATTTTAATATAACTGGTATAGTAAAATTCATCTACGGAAAACTCTCTCTATTATGGATTATTTATAAATAATGAAGACACAATTTTCATTTCAGTTATTGTGTGTGCCTGGAAATTAGATTGAACGTGGGCAAAGAAAGAAACAGAGATGTTGATCAATTAGAAGGTAAAAGATTTGTTGTAGCGTCTTAATCGAACGTGTGGTTGGAAACAAGCGTCAACCTTGGCGCCCATCATGTGACCATCAATTCTAATCTCTCTTCACCCATTTAACTGTGTCTGATCTTTTCTTTTTAGATTGTTAATGGCCTTTTTGTACCATAAAAGCGTAGCAAATATGGGCCAGAAAAGTCCGGTCCTTTTGCACGTAATTGAGATGAGCCCAAACTCACTTGCAGATAATAATTTATAAACGATTTTAAGAGTGAATCAACGTTAAGGGGGTCGAAGCCATGTCATGGAATGCAATGTAGTTGGAAGTATAGAATGCTGAATGCTACATCACATACCAATATCCTTGCTAAAGTTGTATGAACAAGTTTTGAAAATTATGAATATGGGGTCGACGATTCACAGTCAGATGAAAGTTCTTATTTCCTTGAGCAATCTCTGTTAATCATTAAAGATAGAATCTTACCTGCCCTATTATTCATTCACTTCATATCATACGTATACCCACGAAGCAGCAGCAATTTGATAGAGAAACTAACATATGATCTGATTTGATTCATTCGAGTAATCTTCCAACATTGATTGCACTGTAGCACATTTTGATGATACAGAATCACCTGATGGAAACTGCATGATCATTAGCATTACAGGTCTGGCCTGGAGATGATTGATGATTCATGCCATGATAGTGTTGTACCATGCATGATGGATGCACATGATATGATATGATGTATGAAGGAAAGTGGATGGGTTTGTAGTTGCTTGGATGAATTCGTCAAAGATATTCCCACCAGATTTTATCACCAGCTTTGGATTATGTTCGCATCATGATTGCTATGTAGCACAATCTGATGATACAGAATCTCCCGATGGAAACTGTGTGATTACAGTTCTGGCTTGGAGATGATTGATGAGTCATGCCATGTTAGTGTTGTATCATGCATGGTGCAGGCACATGACATGACAAGATGTATGAAGGAAGTAGATGGGGTTTGTAATTGCCTCAATGAATTCGCCAAAGATATTCCCACCAGACTTTATCATCAGCTTTGAATTATGCTTGCATCATCATTTCATTTCTTACTTTAAAAGTACACTGCTAAAGACAGAGCTTTGCTTTTCCTTTTAGCATTGCCTTAAACCTTTAGTTTGTTGGACTCTGAATAGAAAGTATACATATTTCTTGCTCCTTTTAATCTTCTTTCCCGTCACATCACATTATATAGCAACGGAATAGCCCGTTGCCTTAAAAACAAACCTGATAAAAAAAAAAAAAGCAAGTAAATTTTCTCTCAAAAAATGGTGCTGAGAACATCTGCCATGAACAGAAGTTTGAACAGAGAGAATCCACGTATTTTGATTGCGATGATTGCAGAGAAGCAGGTACTAAGAGATGGTGAAGAGAGGAGAGGACGACAAACTAAGTCAGAAAAAAAAGAGAGAGGGTGAAGGGAATGGGCCCTCTAAAGCCTGCAACAGATATGAGTGCCACTGCACCAAAGAGTAATGTGTTTTCTTCTCGCTCTTTTTTGCTTGTTTTTACTCTTCTGTTGTGTGGTTCTTCTCTCTCTCTCTCTCTCTCTCTCTCTATTGAAATTGAATGGGTCCATTTCATTCGTCTCCACTTACTCAGCAGAAGCTTTTTTACACTCTCTTTCTTCCTTTTAATAAGTTCTCTGGAAAGTTTGTCCTTTATTTTCCAGACCCTTTGGTGTTTTAAGCATTAAATCCTGTGGAGAGATAGGAGTGAGTGAGATCATGAATGATGTTGGAGTCTGAAATATTGAATCTCAGTTTCTTGGGTTTTGGGTTTTTGGAGAAAAATCTGATTACTTCTCTGTTCATGCAAAGAAATTAACCCACTTATTGCATTGCTTTTTATTTTTTATTTATTTTTTGGGTGGTCTGATAAAAGTAAGGATAATGCATTACTCCATGTTAACTTTTTTTCCCTTGTTCTTTTTGTTAAAGAAGAAACAAAGTTCTGTACCACTGTTTTCAAGCTTTTGATTATAGTCTCTTCGTGGGGGAAGTAAAACCAATTATATCATGTGAACTTTGTATTGCAATGGCTTCTTTTGGGTACCCTGAGGAAACAGTCTACATGTTATGTCAATCAGCATAGAAAACAAAACAAGTTTATCCTTTCAGTATTGCAAAGATTTTCTCTTGTCTGATAAGGAAAAATCGAATATGCATCTGCTCTAAAATTCTCGACCTTTTTTATTTTGTTTTCGTCCAGGTTGCTGCAGAAATCTTTATTCTCAGTGAGTTTATATGTTGGTGGGTGATAGCACAACTTGAAATGGATTGAAGGTTGGTAAATGTTTCATGCCTTCCTGTTGTTTGTTTCACTTATAAATTACACCACAATCTGCTATGTCCTGCATTACTTCATTATGTCAAAGCCTACATCTGCTATGCTGGTGAGTGAATTTGTATCACTCCTCTGCTTGCTTGAGTGTGTTGTATGTGTGGGGAATTAGAAAGATCGGGTATGTTTCTAATTCATTGATGATAATGCTAGTATTAAGAGTATTAATGATGTACTTCAAATTAAGAAATTATAGAGATGGATATTCTTATATCTGTTTTAATAAAATCAGAGCATTATCTTTTCAAGGAGGGTTTTTGTTGAAGCGGCTTGTTGGTATGCATAATTAGCCCATATCCCTAATTTCTGCGAGTCCTATACGAAATTTTCTCTTTCTGTAACATCAAACCATTTATTGTTTATTTGGCAGTCTAGACTTTTCAAATTTGAATAGATGGTGAATGTGTGTTGGTGTGTTGGAGAAAGAGAGAAAGTGGTGGGTGAGAAAATCACAGGTTACTTCAATTTGTTTACTCTGGTTTCCTGTATGCTTGGCTTGTAGGAAGAAAGCAGGAAATAGAGGGGGAAAAACAGTCAATTTCAGAACTATTAGTTCTATAGAGGGTTACAAGTTTCTTCATCTCTTCCTTAGCCACCATATTAAAGCAGTATTTCTCAGATATCTTATTTTTTTCATTATAAATTATGTTCTCATTAAGCGTATCTCAAAATTTCTCCAGTCCAATATTTCTCGAAAGTCAGATTATCAAGGCATGAAGATAATGATCACAAGGACAACAAGTATCTGTACCAGCAACCAAATTATCATGCATGCTCATATTTCACTTGATATTTAATGAGAGAAGTTGGCAAAAGAGTCGAGTATGGTGACTTCTGGGTATGAGCTGGCCCAACACCCCTTTGAAGCATAAGTTTCTTCAAATGATTTAGAAGCTGTTACTTCCGCTATAACTTTTTGCATCCTATAATCTAATGGAGAATAATATGTTTAATAGTTTGATGGATATAGCTAGCCGAAATTCTGTTCTCGTAGATGTTATCCCCAACTCATTGGTTGGATCCAGTTCAATTGACTTTAACAACCACAACCCAGCATTGGCTGGAATTTCAACGCTTTCAGCATTGCAAGGAGAACCTATCAGTGATACCCACTCTAATCTTCACACAACAAACGATTCCAGGGTTTTTGATTCTGATGAGTTAGTTACATTGCTTGGAAGGAGTGCTGTGAGAGATGCTTCTCTTGGCAGCTCATGTCCCAAGGATAATATTGACTTTCAAGAGCAAATGGAGGAAGGAACATTCGTTTCTTCTACTTCACTTGCCACCCTTTTGGCTGCAAGAAGTAGCCTTCATGAAAATTTAAACAATTTAGCAATTTCAGTGCCTTCGATCTATCCTTTGGAAGTTTTTAGAAACAACATTGCAAATGACTGCTCTAATGATTTAAATTCTTCTTTTGAAACCTCGGTAAGCTGTGGGTATGATGAAGTGCTTGGGAATATGAATGGTAACTGGGATTTTTCAAAGTCTCATGCTCCTCTACAGTTCCGCGGGAAAACTCCTTTAAGAACAGCAGCGTTTCAACCATATTCATCCGCAGCAAACTTTCATCCAAATGGGTGGATGTTTGCAAATGATGCAGATGTGATGGCCGATCATTATGGTTCCTCTAAGTACCATAATAATGAGCTGTCTTTAAGTCTTGCTACATCTCAAACTGCAATCATCAGTGGGACAAATATCCCTGATCAGTGCTCCACGGTAAGCTCTTCTGGTGCAACTCACCATTGCTTGAATGCAACAAGATTGTGCTCAGAACACTCTTCTTGCAATTGTAAGGAGCTTTCTTCTAGTTTTGGTTCTCAGGGAGCAGCGCATTTCTCACAATTTATATCAGGATCAAAGTATCTTCATGCAATTCAGGAAATACTTGCTCAAATTGCAAGCTATTCAATAGAAAATATAGACGACATGAGTTTCTTAACTGGGGAGAGAAGGATTGGTGAAAATACACCATTCTCTTCAAGTTTCATTGCAGGGAGAAGGAAGCCTCAGACAAATTCAGACGAATTTCCAAATGTTGATGGTAGCTTTGAGGTTTTAATGAATCCCTCAGTGCGGAGACAAGCAGTTGCTGCAAAGAAAACTCAATTGTTGAGTCTACTACAAGTGGTATGTTGGTTTACTTTGCTCCCAATAGGCTCTAGAGTTGATCAGATTTGGTCTTGGTATCATTCTGGGTCCTGGATATCATAACACAAATGGCCAAATTTTCATTGCAAGTGAGGGAATACACTCGTAATGGAATCTTAAAAAATGCTGTAGTTTATTGATACACAGTATAATCCGATTCTTGCATCCAAATCACAGAAAAAACTTAATTACAGCATTAAATCTGTGATTGGCCAAGTTGTGTTGGTCAAGCAAGCTGCATGTTAGTTGCCCATCTGTCTTGCTAATTCTTCCATTGGTCAATTCTTCTAATCCGTTTTGGTGTGTTGGAATTGCGTTTTAGCACTTTAATGATCTGTTGACTATGAACTTCATTCAACTCAGGTTGATGATCGATACAATCAATGCTTGGATGAGATTCATACAGTTGTATCTGCGTTTCATGCTGCAACAGAATTGGACCCTCAGGTGCATACTCGATTTGCTCTTCAAACGATCTCTTTCTTGTATAAAAACCTGAGAGAGAGGATCAGCAAACAAATCCTTGCAATGGGAGCATATTTTGATAGTGAATGCACAAGAGGGAAGGACACAAATTTCGTAGATTCTTTCATCAAGGAGCAATGGGCTCTCCAGCAGCTAAAGAAAAAAGAACATCAAATATGGAGACCACAAAGAGGTTTGCCCGAGAAGTCTGTCTCAGTGTTACGGGCATGGATGTTTCAGAATTTTCTTCACCCGTGAGCTCTCCTGCTGGAGAATCAGTTTACATTCATGCATTTATAACTATGTGCAATTCTGTGCTAGAAAATCTTATATGTTTTATGAATTTCAGGTACCCTAAAGATGCTGAGAAGCATTTACTTGCAGTGAAAAGTGGATTGACTCGTACCCAGGTTAGTGTCTTTGATGAATAAAAATAAGGAAATTTTTTGCAATGTTATCTATCTAGGAAACATAAAACATATTATCAAATCACCGCCAAAAGCATTGCTAAGCCTCTTCGTCCTGGAAATGTGAGTATTTTCAACAACACTCTTATTAGCAAACCCATTGTTATATTTTTCTGCATTTTTGTAAATAACCAGGTATCAAATTGGTTTATAAATGCTCGTGTTCGATTATGGAAACCGATGATAGAAGAAATGTACAAAGATATGAACAGAAGAAAAGCTCAACATAGCGAGGAAGGAAACAACAACAGTCATGGAAGTCAGATAAGCATCAGTAACCAAAGATTTAATATGAATTGAAGCCCTAGATGTAGTGGCAGAGGGAAGCAAAGCAAGCATATCTTTGTGTTTCAATATGAAAGGAACAAGATATCCATTACATGCCGTTATCAAGTGTACATAATGTCCAATAATCTTACCATACACTTGGGAGAACAAGGGATTAAATTTCTATCAGTAATGGTTTTCTAGCCAGCTTGATATGAACGTTCCACTGAAACAACTCCAGATTTCTTAGTAGGTTACATGGAATTATTTTGCATCAGGGTTGATTTCCGTGTTTTTGAA
The DNA here is from genome assembly GCA_032401905.1 of Swietenia macrophylla. Lineage (NCBI taxonomy): Eukaryota > Viridiplantae > Streptophyta > Magnoliopsida > Sapindales > Meliaceae > Swietenia > Swietenia macrophylla. Next base: position 1,985,771 of record CP135561.1, on the reverse strand, counting down.
TCCCACAACGGAAAATTGGTGGTTCGTGTGGCTCACAAGTCCTTGATTGTTTTGGCTGAGCTTATTTTATTCTGCATTATTCATAGATGAGAATGGAGTATGTATTTGTACCCTTTACTTAATTAAGTAATTATTTTTCATTTAAAAAGTTCCAAGTATTATAAAATAAATCTCCCATTTGAGTAAATATTATATTCAATAAAGCACGACTGCCTAAAACTAATGGCAACGGCTACTGTGTAGTTGCGCTCGCTCTCTTTCACTTAATGGAGGGAGTGATGGATTTAGCCTAACATCCTGAGCAAGTTTACCACATCCGAGTTCAGCCCAAAAGAACAAGTAAAGTGATGTTGGAACACACTGAAAAGAGATGTGAATTTGATAAAAAGCTTGACGTGTAAACGGTTGATCCTGTAGAAAAATTACAGTAATTATAAAAGAGAACTTCGAATCTTTGTCCAGTGTTGACACCCCTCATCTCCCCAACACACGTTATGCTCGATTCCGATTGTTTTCTCACTGGGGTCGGGTGATGGAGGTGAATCAAGCTACTGCTTCTGCCAACGGGAAGAAACGGTTCATCTGCATCAATGAAGGAGCTGCTCATTTTTGTGCTGGTATGAAGCTACAAGAGAAGATGTTTGATGCCAAAGAAGACTTCCCCACTCTGTGATCTCATCTCCATCAACCCAATGCCAATCAAGGCAAATACTCATCCACAATCTTGATTGAAGAGAATTAACATCAGGTAGCTTGATCAATTGATTCCATCAGATAAACACCATACAAGTTTAGTTGCAGAAGACTCCTTTTGGAATCTTCCCAATTACTCAGTACCTAAATGAAACTGATGCATCCTCTTTTGCGCAAGCACATGTTCATTGATCATGGTTGATTCTGTAAAGCTGAATAGATTCTTCCATTATCTTGCAACTTAAAAAGCAAATCATTTTTCAAAAACAGTGACTGCACTAAACAAATTGACTGCTCACTGGGAATTGATAGTTATGCTTCTGAAACTTAACACCCCAAGTATTTAACCATAAATGCTTATGTGCGATGTTATTTCATTATCTTGTGCTACATATGATGCCAGTCAAACAAGGATACATGCAGTGAACTTCAACACATATTCATCTGCTGCATACCTAACAAGTTCCTGGTTTTTGAGGATAGTTAGAACCAGATAAACAAATGGCAGCGGGCACCATCTCCTGTTATTTATTCGCTCGTCATCATCCTTTAACCATCAATTGAACCGGCCATGTTAGTTAAAGTACTAGACCGCCCCCTTTCTATTTAAAATGGTTTTAGGAAAAAGTGGATGATGCATCACCATCAAGAATAAAAAAATTCACAGGGGGTTGTCCATTTAAGGCTTTGCTCATCAGGCATCAAAATCTTCACCCAAATTGGCTCTCTAACCTTTTTAACTGTAGTACTGAAGTCAAAACATCCAGCAATAATTGTCTTGGTAAAAAAAAAAGTAAAAACAGACAGACATATAGAACAGAGAGAGAAGTGCATACACTACTTCATTGTGTCCAAAGAAATGCAATGAATCAACTTGATGAAGGAGCTAATGTAAAAACATTCTTCACAACTAAGAAAGAACAAGATCACTGAGCACCCTCTGATATTATTATTATTATTATTATTATTTGCTTGTTATTGATAAATAAGTATTCCCGAGGATTTATGTATTACTGACCACTCAACTAACATTTATGGATACATTACAAAAGAATGATACCTGATTTCTGTTTAATATATTACCTAGTATCTTTCCTCTGCTCTTTCTCTATTCACAGTGCTTCTATAAGTTTTCCTCTTTTCTCATCCCAACCAATCAGATGATATCACACGAACCTTTAACAAATTTATTACAAGAAGAACTTGCCTTCCTCTTTCATCTTCTTTCAGTTTCCAGACACTCGGGTTTTGATTGGTTTTAACTTCAAGCCCATGCTTTCTGGTGAAAGAAGTTCTGGAGAGATGCAACACGGACTCAACGGGCTTCTTGGGCTAACACTTAGATTTGGTCTGTACAACCCATATCCCATGAGAAAGTACTCCATTGGTATCAACATGGCATGGGGCTGCTCCTCGGTCACCATTGACCCGCATGCCTGAACCTGTAGGTTCCAAATCCTATAAGCAATTAAAACTCACTTCCACAAAATCATGCAAGCTGGCCTAAAAGTCAATAACATGTTAAATAAAGATTTGTTTCCGTGTACCTCAACTAAGGCACTATATCTTCTGTCAATTTTAGAAGTCATGTGGACAGCCTCAGAATGGAACGGAGAGCTTTCCCCTACAAATATTAGTGAGCGGCATTGTAGTTTTCTCAACCCTTCGCTGATGTCTGGTCTCCTGCCAGACAGAAATATGTTGTTAATATCATATCCAAATATGAATGCACCAAGGAACAAAATCCTTTGCAAAGCATGAAAGCTACAAAGCATTTATCGTTGATCAATCAAAAGTGACACATTATTGGTCAGGATTGCAGATTTGATCCAAAAAATGCATAGGTCAAGGGCTGAATGCCCACATGGATCATAAGCCTACAGAGGAACACCATAACGAAGCACATACCAAGCTGCCAGACACCATCCCTAACAATTGTCATCATGTAATTAGTAAGAATAAACCACCTAGAAACAGGTCTTACCTATTAATTGCTTCGAGAAACCGCCAAATATTTGTACTGTGTCTTTCCTCCAGCAGCTGAGGAAAGAAACATACATACCATCCACAATTAGTCATACTTTAATTTCTCATTAATAAGCAGTTATTGCAAAGAAGAGAGAGAATGAGAGAGAAATAAGAAAGGGTTGAGGACTAACTCTTCTGCATGCCTGAACTATATAAGATTCGGGTACTTGAGCATTGCCACGAACTTCCTGCTATCATTAGTCATAATTCAATCAGTCAATCAATCGGATTCTGGAAATAAAAATGCAAATTAAATGGGATAAACTTGAAGCACCAAAATACCTTGCTGAAGTATCGCTTTAGTAATAACTCCTCCACCAATCCACACATGCCATAGAAGTAAAGTAAATTTGACAGCACCTGCAAATATATGAAGGCTAATGTAAGAAAAAGATTCTTTATTTCCTAACCAATGACAAAGGGGTTCAGAAATGGAACCTTATTATATAACCATTCTGTCCAAGAGGGTGCTTTGCACAGGGGAGAAACTAGGATTAAACCAAGCACACGATGCCTATATTTAATCTGTCACCAAGAGCGATCAATCTCAGAGCAGCAGACTAGAAACCATAGGAACCCAAAAAGAATTTATAATTCACAATATGAAAAAGAAAATAAATAGCCAATCAGGTGCCTGGTACCAAGGGGACAACTTACAGCAAATAAGGTAAGAATGTAAGCTCCAGCTGTAACCCCCATACACATAACTGCACCAAGTCTAAAGAGGACAGAAAAAGAGGATAAATCATTTCACTTCCTTTCATTTGTTACCGAAAAGAAAATGCCACATCATCATCAAGCAAAAAATGACAGCTTAAAACCTTTTAAACACGAGAAGGTATGGCCATAGACATCATTTTTTCAACCAACAAAACAACCTTCACTAGCCAACAAAGGCAATGATGCAATCGTACAAAATATCTTAAACAAAAGAGAGGCTACACTATAACAAATCTCAAATTAGAAAAACTGGCGGAGAAAGTAACATTAATGATATAATATAATTACCCAAAATAGTTGAGAACCTCAGTGATCTGATCAACTAAATCATCAACAGAAAGCACATGTTCATCAGAGCTAATTGCTGCAGCTCCCAACTGCAACAGCTCTTGAAGAAAGTACCGAATTAAATACAATGTGAATAACCAAATTCATCAAAGGAACCATTTACAATGAAAAACAGATTAAAAACAAGCATGAGCATAACAAGTGGTAAAGCTCTTGTAGTTACAGACCTCGTGCCCAGGAGGACTTATATGATATATGCAAAAATTGTGTAGGAGCAAGGAACATGCTTCTGGGCAAAAGAATAACCCTTGAAAACATGACATATCTGTTCAGTCACATATAAAGAGAAATAAGTTAGACCTTGGTACTGTGGCACTAGAAGTAGAAGTCTTATGAATAACATCTTCAAAATATCAGATGTCACAGCCGATACAAACACCACATATATTTCAAAAAAATAAATAAATTTACATAAATTCAAACAATTTAGACTGTATGTGTTCCAAATTCTAACTATAATGTCAACATAAATCTCAATTTCAGAGTACAAATAAAGTAAAAACACTTCGATGTCTTGGTAAAAATGCAATCAACTAATGATCAACAACCAATTTACTATTAAGTTATAAAATTAATGACAATAAAGATCAACTAACTCCTTTGGGTTATTTAAACAATGATGTTCCAGAATCATTTAAAATTTTTTGGTAGATTTCTTCAGGAATAAATGATAAACAATTTTGCCAAAATGCATTGTCATGTACGCATAAACTCTGTGAGTATAATCCAAAGAAAAAAATCTCTTCCAGTATACTTACAGTTTAGTGCTAAATCGGGATAAGTGATAAGAGCTGGCTTGTCCTGGTCTCCATACACAGTAACAGACACTGAACCGTACGAAGTTTTTATTACATTCTCCTGCAAATAGATTTTGGGGTGCATTATTTTTAAAATAAATAACACTATTGGACATCAAGTTGAGGTAAATCAACACAACATATACAAATAGCGTCAAAGCCTACTTTATAAATAAAAAATCGCTAAAAGCAGCACCCGTGCATTTCAGCCACAAAGGCTAAAGCTCAACCGACTGCTAAGTTTGACTGAATTAATTTCATTTGTGAATGGAGTTAAGGAACATAAGTATAACTATATTAGCTAAGCGGTTACCTTTCTTTAAAAGGTGCTATTGCACATGCAAATTCCCCTTGGTTGTAAGATATACTTAACTTGGATATGCCTGAAATGTTCTTGTATGAGTTAGTATTTCTTACTCTTTTGCTAATATAGGTATGCTGTTGTTATGTTCCTTAACTCCATGCCCCGGAATTGACATACGAACCTACCAATTACTAACTCCAACATAAAATTAACATATTCCAAACAATTTAAAAGGAATAAAGCAATACAAACAGAACTATTCCATTTATTAAAATTAACAAAAATACCCAGATATTCCAATAATATTTGGTAATTTGCATTTCAGGATTCAAAATCAAAAGGTTACCGGTAGCAATATCTGAAAACAAATGCCGTATTTTGATCATCCAGGGCTAAAACCATTGAATGCTAAAACAAAAGGAAATTATAACATCAACAAATAACCAACTGTAACCGCAGGCAATAATCAAAACAAAATAAGCAAAACCCCGTGTGTTTAATCTCTTAAAACCCAGGAAAAATATAATAAAATATCACAACTTTGAAAGCTTTATTTGGTGACTGAGACAATGGACATAAAACAAAAATGCAAAAGCTCAACAATTCAGAACTTTGACATTGTTTTACTCTCAAAAGAAAAACAACCAACATAGTCAAAACTTATTCCTCCACTGATTAAAAGAACATTTTAATCGCCTATTCTCCAAAATACTCATCATTATCAATTCCTTTTAGTTTCCCGCATTTTCACAGCTGCCTAACAAATTGCACAGAATCAACATTATATAAAAATACATACAAGTAAAATGTAAGTACCTTTCCACTAGGAGACGGAGTCTCCATATCAATAGAAAAGGAATCGCTCGAAGAATCCGCCATTTTCTCTCTTTCTCTCCCTCTCAATCCGAAGCCTCATTATAGAAATTGGTTTCCATGGCTTATATATATATATATATATATCTCTCAATGTCTCTCTTTCTCTCTCTTTCAGATTTTCAGTACCTTTTAATAATATTCAAAAACTGTCTTTCTCTGTATAAAACTCATATAACTCGTGGTTAACTCTAACCGAGTCACCGACGCTCCATTGCCAGGGATATCTCTCACGTGCGCTCCGTACCCACAGACCCTAACCCGAGACTCTGGTTTATTTAACCATAGTTACATAGGCCGACAGTTTTCCCAAATTACATTTTTACCCCTACCTTTCCGTCAAATTTAGCCAGCTGTATCTGACCGGAGCTGATAAATTAGTCCAATTAATATTCTGAAAACAAACTGCAGATTACAAGTACTATGTATTCTTAATTAACAAACGGACAACGTTAAACCAACGGCAGTGCGACTGCAAGAAGTGTTACGATGCGAAGTCGCATATCAGCCACAGGATTATGTAATTGAAACATCGTGTGGGTTAGATTGAAATGGGGTCCATTCTATCGCATGCTAAATGAATTGTCTTTTTCTTCCATTTAAGTTGGTATCTGTCATTGCCTCACACCAGACAGTAACCCAGACGTCTACGTTCCTGCCGTTTTCATGTCCTTTCACCAAAACGTTTCTTCAAACCGAAACTTTGCCTTTGGGGGAAAAATAATAATTGCCAACTTATTCCACCCGCCCCGAAGTTGCCCAAACAAAGTCCTTATTTTATTTTAGTTGCGCAGACTTTATTTTATATTATTTCCAATTATACATTTTCCAAAAATATTTAAAATATATTAGAGATTGTCTTGTTCATGACTTGCAAAAATTATTGATGACTAAATTATTTGTTAATTGTAAATGAATTTTTTAAATAAGTCAATATTTTAAAAAATATTCATAATGTAAATCCATAGAGAATTCTAATTAAATTTTTAAAATATAATTTTTATATTTTCAAACAGGCCATCTTCTGGATTTACCAACGCAATTCTCTCTCTGCCCCAAGTCTTTGAAGTAGTCGTAATTTACAATACGAGTTTAAATGTCGGAATCTTTGACCGAGAAATGGCTTCGGACATCAATTAAGTTGGAATGTCATCTCATCATTAACCCACCAACCAATTTGATAATCACTATTTGCTAATATTAATATTGTCGTTATTATTCAACGATTATACGTTATGATGCACAGGGAATGCTTTCGGTACACTCTGAAATCATTCGCCGTTAATTAATAAATCATCTGATGATGGATGCATGTATGGCCATTTTTCGTCGTCTCTTTATTTGTCAACAATGGCATCAATATTCTTCATTGGGACAGCACTAAAACGGCGTGGCAACTGGCCACGTTGACTCGTGGCAGGGACAAGCACAGTTCCACTAGATAAAATCTGTAAGACCGTGTTTGGCGATTGGCTGTTTGTTTTTGTTGGAGCAGGGCACTTACATGCGAAAGTCAATGCATATCCAAATTAGTAGCTTACGTGGCAAGTCCGCGTAAGCAAATAGGTTGGACGTGCATTTCGTGATTTCTAAGTTCTCGTGCCCTGCAAATCAAATTCATTACCGTCACGGGCGACTGGTTTAGTGACATTTGGCACTTTAAATCCAAGTTTGCTTCAACATTGCTTATGTTACATGCCACCGTTGCTCCACAATGTTTTGTCGTAAATTCATTGAATAGACAGTTTTATTGCATGATTTTGTTTTAAAATCTTCATCGTACTTACTTAGAAAACAAAATACGTAAAGTTAAAATTTTACTTGATACACTTTTAGAAATAATAATTATTCTACCGTATTAATATATAATAATAAAATAAAATTATTTAATTAATAAAAAAATTTATTACTTAATTATAAATAAATAAATAATTAAACGGTGGATAGACAATCTCGTCTCTTTTAAGGTTACGGGCGCATGATAGGCCTCACAATCAATCAAATCTCACAGGTAACTTAGACCATGAAATACGCGTGATGGAGCAAGTGTTCACACTGACAGCCCAAGAATGTGTTCATTCAAGAATGAGCATATTGAAGGTTCAGTAGAAGTTGTCCAAGATGGCTAGCCCAATCATATCAGCAATTGTCACCCAGTTACGAGAACACCGGGCCCAAAATTCGAAGGCCTTTGTAGATGGCCCTACTTGAATACTGGATATCCGAATAATGCCTGCCTAGCCCAAACTTAACAACTACACCGCAGGTTCATGAGTACAGGAAAGGCTTGACAGGTACTGCCTGTCATTTCTTGTTTTTGCATTACAGAAAGCAAGACGGCACAACCCAAAACATGCAAGGCTGCAGCTCCAAAAATTCTCTCCCGAGTATCTTAGCATTGCATGTCTGCTAGGAATTGGTTTGCCATTCAGGAGTAGAGAGACAATGCATCAAACTTTACTGCTTCTTCAGATCTTCCGTATCTTCGTCGAAGGCTGGATTATCGACCTCAGACCCACTACTCAGGCCATGGTCATTGCCCAAAGACGAAAACTTCTCACTGGCAGAGTTATCACGAAAGGGATACCTCATAAACTTAAACTGGTATTTCGTCTTCAACCTTTCTCCCTTCCCTGCGTTTACCGCCACCCGCGGCCGAAAATTCAGTATCTGCAATATCAACCATCAACTTCATCATGCCCTCTTTCGTCGTTGTTGGCGTAAAAGAAGGGATTTTCGTCCGGATTCTTTACATTCGGCATAATTATTGGGAGCTCTTACTCCACTCTCTACTTGCAAATCACGGCTCATGCCCTCTTTGATTACTGTAGTTTCGTACTTACCTCCATATCCAATGAGCACAGCACGAATATATGAATTTATAAATTAAAAATATTTATCTATTTTTTAAAAATTTAAAATTTATTATTTTTTATTCAATAAATAAAATTAAATATAAAAAATATATACATTATTATAAATTTATACTTTATACTGCTAATTGTCTCTTACAATTCAGTTATAGTCTTAATGATTACTCGTATACAATCGTGGGTTAATTGAATGTGTATTATATGTCTGTTAAGAATAATAAAATTTAATTTAATTTAATTATATTTAATAGTCATAGTTAGTTAAATCATGTGTATTTTTGTAAAAAAAAAAATATTTATTAAAAAATTATGGATTTATTTATAATATATTTTAGAACAAAAATAAATCAACCCCGTCACTATTTTTTTACAAGCGATGATAATACATTACAATTATCATAGTAAATAAATAAAAATTATAAGTGATTAAATTACACGGTAAATGGCTACTTCCTAACAACTCTTAAGTATTATTTCATAATTTATGGAGTGAAATATTGTATTGAAGTAACAAAGGAAACAACAGGATCATTGAAATCTACGACAGATACTGTATGCAACCTCAAATCTCATCCGAAAGTTTAGATATAAACAGAAGAAATTTCACGTCGTTTTCGTTAGTATGCTTCGTATCCCATCGCTAAACCAAATAAAAATTTAAATTACATATTTACCCCTATATATCCCTATTTGTCGTTTTGGCCTCTTAGGTGCGAGTATTTCAACCCATTTACTGTGTAGCCTCTGCCGATAATTTTACATTAAGAAAAATGAATAAATGAGAGCCAATAATCAGCCAAAAAAAGAAAGCCACTTGGCATTTCTTGCTCCGTCATTACCGTCCAATCTCCATTTTCTCTTCTCTATTCATTAAAGAATAAAAACGAAATTACCAGCGGAGACAGAGGGAGAGTGTGAAAATATCAATCGACGTTCGGGTTTATATTTAGAAAGCGTATCTCCGTGAAATCTCATCGATTTCCATTTTAGAGAAAGAGAGAGAAAGTGGAATCTCATTATTTGTTGGGAGAGAGAGCGAGCGAGCGAGCGAGCGATTGTGTGTGTGGAAATCTAGTCTTGTGCAGTGCTTGTTTGTACCGGTGTTATGGTTGATTAATCGAGAACTCGCATCAATAAATGGAGATTGGTTTTAATCGACGACGTGATTTTCCAAGTTTCAGATCGATTTTGTTGATGCATTAAATTCTACTTGGTCTGTGCTTCTTGATTTCTTATTGTGAAATTGCTGTAAGAAATGAACAACGGCGGTGGCTCGGAAGCCGCGGCTCAGCCGCTGGAGTGGAAATTCTCGCAAGTGTTTGGAGAACGGACTGCAGGAGAGGAAGTACAGGAAGGTACAATCTTTAATTTCCTTGACCGGATTGTGCTTAGGGTTGTGCCTTTCTTTTCTTTTTTTTTTTTCTTTTTGGTGAATTGATATTTATCAGTTTTGACATCAGTTTAATGATAGATACGTGTCCAGAGATCTATGATATGAACATTGGATTTGATAGCTAGTATGGGCTTTATGGTGATGATGAATAGGGTTCTACATTATTATTAGTAGCTCAGCTGATCGGTTTGTAGAGAGGCTCACAGTTGAAGTTAGTCCTTATATTCTTGATGTTGCATGCGTGAGTGATATTTTTTTGCTGTGTAAATTGTTGCTGTTAGCTTAAGCTTCTTGGACTATTGCTTGTTCAGTGAGTTTCTCAAAGAATTTGTACTTATTATGCTATCTCAGAATGCACCATGAGTACATCAAGGCAAAGACATTGTGCCTATATTGGACATCAATCTTGTCAAGGGGTTGATTTCCGGAGTCACTAGATTAACTAATTAGAGCAAAAATTTGGCTTGTCATGCTTGCACCCCGCCAACAATGATTCTTTGAAAATTAATATAATTTAAGCAACAAATTCAGCCACATTGAGTTGAGTTTGGACTTTAAATGGGCTAATCAATTCTGAATACTAGAACCTGCATCACGGATTGGGCTGGCTGTTACTTTGTGTGATGATTGTTTAGCATCTCAAACCTAAAGGCAGGATTTTCAGTTCCGTTCCACTAGATAATAACTTTCGAAAATGGGAGGTCCCCCTTCAATAGTTCTCATTTGCAGGAGGGACTTGACTTGAAGACATAAGGCCTTTTTCGTATGGTTCTTTATGATGGGAATTTTCTTTTTAGAGCAGCAGTGACTGGCAGTAGTGTGTTTTATATACTATTTCTCCCCTGCTTACTTTCATTTCTTTCTGGACTTTATATCTGCAGTCGATATCATATCTGCTATTGAATTTGATAAATCTGGTGATCACCTTGCTACCGGAGATCGTGGGGGCCGGGTGGTTTTATTTGAAAGAACTGACACACGGGATGTAAGCCAATCAAATGATTACTTGTTTGTACTGTTCATACTGTTTCTTTGATGCTATTTTCCACAATGTTTAGTTTGTCAAATTGTTATTGTATATTGTTTTATGATGTAAACTATAATATGTAGCACGGTGGACATCAAAGAGGTCTAGAGATGATGGATAATTCAATGAGTAGACATCCTGAGTTTCGATATAAAACAGAGTTTCAGAGCCATGAACCTGAGGTAGTTTCTTTCTAGTTAGCTTGATTGGTGCTTGTTTGGATGTGTTGTTTTATCACTGGCTCACTTTTGCTGTTGGAATTAGCATTAACTTTCATTTTCATCTGTTTGATTCAGTTTGATTATCTAAAGAGCTTGGAAATTGAAGAGAAAATCAACAAGATTAAATGGTGCCAGTCAGCTAATGGTGCCCTGTATCTTCTTTCTGCAAACGACAAGACTATTAAATTGTGGAAGGTAGGGAAATGCACCTTTCTGGCTTTCAAGCTTTTAGTTTCTTGATAAAATGGAACAAGTTGAAACTCGGTGTTCTATAAGGTTTTCTATATGTTAGTTAATGACTATATTGAGTGCATTACTAGCTTTAGCACCTTTAGCACAAATGATGACCAAGGAATAATGCAGATTTCCAAAAACATTGGCATTTCATAAATGAAAGCTCCTTAAGTATCTTGGTATAAATAATGTGTATGCTTCAATGTTGTACAGGTTCAAGAGAAGAAGGTCAAGAAAGTATGTGATTTGAATGTGTACCCTGAAAAAGCTGCTGGAAACGGTCCAATTGTTGGTTCAACTGTATCAACAATCCCCAAACCTCATATTGCAAATGGGGAATGCAGAGAGAGAACTTTTGCAGGCGATGACTTTTCGTTTCCCGCTGGGGGCATCTCATCTCTACATTTACCTGTGGTAGTTGTACTCAATCTAATCTACTTTTTTCTAACATCAGTGAGTACTATAGCGTTTCAAATAAGTATTATCTGAATCTAGCTAGTATTTTATTTTAGTTATGCTGAAGAAACTGGCATGAGGAGTCATTGACAACATGGTATGGTATTATTATCGTTTGCAGCTCTAACCCTTCGGGTCAAATGTCATAATTAGGTTACCAGTCAGGAGACAAACCTTGTGGCTGGATGTCGAAGAATATATACAAATGCCCATGACTATCATATTAACTCCATTTCAAATAACAGGTGATGGCCTGCGTATAAATCCTACTATTATGCTTCTCGATCACGTTTATGACTTTCACTAATTCCTGATTGTTCCTTTATTTTTGTTTTCGTAGTGATGGTGAAACTTTTATATCAGCTGATGACCTGCGAATAAATCTCTGGAATTTGGAAATTAGCAATCAGAGTTTTAATATCATAGATGTGAAACCTGCAAACATGGAGGATTTGACTGGTGGGACTCCAGAAATTTGAATGGCAATTATGCATTATATGGATTTTTAACTTGTTGATTAAGATTGTTGTTAAAGTATTGAGATGCGTAAAAGAATTGTAATCAAACATCGAACTTTAATCTTGAACTTCATTTGTTATGTTAGTCTTACCAAAATGGAGTATGTAATAGTGGTCATGTATGGTAATATTTATGTGCTCAAATTCATTCTTGCAGAGGTGATAACTTCCGCGGAATTTCACCCCACCCATTGTAATATGTTAGCATATAGTAGTTCAAAGGGCTCCATTCGTCTAATTGATATGCGACAGTCAGCTTTATGTGATAATCATAGCAAATTGTAAGTCGGTTTTTTTTTTCCTGCATTTGTGCACATAATCTATCTATCTGAGGAACTATCAGACAACGTTGGTTGCATCTGTACCATTTTTTATAAATTGTTCTTATAAGTTTTCTGATGCAGGTTTGAGGAACAGGAAGCACCGGGTTCAAAGTCTTTTTTCACCGAGATAATTGCCTCGATCTCAGATATCAAGTTTGCTAAGGATGGAAGACATATGTTAAGTCGTGACTACATGACTCTTAAGGTTCATGTGTGATATTAAATGAAGAATCTGTTTAAATGAAAGCTTTTGCTAGTTCTCTTTATACAAAATTTTTCAGTTTCTTATCCAAAGCAAAAAAAAAAAAAAGGTTATGGCTGTTGCATCGAATCTAGAAATTAAACTACAAGAGTCATGAAGGTTTGCTTTGCATTTGGCCTGTCTGAAAGACTTATCCATGGGGATGGTGAATACTGAGAATATATACCGCAGAGTTTTTTGTTTTCAGTGCTGTGAATAGACGTATCCATGGGGGTGGTGAACACTGAGTATACTGGATGGATAAAATGAATTTAGATGATAGCAAACAGAAACTGTCCTGTATTTATGTTAATGTTGTCCTGGGACCGTTTGTTTATAATGTTCTTCTGCATCTCACACTTGTTCTTATATTTAACATGGTTTATGGTTATGTGTTTGACAGTTGTGGGACATAAATATGGATTCTGGTCCTGTTGCAAGTTTCCAGGTTCATGAATATCTAAGACCTAAGGTAACATATTTTTCCAAGAAGCTTTTTATTGGATTGGAGAACTTTCATACTGTGTCTGAATTGAGAAATTGGAAAGGAGAGAAGGGAAGTGGAGGGAGCTCAATAATTTTGTTTAAACACCTAAACCAGGAGAGAAGCGAAATGAGGGGAAGGAAAGTAGGTGACTTCTCTGAGAACAGTGTTCAGATCACTTCAAAAAGAAGAGATTTGAATAGAATACAATTAATCATCCTTATACAATTTTTAGATGTAATCTCCAAATCATATGAATAAGAGTTTGAACTCAATCCTATCAACATATGATTGGCACCCTTTCCCTTCTCTTCACTTCTGTGGACGTCTGAACTAACTAAGAGAGGTTGAACTTCGCATCTTTATTGTTACTTCTCTCATAATTTACAACGTACATTTGTTGTTAAATAATAATGTCATTAACTCATTTTTGGGCACCTTGTTCAGCTGTGTGATTTATATGAAAATGATTCTATCTTCGATAAATTTGAGTGTTGTCTGAGTGGTGATGGACTTCGGGTGGCTACTGGTTCCTACAGGTTTGCTACATAATTGAGTAATCCTTATTATCATTATCAATGCTTGCACCCAGATGTGTAATCTCATTTTTTTCATGCCATCCCAGCAATCTGTTTCGCGTGTTTGGTTGTTCTGAAGGCAGCACAGATGCAACAACATTGGAAGCCAGCAAAAATCCCATGAGGTATGCCCTAAGAGTATGGTATGGTATTGATGGTGTTTATATTTGAGTGGCTATGAAAGTGTGTTCCTCGACACTAAAATAGGTTCACAATGTTTTGTGTCACAACTAAATGGATGTGTTGATTATAAGAAATAGTTGTGTTGACTATATTGCCTGCATTCTAGTCTAATTTATATGTGTCATGCATTTCCAGGAGACAAGTTCAAACCCCATCAAGGCCTTCTAGACCTCTTGGATCTCTTTCGGGTGTTGTAAGGCGAGGTATGTTACTTACATAGAACTTATGTGCTTTGTTATATGAAATATCAGAATCCACATTTGTTGGATTGATGCTGTTTTCTCTATCAGTTTTGATAAATTTTTTTTTGGGCACATTATATTATGATTTGAAAGGATACAATAATATAGGAATAACAAATGAATTGGTCAGGTCTTTATGCAATCAGTTTTTAGTTTACTCATAATGCTGCCTGGTTAACTTGTTAATTTGGTTTTGATTTCACTTTCTTGTAATGAAGTAGATATACTTGTATTTTGATTTCACTTTCTTGTGATGAAGTAGATATACTTGTATGTCATAAACAGTCAGGTTGGAACAATTTCTAAACCCAGGAAATTAAATACTAGCTAAATTGTTGTTTCTATGCCCTATTATAATCTGTGCCTGCCTGTCCTCTTTCTGTTTTGACAGTAAAAGGAACAGATAACTCTGGATTTGATACAAATGGAAATGCTTTTGATTTCTCCATGAAGTTGCTACACTTAGCTTGGCATCCATCTGAAAACACAATTGCATGCGCTGCTTCAAACAGCCTTTACATGTACTATGCATAAAGTTGGTCTGGGAAGATGAATTGTTTTTACCTAGCAAAGCCTTTGTGGTTGCTTTTGGTGAAAGCTGCTTAACTCTCTTCCGGAACCAATGACGTGGAAGCTGTGCCATTTGTCACACTCCTGGCAATCCATTGTAATTTTAGCACATCCTCCAACACAAGGGAATTATCAAGGAAAAGCTTTAAACTTCTGCTTCCAGGAAAGCTATTCCTACTGATTATATTCTTTTTTAAGGAAAGATGGAATCATCCTTATTGTCTCTTGCTTAGATCGAAGAAAATGCAATGGTAGCTCTCCTACAATGGAGGCATAGCTTTATAAATACTGCTCCACAGCAACTGGGGAAGGAGCTGTGACGAGCATCAATTCTTATTGATATCTAGGGCTTTTGAAATTTTATTATGATTATTGTTATTTAAATTCTAACCAATTTTATTATTATTATTTTTTTTTGCTCACCTTTCACAGAATATGCTGGTTTGTATTGTATAGGGCTTGCCAAATAATACTTCTCCTGCAATGTAGTAGTTTATAGCATGCTTGCTAATCGATCTTACAGCAGTTACCTTTAGACATAAGTAAGTTACTGTATTGAATGAATCTTACCGTTCGAGATTGATGTTTCATATATGTTTCTAAATGGGTCTGAAGTAAACTATAGTGAGTCAAGTTCAACTTTATGCGCAGCTCGAGGCCTCTACCTAGGTGTTTCCTATTCTTTTACTGCAATGTTTCAGGATTATTGTAAGGACCATGAAATGGCAGTCGTAATTCGGTAATACTTGTCTTTTGAGTATAAGCATATTTGGATGGTATGACTACCTCTTCGATCTTTTGAGTCATCTCGTAATTAAGTCATTGACTCTTAAAACAATAGTTTTGAAATTTGTTGAGAGCAATAATCCTGATTTTAATGTTTTCAGTGAGGTGCAAAATACATTACTGTAAAAAGTTGTATTGATATTATATCACCACTGTGGACTACATTGTGATAAGTTTTGTTGGCTGATGCTTTGTACAAAGCAAAAATTAACAAAAATGTATCTGGTTAGTGCTTTTTAATGGAAGTGTATGAACAATGGAAGGGTAGTCAAAGCCCCGGACGCGATATTTACATCAAGCGGAATATTTAGCAAGGGTGTGTTTGTTTGTAAAGCTCAGTAAAAGCGTGGCACTTCCGGATATACCCTTAATCATGTTGACTTTCTCAATAGTACTACTCTTCGAGGACTACCGCATCACGGCTGAATTGACATGTAAGTAGCGCTTTCCCCAACTAACTGAGCACGTATATTAACGGAGGGGAGCAGTACAGCAGGACGGCCTCGATTCCATTCAAGCAACAAAATTTTCTTTCGCTCAGGAGAAAAAATTCACCAACGATGGCGTTGGTCACCAGAAACACAGCCACGCGTCTCCCTCTCCTCCTCTCGCAACGCGCGGCTTCTCTCCACGCCACTGTTCCTTCTCTCTCCTCCACGTCCACGACGTCCCAGCCCACCTCTTATGCTCGCCCTCCTCCTATCTCGACCACGAGCCCCGTTGGCCTATCGAAGACGGCGGAATACGTGATCTCTAAGGTGGACGATCTCGTTAACTGGATCCGACGAGGCTCCATCTGGCCCATGACTTTCGGCCTTGCCTGCTGCGCTGTAGAGATGATGCACGCCGGCGCTGCTCGTTACGATTTCGACCGCTTCGGTATCATTTTCAGGCCCAGCCCTCGCCAGTCCGATGTTATGATAGTTGCCGGCACTCTCACCAACAAGATGGCCCCTGCTCTTCGCAAGTAGTTATTTTCTTGTCCCTTTCTTGGTGGTTTTTTTTTTGGAAAATTGGTCTCACTTTATACATTCTTCGCTTTAGGTTAATTTTAAATGATTAGACTATATTTAACAAGCATTTTGACATTTCTATCTGGATTCGTTTTCTGTTTTATTGGTGAGAATCATTATGTAGATATTGCAATGGCTCAAGTACATTGTGGTTAAGGGCCATAAAGTGGGCGACGGTGCTAGCATAGCAATTCTAGTTGGTTCTTGAGAAAACCTTTTGTCGGGGTTGAAATTTACATATCCTGGATTATGCGGGAGTGCATTTTTAATTAGCCGTTCTTTTTTTTTTTCTTTTGGTTCTGGATTCAGAATTTTACGAATTTCATGACTGATTTAGGTGCACTTGCTTATGAAATTTTTGTGTGATTCATTTTGTTTTACATTGCATTTTGAAGGTATTCATATAGATAGAACAAAAGGGTCAAATAGGAGTATGGGACACCCAGCCACGTGGTTTTAGAGATTGCCTCTTCTATATCCTTGAAATTATCGTTTGCATTTTGATCTACCTTATATGGAGAGTTAGGAACTGTATTAATGTAGCGGGTAATGACTGCATGAAATTTGTCCTCACTGAGTTGAGCAAAAGTGACCGGGTTAGATTTAGAGTGGAGTGGGGGCTTAGGTCTG
Organism: Swietenia macrophylla; assembly: GCA_032401905.1. Taxonomy (NCBI): domain Eukaryota; kingdom Viridiplantae; phylum Streptophyta; class Magnoliopsida; order Sapindales; family Meliaceae; genus Swietenia; species Swietenia macrophylla. The sequence goes on along the minus strand of CP135561.1, from coordinate 1,968,236 downwards.
GTGGAAGAAGACTCTGGTTCTCTCTGGGCTACCTACTTTCCATCTTAAACTAGTACCCCTCTTAAATTGGGTAAATGGATTGGATTTTGCATGTTACACTCTCATTTGTTATTAATTTTGTACTAGTGGGGACATTGACAACAAATACTATAGTTCTCGTATTGAGTGACTATGGGTTATAAAGGTGGGAGGATTATTTTTCTTAAAATAGCAGGAAGAAGCCATGGGGTCAACTTGTGTTATGGGCCTGTGAAAAGAAATTAGTGGACTGGTAATTGAGTTTGAGTGAGCTAATTAAGAGCTAGAAACTCTAGGTGTTTGGATTAACATTTGCCAGTTTATCAGATACAATTATACTGTCTAATGCATATTTATCAGCCCTTTTTGCTGTGTATCACCGTCCAATCAAATTTGGTCCCAAAAGAGTCTCACTTAGAAGAAAACCCAACAGTAATGAGTTTTCTCAGTTGGTGGTTAGTTGAGCCTAAACAAGGACTTCTTGAAGCAACTTAACTGTGGGTTTCTGGGGAACATTATGATTGTAAACAACCCTAGTGGTGGGGGATGGTATACTAAGAGTAGTGCATCAAAAAACACTTGCAAAACAGTTTGCTATCTGGGTGTCCTGTCAATTAGGTTGTGGCTTTATTTCTGTTTTTGTTTGTGGTTTTGAGTTGTGGCAACATTTCAGTTTTGTTGGTAGTCCACTGTTTTGGAGGATTTTGATAAGTCTATGTAGCATGGACCAACTGATATTGCTTTGCTTTTCTCTTATGTTGTCTTTCTCTATTAGTGACAAACTTCTTTGCAACAATTGCTTGGTTTGGAACCCATTGCTTTATGTACAAAGATTTAGATTCTTTGTCCTTTTTTTTTTTTTTTTTTTCGGTTGTAAAGCTTTGTTTCCTGTCAATTTTCTCTAGAATGCATGCAGTAAAGACCAAGCAGTTTCCAGCTTTGTTTTCTCAGTCTATTCAATCTATATAGTTACAAGTGGATTGAGTTCATCGACCTTGAAACTGAATTGCTTTCAGGGTTTATGACCAAATGCCAGAACCTAGGTGGGTCATTTCTATGGGAAGCTGTGCAAATGGGGGTGGATATTATCATTACTCTTACTCTGTTGTTCGGGGTTGTGATAGGATTGTCCCTGTGGACATCTATGTTCCAGGTTGCCCTCCTACTGCCGAGGCCTTGCTCTATGCAATTCTCCAACTGCAGAAAAAGATGAACAGGCGCAAGGATTTGTACTATTGGTGGACCAAGTGATGAGGATATCTCAATCGGCTCCTTGGCAGTTGTGTTTCACTCTTATGAACTAATAAAATCCAACTATGTTATCTGTTTTGTTCTCTGGTGAAATGTTTATGTAAAGTGAGAGAACATGTTAAGCTGTAATAAAAAATACATCTAGAAAGTCCTTGCGTGGATTTAACACCGATATTTCACGGGTTGGATCTTTTTGTTTTCTGGCCTTGTTACAGTGGCATCGGTCCCTGTAAAAATTATTTCACAGGCTTGAATTGATGTAAAATTTAGATGATTCTTATGACTTTTGTTTAACCTGGACTTAATAAAAATGCTTGTGTTAGTGTAATCCGGAATTTAGTGGTTTGAATGCTAGTTCTTCTAGTATGCAGGTTCTCTTGAGTTTTAGCTCGAAGACAGCAATGTTACTGGATAGTGATCCTGCTCTTTGACAGTTTTAGGGGCAGATGATTGCTTTTACAAGGTAATAAGAATGATTGTCTGCTATGCCACACGCATCCGGACTTGTTACTTGGCCGCATTGGCAATGAAAAGAGTGGGGAGAAGCCGAAGAACTCTTCAATTTCTTATATTCTGGTCGCATTGTCATAAGCTTAATAACCCAGAAGAGTTTTTTTTTTTTTTAATTAATTAATTAATTTGAAAAAGAAAAAGAAAATACATAAAAATTGATAATATAATTTACTTAAATTTACGCAGTTTACAACTATTTTTATTTTTAAAATAAATTTTAATAGAATAAATAAAGAGAGTAGAGAATTCCAGTAACAGTCAAGGATTAGGTGTATTGCAAGGCAATCTATGATGGACCGCAATTCCTATACAGTAAAAACCAAAAGAAAAACATCTTTCAATGAAATCCGTCTGATGAATGATAGTATCAGGAGGGCTACTATGTATTAAAACTATTCCTATCATTTGTACTATCTCAAAAATCTAACACTCGGTGGACTCTAGGGTTTCTCATTTTCACGTACTCTCTGTCTCTCTCTCTCTCTCTCTCTCTCTCTCTGACAATGGCAGACGAACCGCAGTACTCGTCGGACACCACACCCAATAAACGCAAATACGAGGACCAAATGACTCCGCCGTCTTCCACTGGCCGCAGGCCCACGGGCTTCTCCTCTGGCCCGCCTATGGCGGCTCCGGATTCCGCTGCGGCTCCTGCATCGTACAACAGCGTTCCCCCGCCTGTCGATGACTTCCAGGCTGCTAAGCGGCGTGCCGAGCAGATCGCCGCTCGTCTCCTCAACTCGGCTCCCTCGGACGCCAAGCGCCCTCGCATAGAGAACGGTTCTGGTGGTTTCGATTCCGTCGATAAAGGCTTCAGCTCTCCTCCTTCTGGTACATTCATCAACTCTACTTTTATGCAGCTATCTATCTTTGCACTTGTTTCTCTTGCATTATTTGATACTGTAAATGTACACTTGACCTTTTTTTTAATCTACGTTTAGTTGATTTCTAATCTTTTTTGGCCGAGTTTCTAAAGTTGTAGTGCTTACTTGATCTTTGTTGTATACCTGGTAGATGTTTAAATTGATTAGTTCTGTCCGATTTTCAGGTTTTTGTTTGTCTAGCTTATTATCATACCATCATTTAACGTAGTTTTTGGGCTTATATAGGTTTCTTTAATCAAGTTTGTTGTGACGATGGAACTTTCTTTGCTTTCATGAGTTTCAGGGGTTTCTGTTTGTTATGTCCGTTGTGAGGATTAATTTCTTTGATTCTTGGTTAATGTGACCTGCATTTTATATCAATTTTTTTTTCTTCTTGATATAGTATGATTTTGTTGCGGATTATTTTTTGGAAATCTCAGATTCTGGATGCTGAACTAAGTGTTCTTGGTCTGATTAAATACAGATGTGAAGCCCAACCCAGCTTTGTCGGCCATGCCCATTTCATATGGTGGCTTCCAGGGTATGGGTACAAGTAAGAAGATTGAAATTCCAAATATCAGGGTTGGGGTTATCATTGGAAAAAGTGGAGAGACTATCAAATACCTTCAACTTCAATCTGGGGCAAAGATTCAAGTGACTAGAGATTCAGAGGCGGATCTCAATTCTCCAAGTAGGTCGGTAGAGCTCATGGGTACTCCGGAACAAATTGCTAAGGCAGAGCAGCTTATAAATGATGTTCTTGCTGAGGTAGGGCATGTTATTCTTATTAATCACTCTCCTCGTGCTTATGTTTTTGTTGCTTCTCAAGTGTTTTCACCTGCATCAAGAAAAAGTGAATGTGTAGATTGTTTTTACTGTTACACTGCATTATTTTTTATCGTCTGTGTTGGTGCATTTGAGTGAAGGCAGTGTCTATTGTATAATATTTTATAAGATCCTTTGATCACTGCACCATAATGTAATTTAGATATTGATTACTGTTATTTTGTACCTTGAATTTGGGATAGGCTGAAGCAGGGGGTTCTGGCATAGTTGCTCGAAGGCTAACTGGACAAGCTGGATCTGACAATTTTGTGATGCAAATTCCGAACAACAAGGTATAAGAGGTATTTTTTTTTTTCAGTTTTACCAATTTGGTGTAGGATTGTTTTCGACAATGCACTTGATTTCAGGTTGGTCTGGTAATCGGTAAAGGAGGTGAAACTATAAAAAATATGCAAGCCAGGACTGGAGCTCGTATTCAGGTCTGTTGTGAATGATAGTTTTTCTTTACGTCACTGTATTCTTATACTTTCGGTTGTTGCTTCAACTTTAGCAAAATGTGATTAATGTTTTAATTGTCTCGTGCAGGTGATACCTCTGCATCTGCCACCAGGTGATACTTCAACAGAAAGGACAGTACAGATAGATGGGACTAGTGAACAGATTGAAAGCGCAAAACAGTTGGTTAATGAAGTCATCAGTGAGGTAATTTTGTTGCTTGTTGTTGTTTAAGTTTAGGTTTAGGTTTATTTACTTTTGTTTGTGGAAGTTTTTGCATTTGGTTAAATCTTGCGCGCCCCCACCCCCCAGAACAAAGAAAAGGAAATTATTCTAATAAGATATAAATTCTGAGTGTATTTTTGTTGTACTTTCTTATGAGGGACCCTGATATTATTTTTGGAGAAGCTTGGCCTTGTTTTACTCACTGCTAAATAGAAACTTTTAGTTCTGTGCGTTAGTGATATAGTCCTACTTCATTGTTGAAACTAGGGCTTATTGTCAGTTTTGCCTTTTTTATTTATACCATGGCTTTGTGGTTCTTTTTATTGCAACAGTAGCTTTATAAAGGGCTTTACGTGCAGATATTGTGTTTGTATTATGTATGTTTGTTACTGCAGGGTACAGTGGCTCTTATTTTCCATTTGGGTAATGTGCAGGACTTAATTTTTTGGGGTTTTGTTTTAAATTCTCAATAAGTTTTTTTACTCTCTTTATGTTTTCTTTTTATCTTGACCATCTTTATATCCTGGTCAAGGTGCCTGTAGTATTTCTCATTATATAAATCCTGCTTCTTTGTATGTTTATTTTTTCCATAGTTCTTCCAGCAAATCGTTCTGACAGTCATACTTGTGTGTAGTAGTAGTAGATGATATTGGCTTTTCGTAGACTGCTCTTAATTGTTATTTCGTATATGAACTGATGGATGATTAATCTCTGATTCTCATCTTTTTAACTCAATATTTGGTTACTTTTAAATGGATTGGTTAGATCTATGTCATCATCAATTCTTCCCTGTATTGGACATGAAAATTTGTCGAGATTGCATACAGTTATTACTGCTGAATCTTTTTACATACAAAGTTAGCTGTTAGTTTTTATATCTGCATCAAGATGTCCTATAGATGGAAGAAAAGCTGAGAGTCTGCAGTAAATGCTACCTTGCCAAAGATTCCTGGTGTGTCGTTTGTTTATATATTTATTTAATAATATCTCTGGTTTCTAGTTTTTGATTAATTGGTAACTTGCTCTGCTCTTGGATCTTAATATGTCGTAGGTGGATCTTGGATTTATGAATTGAGGATTGAATGGAGATAATTTGGGTCCAAATTTTTATAATTAACTGCTATTGTATTAGTTCTTGAAGGTCCAGTGCTGATCATCTGATATAAAGTTTGTGAGGCAGTTTTTCACCCTATTCTGTGTTTAGGTTCTTGTGGCCATCTGATAGTTTTTCTAATTTCAGTGTGTATTTGAGTGAAATATCACTATTGTTTTATACTGAGTGAATGCAATTTGGTATTATAGCTCTTCTTTGCCGCCAAATGTACTTATTAATCATATCACTTGACTGATATTGTTATTGAGAACTGTTATAGGGTTAGTGTATATTGGACTATTTGGTCACACCAACATGGATTACTTTGTGTTGTTGTCCCTTCAGCATTGCTCTGGTATGGCTCTATATCCCATTTCCTGATATTACATTGGAGGGAAGCTGCCAGTTTAATCTTAAGGATTTTTCATATTGGAAAATGAGCTTTAGCATAATCTATTTTGTAGTGCCTGCTATTGTAGGAACATTCTTTTCTATATATTCTCAGTCACTGGCTTTTACGGTCAAAAGTTTTAGAAAATAATCATAGAATAACTTGGTAATATTTAAGTCATTGAATCATATTTTAGTGTTTAAAATTGATTTAGATTTTAGTTTAGAAGTATTCTTTTTTCATTCTCTTGTGTGTCCTTGATTTTTGCTAGCATTGCGAGTGGGCTCCCCTATTTTGAAGCTTTTAGAGAAAGGTTAAGCATCTACTTGTCATTAGTTGTGATAAAAGCTATTACTAACTGCTATTATGTTCTTGATAATTGTCACTAATTTACTCCATATGTTGTTGTGGAGAAGGTTTTTGGCTTTTGTGCTAGAAAATTGTCTTATAGTTCTTATGTTCCTTGACACCATATTAGCTGGAAGCCTTTTAAGTGGATGTAATTATTTGGACACAAACTTCTTACAAAAAGTTGAGTTCAAATCATCTCTTTTACTTTACAAATCTTGGCATGCTATCATGTGCGTAAAGGTTACTAAGGGTGATTCGTTATTTTCATTGTTAGTTTAAGTCGTATTTACCAAATAGCAGCCTGGTAGCATTGTATTTGAACTTGTTCTGTGATCTTTTAAAGCTCTTTGTCTTAATATTTCTTGGTGATCCTCCTCCTAATTGCATCTTGTGCAAGACTATGATCCTTTGCATGGGTAATACATTTATTATGTCTTGCTCGGATGAAGTTAAAAGTTTTTACATTAAATTAATATGCTAATGCATTTTCCCATTTTCAAGCTGAATGTTCTTAAGTTTTTGAAGTTGTTATTATTATTATTTTTGTATTACTTTTAGAACTTTACTGGACCTTTTTCATGATGGAAGTATTAGGAACTCCTTTGTACTGGTCTAAAATATATTGTTCTTTTAGGATGCCTTAATCTTAATTTGATGCTTCTGTTGATTTAATGAATCAATTAAGTTTTTAGCTAGATGTTTCATGTTATATACTTCTCTTTGAACTTATTGCCTGTCATTGGCAATGGGTGTTATGTTCTGTTTTATTTTGTGTAAAAGCTTGCGTAGTTCTTGTGGTTCTTTTTTTTTTTGGGGGGGTTCCATTCACTTCGAATAGAGAGAGGATGGGCTTCTGCTGGCGTAACTCAATAATCCCATCAACCAGTACGGTATGTAGGCATTTATATTTATCTACCCATTCCAAATATAATATGAACTCGGTTAGCCACTGAGTGGATCTACTTGTTTATGTGTTTCGTTATCTTAATTTTAGATGTGTTCTATTAGTTTTGTGTCCCATATATGCATTCTTTGTTTTGCTATTTTATATTCACATTCCAGCATTGGGGATAAGTCCAGTATGGTTACGTGAGGAAACAATTTTGTGCAGAATCGTCTTAGAAATCCAGCAATGTCTGGAGGATATACTCAACAAGGTTATCAAGCACGGCCACCTGCAAACTGGGGCACACCTGGGGCCCCGCCAATTCAGCAACCTGGTTATGGTTATGTACAGCCTGGGGCATATCCTGGTTCAACACCCCAGTATAACATGTCTCAGCCTCCTTATGCTGGATATCCTTCGCAACCGACATCTGGTGGATATCCTGCTAATTGGGACCAGTCATCTGTTCCGGCAAGCCAGCAAACCAGCCAGGGAAGTGGTTATGATTACTATAGCCAGCAACCATCTGCGCAGCACTCACAAGCTCCTGGTGGTTCAGCAGCTCCAGTAGATAACACTGGTTATAATTACAATCAGACACCAGCTTCTGCCTATAATCAGCAGGGACAAGGTTATACTCAGGATGGCTATGGTGGATACCATGCACCTCAGTTGGGCTATGGGCAGCCAGTGCAATATGATCAGCAACAAGGCTATAATTCTGCTCCCAGTTATGGTAATGTGACCAACTCAACCCAAGAGGGGCACACCCCATCTTATGCAGCTCAAAGTGATTCAACACAGGCACCTCCACCTGTCCAGCCATCTGCAATGGGTCAGCATGGTTATGGTGCTGGGAGCCAGCAGCCTAGTCCAAACCCTGCCAGTTATCCGCCACAAGGAGCTTCTCAACCTGGTTATGGAGTGCCTCCAACTTCTCAAAGTGGCTATGGTAGTCAAGCCCCAGCTCAGTCTGGGTATCCCAGCTATGGGCTGCCTCAAGCACAGAAACCTCTTGCCAATGCCCCTGTTTATGGACAGACCCAGCAGTCACCTGGCACTGCAGGAGGTTATGGGCAGCCTGGATATGCTCATTCACAGCCACCAACTTCTGGTTATGCTCAAGCAGATTCAGGTTCTCAACGAGCTCAACCAACCAGTTATGGTGCTGGTGCTACTGGTCAGCCAGGGTATGGAGCCTCGCCATATGGTGCACCACCTGTTAGTCAGCCGAGTTACGGTCAGGGGCCAGCGTCTTACAACTCATATGGTGGTGGGTACTCACAGCCAGTGTACTCAGCCGATGGGAATGCAGCACCAGCTTCTCAGCCTGTTCAACAGAGTGGAGTAACGAAGTCACCGCAAAGTTAATGGTATGTAGTGAGTTCAAATTGAATATTCACTTTATGGTGCTTCTTGTTTGTTTAGTGATGGTTTTCTGTATTCCTGTGGGTTAGGTGTAGTCAGGCTTTAGTGATGTTTAAGACTATTTTTGTTGATTTTTTTCTTATTTGTTGTTTAAAATAGAACGTGGGTGATTATGTTTCTTTGTTCAACCTTGGCACACTTTCGTTCCTTCATTTGGTGCTTTAGTTAATATTGATATGCGAAGAACTGTTGCTATCTTTTATGCATTATATTAAATGACAATTTGGTTGCCATGCCAACTGTACTTTTTTTTTTTTTTTTAATGTAGGATCCGTGGAGTTATGTTGTACATTTTATTTGATCACCGTGATTTGGCCAGTAGGAAAGGGATTAACTTTCATCCCAAGGATTTTTTTGGGTGGTCTGTATGATATTAAGGATTTGAAGAAGACAGCGTTTTTTTTTTTTTTTTAAAAAAAATTTCGTCGGGAGGGAGGTGTCGCCAATTGCTCCCTACCCCACCAATCGCCACCTCAGCTTTCCACGCCTTAATCAACCATCTCTCCGAGTCACTCGTCGATTCCCCCTTTTCCAAACTCTTTAAACTCCGCCGCCCAATAGACTAAACCCCAATTGTTACCTCAACTTTCCGCGCCTTAATTATCCATCTGTCTAAAGTCCTCCTCCGCCCTTTGATTGGAACTCATTGACTAGCTTATCGTGATCCCGAGTCCACCACCTCCGTCCGCGTCCGAGTAAAATTTAGCTTTCTTAAAAACTGCAGGGACCAGCATGCATGAAAACAAATGCAAACCATGTCCTCGTTTGTTGTTTCATTAAAATTTAAAGACTAATCTGTTGCTATCTTCTTCTCCGGCGCCGCCCACCCTTCCACCCCCCCCAAAAAAAAAATTTATTATGCTGAATAAGTTTCTATTTTTATTGAATTTTAATAATGCTAAGTTACGTTGCTTTTTTTAAATAATTATTATAAATTATTCGTACACTTACGATAAAATTATTATACCGTATTTGTATTATATTAAATAAGAGTTAATTATAATATAATTTATTTAATAATTATGTTATAAATTAAAAATATTATTTTTGTTATTCAATATACTTTATTTTAAATAATATTAAATATATTTTAGAATATAATAAATATAATTAAATATTTTTAAAATATAAAAAAATCTCATAATTTTTTATTAGGAATGAGTTAACCCTAACATAATATAATTGTTGGAGTTTATTAATTGTGTATGCAATAAAGTCATTCATCAAAAGAAAACAGTTACAAAGAAAGTGAAAATGAGATAACCTACTTGCTGAACCGCCTCTTCCGTGAATGGGGGTTACCAATAACGCATTTCCAACATAGACATTTGCAGACACGTACGTTCTTTGCTTCCAATGCCGTTTTAAGTGCATGCGCCTGCAGCATTAAAGGACATGTTCCACCTGGCAGCATATCCCTATTTAATTTTAGGAGCCCGTAGCACAGAAATTTATTTTGCCTTAAGGGCCATTGAAGAAACCGAAAAAGCCTAATGATGTCCTGTATCAAAATACAATAATCACGGAAGTGGAATGAAAAAGAGAGAGATTGACATACCGGATCTGCAAACAAATTGAACAAAAATGGTTGAACATCATGTAGTGTTTCAGGCCCTCCAAGATTCAGAAGCAACACCCCCCAACTTTTATCTTCTCTGGCATGTGAATGAGATTGATATTCTACAACATTTTCACCGTATGTACTGTCACTTCCCGTAGGCGCAAAACTGCTTTCCCAGCAGTATTTCTCATCCGAGCAGAACCACAAAGATACGATCCCCTGACAATACTAGTTCTTTTACTAGTTGAGTCGGAACTTACAAATGAGTTTGCTCGAAATGAAGTTTTTATCGAGATCATGTGATCCTTCAGATGCGGGGCAAGGTACCGATGAGATAGATCGGGCACGTGTACATACTCTTCTATCGAAAGAACATATCATTGAGTTAGAAGAAAAATCTTATTAACATCCATTGATCAAATCTGTATGGTCTATTGGCAAATTTAGGCTCTAAATTTCAGTCAACTTACAACGCTGAAAATCCATTGTAGACTATATGAGAAATCTAGGAAAGCAACCACGACAATGGTCAAATGATAACAAACTAGACTAAATTCCATGCAGATTTTCAAAATATATGATGATCGTTTTTCAATTCAATTGTCTCAAAAGAGCTCAAGCTATCTCCGTAACCAACTCTATAAAATTAAGTAAACCGAGAACTCAACTCCAAAAAAAAAAAAAAAATTACAACGAAAATTGACGATTGAATTTAAAGAGATTGGAACCAGGGAGCTTGCCACGGGAAAGAACTCCAGAGTATGATGCCGCGTCCATGGCCAAACAAAAAGGGATCTGCACTTTTTAGGGATTTTCTTAATTAATAAACTCAATAATTAAAACGAGAAACGACAAGCCAATGAATATACCCACTCTCCTCTCTCCGTTTCGGCGTCTAAATTTTGACATGGAGTTAACTTACTTTCCCCCTCTGCCTTGTGCTACACATTTATAGGGGCCGACGGCACTTGACGGTGGCTTACGGAGACACGGTTTACAGTTGGTTAAGCTTTCTTCGCTCCCGCGGCAAATTTAACGCCAGAGCCAGAATTCCATTCTTCGCGTTGATGGAAGGATCATCCGACGTCGTTTCCTACCCGCTTCATCCACAATACTTTGCTTTTGCCTTGCGAGTTAATTATTTTATTTTTAGAAATCAAATTCTCTTTATTAACTTGACACAACATGAAAATTAATTAATTACTCATGCACAAATAGCCTATTTTGTATCATTTCGATACATATATAAGTACAATATAGGTGTATTTAATGATAATATTTAACACGATTTGTTAAATTGATAATAAAAATAAATTTATAAATTTAAATTTAACATAAAAGAATATAATTTTTAAATAAATAATACGACACGATTAATAAATCGTATTGAATTCGAATTTAAAATTTTTTTATATATAAACTCGTTTATAATAAAATTAATTATTTTAATAATTATAACATATTAATTTATTTTTTATTTGATAATTTTATATTTTTATAAATTTTTAAAAAATAATTATATTTATCGTATTTGAAAGAATATTTAATTTATTTAAAATAAATTAATTAATATTTAAATATATAATATTAAATATAAAAAAAATATGTTAAATAAATAACACAATTACGGCTCATTTAATCTTTAATAATTGGTCGAATTAGGTTTTTTAAAATTTGATATTATCAAATTCGAATAGTTTTTATTTATCATCATGTATATAACAAGATAATATAATCTAAATTTCCACCTTACATGAACCATGAACCATGAACCATGCGCGCAAGAAGTTAAGAAAGAAGGAACTGACTGAAGTTACTTTAACAACCCTAAACGAAAGCAGAATATCTTCGTCACAAACCAACCAATCAGCCTTCGAAATCGGTGTCTATTTAAGTAAATTTAAGCGATGAGCTGAGTTGCGGTTTTAACGAAACCAGCATGCACACGCACCCCGCCGCTACATCTCTTCAGTTTTATCACACAGAAGTCTGCTTTCTCATCAGTTAGTTTACTTGCCTGCATTTCTCGTAGCACAGGTTAAATGGCTACCCCTGTTTTTACCAAAAACGTCTCATGTTTCAGTTACCATTCTGATTGTTAAGGATTCATATGTCTATGCGATGAAATTCTCGTAATCAGATTAATACTTCCATTATTATTTTCTTTCGTTTTCTTAATGGTTACCCAGTTGTGTTTGGGATTTCGAACGCTTAATCAACTTTATTTCTCAGTTCTGACAACGATACAGAGTTTATGAATGGAATGAAGACACCGTGGTTACTCAGTCCGATCAATGAAGTTTAATTTATGGATTTACATTGGTTGGCGGAAGCTGTCAAGGATCTGGTGTGAGGGTCTCTTGTGTCTCCTTGTGAAGTGATATGTCGAGCGATGAATGCGTGTACCTTTTTCGTGTTAATTAGCCAGGAGAGCATAAGCATGATGTAGTTGCGTGGCTCCATATCCGAGTCAACAGCAGGTGCCTGTCCATGGCAACCCGTCTGCCGCTTGGAGCCAATATAAATGTACCGGAAGAAGATCCTTGAAACTCATCGTTGTTTCATGATGCAATGCCTGGTTACATTTTGAGTCAATTTTTTTGAATTCAGATTTTCTTCCGTTTGAATGAAATTCTGCGGCAGAGTTCGGCAAATATTGTTAATGGGCACTCAGTCAGACACGGGTGATTGTTTTTCAATCTAAAACAGGCCACCTTTTGCATGGTGCCTAAATTGAGCTACTGACACGATTGGAGGAAGCCATTGATTTGCTTCCTTCAAATTTAAAGGAGCTAAATTCCTTCACTTTTCAATGCATTTTCACAGTTTTTTTTTTTGGGTCCCAATCAAGGTACTCACAGATTCAAAATATAAGTTAAGACTTGCCTGTTTCAAAGCTTGTTTTGCTGCACAGGAAGATCAAGTTCGATAGTTGAATTTAAAAGAGGATCTAATATTTTCTGAATGTAGTCTTTAATGACATCCACAGCTTTTAAATGTGCAAACAATTCTGTCACAGCTTCAAATGAGCCAGCAGCGAGTACCACCAGACCATGGTGCCTTGTCGGCCTCTTGAAGCCAATAGAAACTGCAAAAAAATTGTGTTCTTTGTGATTCCATTCTGACGTCTGCTTTTATTTCGGTTTACGGATTCTTTGGATGACAATTTAGAGCTAATTGAGTTCGATCGGTCTGCACGATTGGTGTTTATTGGATGTTGGGTCTGAGCAGCGCCCGCAGATCACAATTTCTGTATACGTGGATTCACTGAGTAATCGAAACTGAATGAACTGAACAAACTTCTTATTGCATGAAATTATAAGTTAAGAATCAAAATTTAACCAAGAACATGATGCACTCCATATCAAAGTTTGCCATGGATGATAACATTCAGGATGTGCTCAAAGATGGGGTAGAGTAGAAGAGTTAATTTCTAACATGGTCAAGGCTAGGTGACTCAAGAATTTTCAAAGAACCAATGTTGTGATGTTGCGGCTGAATAATGGCAGAAGAGTTCAAGTTAACGCGGTGAGACAACCATCACAAGTGGAAAAATACCATTTTGTTAACACACAGAGAGATCCTGTATTCCATAACAATGGTCCTAACAGTCCAAAAGCTTTGTGACGCCAATGGGGAATTAAAAGACGATAAAAAGAGGAGAAATTTTACAGTTTATAAATTCGGACACTGGGTAAGACGATATGACACAACTTATGAAAGTTATTAATCACGACCAAAGACAATCAAGATGTTACATTTTCCTAGCTTTCACTCAATGACCAACCCACAGAAGAAGCATAAGCATTCATTACGTACACAAAAGGAAATAAAAACCATCTGAAAAGATCAAAGAGATAAGAACCAACTCAGTACTTCTACACAGTGTTCATTACAGGAATCACATATCAACCAAAACATCAACTTCGCAAGTATTTCTTACAATATTGTTACATGTACCAACATAATAAATAGCAAACACGGTGCAAACCATTGATGATGCATCACAAAATTTACAAGAGCACCTTAGTTGTCAATTAAGTAGACAGAACCAACTAAATTAAGAACATTTGATATACCCTCTCATCTGCATGACAAGTTCTCACTCAGGAATAAGAAGTTCAACTGTTTATGTGAAGGAAATCTTTTGTAATGCAGAGACATGCATACCTAATGGATCAAAACTGGATCAAATTGCTCCTCAACACATTGAAAGATACGATTTTGAAACTTAACTAATTCATTATCAAAACGAAGTAAATAACAGTCACTAAATTAGATCAAATCCACTGTCTACATCTGAAAAGTAAAGAACCTTAATAATCTAGGTACTAATACAATACAACCTTAAAAAAATTGCAAATTTCAAGTAAGAATGTACCTATCCGCGAGTAACACTAAAAGCAACAAGAACAATCAAATGGACAAAGCGGGGTGCTTCCAGCATCAGCCTTATTGATACCCAACTCCTCCTCGGAGTAGATAGTGAATCCATCCTCTGTTCGTTTTCTAGACCGAGCTGGAGGCTCTGCAAACCTACCGTCCGTATCTCCTTTACTCTTCTTCTTTTCTTTCTTTTTCTTCACCAATTTTGGTTCCACAGTTTCATCTTTGTTCAACTTCTCTTTCTTTTTTCCTTCAGCTTTTTTTCTCTTTTTACCCGCAAAGATTTCATCAATCTCGTTACTTGAGTTTTTCGGCTTTGAGGAAGGTTTCTCATCTTCTACAACGGGGTTTTCTTCCGTTTTCGCGGAAGCCTTAGCAGAACTGCTCTTCTTAGGCATTGAAACGAGCTGAAAGCTGCAAAACCAGTTGATGGTCGTAAGCAAACATGGAAAATATATACCTTAAAAACAGAAGATTACTGATGTTCCATTTGAATTCTGATCAGATGTAATCCAAATAGAAAAGGAGTAGACTTTATTAATCAGAACAACACGTAACTATAAAGATTGTGTGAGAAAGGCCAACGCAATCGGAATTAGAGTAAAAAATTCCAAATAGATGATTAAATTATTCTGCGATAATTATACAGCCAATAGAAACAACAGAGGCTCAAACGAATCCAGATATCAACTTCGAACTATACAAACAGAAAGACTGCCTTGAAAATTTACGAACGAATTGTGAGATTCGAACCAGGGAGCCGTACGGGAAAGAACTCCAGCGAGAAAGAGGCTCGCTTAAACCCTAGCTTTATAGGGCTTGTAAAAGAGGAAGACTATAGAGTGGACAGCTCTCGCGTGCTTACCATGGGCTCGCCAAGAATACCACGTGTATGGTCCGATATCGATCACACGATGGGCTATCTAATGATCCTACAAGGTCGAATTCCCGGTTTTTAGGTTGTTATGTTAAAAAAACAAAAGTTAGTATTTGTTGAAGCACTCGAAAGAATTATATTCTATTTAATTTAGGTATATTTTATGAATTATATATACATATATTAATATATATATTTATTTTAATTTTTATATTCAATATTTTTATATTTTAATTTTTTAATTCATATTTTAAATATTATTTATTACATATATTTTTAATTATAATTTTTTTACAAGAACCATTACAAATAACAAAACTAAAAATCCTGTAAATCCTCTTCAAGGAATTATTGTTAAAACCAAATATTAATTTTATTATTATAAAAACATTCTTATTTAATAAAATTATAATTACAAAAATTATTATTTTACCATATTATCCTTGGTGCTCGACAAGTAAGAAATATTATTGTAAGAAGGTGTTCAAACATCAGCACAACATTTTTAGTACATTTCTTCAATATGCGATCAATGTTTATCCGAGCCAATACTCCCCATCATACTCTTTTGCCTATTATTGTAAATTAGTCTTTCTCCATAGTTCCCAGGAGCAAGCATAATGCCCTTCCGAGTCTTGACTCCCATCTTGTTCTTGTAATAAGCTGTCACCTGTGGACTGTGTAGCACTACAACTATAAACAACTCACACACCAGGAATTGGAAACTGGGTTGTAAGAGCTTCCACCCTCCCTTGAAGATCCAACACCTTGTTCGTCAATAAGAAATCTGGTGATGTGACAACTTTCATGAAATCTTGGAGCTTTGATCCTTTAACCAATTGTTTAGCTTCCAGAGATATTTGCACGCCCTCATGGATGAAGTCAGCGATCGCTATGAATTCTTTCTCTGTAAATCCTCTGGTTGTCATGGCTGGTGATCCAATGCGAATTCCACCTGGTACTAGGGCGCTCTTATCACCTTTACAATCAAATATCAGCAAGAGTGAGTGGGATGGGGCAAAGACGAGGGAAAACACAAAATAATATGAAGAAATTCAATAATTAAGCCCAATAAAGCAAGACTCACCAGGTACCGAGTTCTTGTTGAGGGTGATAGAGGCCATGTCAAGAATTTTCTCTACCCGAGCCCCATCAATACCCTGTCAATGCAGCAAACAACTTTTATATCAAAGAAGAAAATAGAACACAGATGTGTTGCTCACAAAAGGTTTAAATATGGCCACAAAAATCATCTGTATTTTCCTCAAAATATACAATGCCAAATGGCATTATAGACACGACAGTTTTACTCAAAAGACTGATCTTTAACAACCAAACTTATTAACACTGAAGAGTGAGTTCTAAATAAATCATTTAAAATTGTAAACATAAATACAGTGGGATGCATGTCCCATACAGTACGCGAACCATAATATAACGATATAACTTCAGTTTAATTCTACAATCATATCACTTTGTTAAACAGAATGCTAATAGAATTTAGAAATTTGCTGGAGGCAATTGTATAAGCCATGAGAAACCTACATGGAAGTATGGATACCCAAAAAACTGACCAAGAACCCAGAAACTCACCAACAGTCTCAGATCTACAAGAACCAGGTGATTATCACTCCCACCAGAAACCAGCTTGTAACCTAATTCAATCAGCCGGCTGGCAAGAGCTCTGCAGTTAGAGACTACCTACAAGACAAATAATTGAATTCAATACAATGGGTTAGGACAGTCCTTCTAACGACTTTTAATCATGGAAATATGATACCCTATCCTGGTAAGCTTTAAACTCTGGAGACTGTGCATGCTTCAGGCAAACTGCTAGCCCTCCAATTGTATGATTATGAGGACCACCCTGCATGTAAAAGTATTCATTATACCCTGCAGTAGGTACGTATGCAAAGAAAAGAAAGTAAAACTCTACAGAAGCCAAAACATAATATATAATCCGGACACGAGATAAAATAGCAAAAGATACAAGCCTAATAAACCTGTAAACCAGGAAAAACTGCATTGTTAATGGCAGATTCTAGATCCACTCCGAGGACAGGTTCCTTCTTGAAGAAGATCATTCCACCTCTTGGACCTCTCAAAGACTGGATGGGAAATATAAACTTATCAGGTTGTTCACGCACAGATAAAGCCAAAATTTGAAAAACATCACATTGAAAAATCAGCACAACCTCAAGAGGCAAAAACAATTTCTAGCATTCAACTAATACCTTATGTGTTGTTGTTGTTACAATATCACAGTACTCAAAGGGATTGCCAACCACAGAGGCAGCAACAAGCCCACTTATGTGAGCCATATCCATCATTAGAAAAGCACCGACAGCATCTGCAATCTTCCATTACATATAGATTACAAGTAGTTAGTCACTTATGAAATAAGCAAAATGGAAGAAAATTTTTCTGTAACATACACTGCTAAAAGATATTTAGGACAGAACTGGCAATAAAACCTTACCTTCCTCATGCGAGGATAGTCAAAATCTCGAGGATATGCACTAGCACCAGCAATAATGAGTTTTGGTCGGAACAGATTAGCTGTTTTCTCAAGCATGTCATAGTCAACAAGGCCTATTTGAAATTCAAACAAAAATTGAATTAACAGCTGAGCTAAATAGCAATCATTCTATCCTCACAAATCTGAAAATTACTAGCATCACCTGTAGATTCATCCAGTCGATAAGGCATAGATTCAAAATAAATTGAGGTGCCAGAAACCCGTCTTTTAGCAGTCATGAACCCATGAGACAAATGTCCACCATGAGGTAAATCTAAACCCTAAGCCAGTTACAAGAGAATATTATGAATTTATGCATTCCTAGACCAGAAACTCTTATTAGAAACAAAAACAAAAGAGCATTTAAAAAACAACTAACCATTATTCGATCATGTGGATTCAGAATTGCAGTGTAAACCTCAAAATTAGCAGGAGAACCAGACAATGGTTGAACATTGACACCCCACTTATTTTCATCCAAGCGAAATGCTGCCAAAGCCCTTTTCTGACAAAGGGTTTCTAGCTCATCGATGTACTCGTTACCACCATAGTATCTGAGAGATTTTTATATGTGAAATTATAAAAATGAAAGTTAAAAAAAATAACAAATTCAAATACAATTTCTTTAAAAAATGTTACCTTTTACCAGGCAATCCTTCAGAATATTTGTTTGTGAGGCATGAGCCAACTGCCTCCATTACTGCTCGGGAGGTAAAATTCTCTGATGCAATAAGCTCAAGGCTCTTGAACTGCCTCTCCTTCTCCTTGCAAATAATTTCACGGACCTCAGGATCTGCTTCACTCAAGCCATGGTCCATGAAGCTGCTTGCATTACCTAAACATTGTAAAATGTTATTCAAGACATAAAGATACAGCACCAAAATATAAATATTATGGGAGGGTAAAAATATGATTACCTCCCATTTCAGGTATAGGGACAGAGACAGAAGATGGTGGCCTGCCAGTAACCAAACTGCCTTCAATAGAGGATCTACAAAGCTTCACCGAATTAAATCTAATCTGATTTGGGAATCCATTCACACCAGACCCTTTGGAAAGAAAGGGCGAGCCCTTGACCCAAATGGGCTGTTGCAGAGAACCCATTGTTGCAGCTCCACTGCAAGTCTGCATCTTGGTTTTGACTAGTATAATTCACAATTATCCTGCACATAGCAATAAAATAGAACAGTGAATTTTATTGCTCAATTAACTCAATATAGTTACGATAATAATACAGAAATCCGCAATGGCACCAACAATAGAAGAATAAGAATAGTTTCTTTTTCCTTCTGTTCTCCATTATTTCCAATTGAATATAGTCCACAAATAGTATTAATGGCAAACGAGTAAACATCAGCAATAAACTTTTCAGTTGAAAAACTAGCAAAAGCTTTTGAATAGCATGGGTTCAGAAAGAAACCCAACCAAAACTCCAGCACACCCACGCCCTAAACAAGCAAATTCAGTCATAGAAGAAGCTCAATCCACAGCTCTGGGAAGGTGAGAGACACAAAGGCGTAGGAAAAACCAAAACAAAAAAAAAATCAATATTTTCACAGATGCTGGGTTAGAAATAATGACTTATTTCGAGCTCCGTAATCAAGAAGAGATCCCACGTTCACTAGGTCAGTTGAAACTTTGAAGGAGAAACAGGCAGCCGTAACAAACGAACGGATTTTATCCGGGAAAAATTGAAGGAACAAATAATCAAACATACATATTCAATTACCAAAACTGAAGACACCCGAAGTAACATAAGAACAATGAATTTTCAGTAGCAGGAAAGAATGTTTGAGAATATTACAGGGCAAGTTAATACAGAAGAACCGGCTTCAGTACTCTCTGCGCGGTCGTATCAGTTGTTTTCACGGTGACGATTTTACATACAAAAGAGACTAAAACCCTAGTTCTCTTAGAAAGCGCGAACGGCTCTGCCCTGTTGTCTAAAAATGGAACTTGCTAAGAGTTATCCTACGGTGGTGGTGGCGGAAGGATGGTCCACACATACATGCCACGTGGACGTACAGATTTTTTTACCGTAGTTTCCTCATTAAGAGAATACTCGAGTGACGTGGATTTGCTGTATTTAGTATGCAGTTCTTCTTACCTATTCCGAAAATTATGTATAAATTTAATTTATAAAAATAATAAAATAATTAAAATAATTTTATTTTTTATATCATAAATATAAATATTTTTTTACAAATTCAAAAAAATAATTTAAAAAAAAATTTAATAAATTATTTATTTATCATAAAAATTTTATGTAAAATAATTTTATAACACATTATTAATATGATAAAATTTAATTAATAAAATAAAAAAATTATTTATTATTATTAATTAAAAAATTTAATTAATTAATTAATATAATAAAAATTTTATAAAATATTTATTTTAATTATTTTATTTAATATTAATAAATAATTTTTTTATTTTATTAATTCAATAATTCCATTGAAAATTTTTATTTGTTTGTTTGTTGTATAAATAACTTGCATCACATAATAATGAATGTACATTATTACATAACTGTTAGCTATGAATTCAAAAGCATCACGTACGGTAGCTCCTATGGCGTTGCATGAACAGTAACGAAACTTTTATAACAAAACAGAAGTCTAGTTATTTGCTATAAACATTAGCGAAAGCAAAAGCAATGCATTGCTCCCGCCAGAAAAAGCCGTTGGGCAGCAGTTCTCAAAGCATGTTTAGTTCTTCTGTGATCACAATTCAAAAGTACAGAGTGATTGAACTTGAGAGGAAACATGAAATTATTCACTCCACGTGCGAGAGACCCCCGCCGCCTTCCGCCTTTGTCCTGCACAACACAGGCAATCAGTTCCAGGGAATAGAATGAAAAAGGCATACAGCGCATATATACAGGATTTAGCATAGATTTCACTAGCAGACTTAACATGATGCAGTCAAGATTTCATATGTGTGATAAACAACTATTTTCTGTTTGGATCAACATGATGCCAACTCGTTATCAAGCAAACAATGATGGTTCTCAGTATTAGACCCATCTGCCAATGAGCAAACTGGCTTAGATAGGCCAAAAAGACACCTAAGAAAAAAAATGATTTTTCATGCATGGAATTCTATTAACGAATTTTCAAGTAATTGTTAAAAATCCATGGCCCGGGAAACATGAGCTCAAAGAAATTCTAAAACCGATCAGCTTCAATATCTACTAGGATTTTAGATATGTGCAACTAAAACCTGGCCCAAGAGTTAATATACCTACTCGATTGTTAGGGGGAGAATTGCTACCCAACCAAAGTGGGGGACATGTGATTTGAACGCCGGTGGTGAAGACACCACTAGGAGGTGAGTAACCATCCAATGATGGATGCTTTCTCACTGCACACAATATTTGCTCTCTTTTACTTTGGTCAAAGACCAAATTAATGTAAATAGTAAAATAAATTTTGAATATCTTTTCCTATTACCATGGCGAGATTAATAAATAAGTTTGAGAACCTAAATTTGAAACATTCAACAAGAACAATTAAGACTTACTTGTGATCTGAGGGATTCGGCATCAGTTCATAAACAATTGTGGCAACAACATCCCTCTTCAACTGTTACAAACAAAAATAAACCAAAGTGGGGTTGAGGAGGAGGAAGGTATTACTTCAAGCACAAACACTTAGTGGATGAAAGAACAATTAAAAAAAGGGAAAATAAAAAGAAGGCAAGAACAAATTCCTCAAATCTCATCTCAGCCAATAAATTACCTGGGTGGCTTCCCCTTTTAAGCCAATATAGTGTATCTGGGTTGTGTCACCCCCAAAGTTCTCTGGGAAGTGTAATGTGATATTTCCCACACTTTGAAATTTGGAATATCTAAAAATATGAATTTATATAACATCAAAAAACAATAAAATGGATGACAAGAAATAAGAATAAAAATATTCAAATGTAGTCCAGAAGTACAATATGAAGTGTCAACATAACACTGGTAAGTAGCTACCAGATGGAAATGTACTCATGTTCCATACTGTGCTCATTGTTACCTCAGCTCAATTGCTCTCATCATGAAAAGTATGGAAATGAAGTGTTTGTAAACAAAGCCCATGTCGCATGTCAACTAAATTGAGTAATAGGCAACAATTACCTGGTCTGGTATTCTAACACTCCTTGCAAATTTTCAACCAAGTCCCATTCCTTGAATCAAACAGTACAAATGTTTCATATAAGTTGGCACCCAGAATTTATCAGAAAATCGTTGAGGAGCCAACATGAGGCATACCTGAATAGCTTGCATATCTTGAGCATCCGAGAAGTCAATACCCTCTCTATTGGTGAACCTGTTTTACATCTAAAATTTTTAAAAAAATCTCAGGGAACTGATTCTTTCTTCCATGAAGAAAAAAAAATACTAGGAAGAAAAACATCAAAACAAAGTCATATCTTTGAGAAACGCCTCAATGGCATGGCACTGATGGACCAAGTTTGAGACACTTTTCATGCAACCCACTAGCATCCAACCCTAAACCCAGCATATACACACATAACATAGATAGAGAATTTGATGATCAAACCATAGAAAATTCCATGTAAGAGTCAGAATCTGGACTCAACCTTCTAGTTTATATCAGCAACATGGCAAGCCAGATTAACATGATTTCTTAATTTGGTCTACCAGGGATCACTTTCAGGTTAGACAAAGTAACCCAACTCAATGTATTAGTTATTGTATTAAACAGGTTAACTTGATCTGAATACAATTAGGCAAACCCAAATCCATAAGGATTTCTGGTAGATTTGGGTTGTATCAACAATTGTCAAAGATTATGTGATCCTTCCCACTTTCTATGTTGTCATAAACTGCTATTTTAGTTATGATTAATGAAGCATTATCACAGCATACATAAATTCACAAGGTAAAACTCACACTCTCATCTTTGAAGGACTTGTTCCATCAGCACCACCTACAATTGAAATGCTTTTGATCTTAACATCAGTAGTAAACCTGTCACAATCAATTGGAAGGACAATTCTTTATGAGCCCTTTAAGAACAGAATAAATCTTGAGGACAACAAATTCTTAAGAATAAACAATAATCAAAGAATAATTGCAAGTGCCATCTGATTATGAAGAAAATGAATTGGTTCACAAAGACAAATAAAAAAGTTAAAAAAAAAAAAAGAAAAGTTATACCCAAGATGGTATTTGATTGGTCCTAGTCAAGGACACTGTCATTCCATTAAATAAGAAAAAATATGAATATGAACAACAAATACTGCAAGATAAGGCAAAGCCCCTTAATGTTTTACCGACCAATTTTATTTCAAGTTCATAAAGTTTATAGATGAAAATGGTAAATTTCAATAAATTGCTCATTTTAGCATCAAATCCAGACCAAATTAAAATCAGACAGAATTCAAACATGTTAAAATTTTGTATTAATATAAAAATTTGACAAAAAATTTTGACCAAACCATATTGATTGGTAACATGATAGAAAGGTCAAAGAAAGGAAAAAGCCATTTGGGACGTGAGAAAATATAATATTAAATAACAATTGGAAAATGAATAATAAAAAAATTTGTCAAATTTGTAAGATGTTTGAGATGCCAGACACTATGTATTCTTCAGATAAAAAAATAAAAGACTGTAAAACAACAAAAGGTAGCCACTTACGGAATAAATACAAGCAACTCTGGATCGCCATCATTACTTTCCAAATGTTCCTGTGTCCACAAATAAGATCGCATGAGCTTTGAGATACATGTAATGAAGAATTTTTTTGATATATCAGACATAAAATATAATATGCTGAATATTAATATTTCCCCAACAATCTCCTCTCAATCAACCCAGGCACAGAGATTTTATGGTAACTTGTGCCACATGGTTGGAGTCTTTTGTTGTAGAAGTAATTCCCAGATAACTGAGGTAGTAAGCTTAATCAGCTCAGTTATTATCGACACAAGTTGCACTATTAAACAGTACTTTTCAAGAAAGTGGCACGCAAATGATACACACACTTGTCTGTTGGTGGAACTCCATCACAGTAGAATCACATTAAGGGTACAAAGGAGTCAATTAACATAAAGAAACTTCCAATGGTCGATAAAATAGCTTTATGCAGCACATGCAAGGCATATCTCAAAAATGATGCCACCTTATTAGAAAATAGTTACCAGGTATAATCAATCACTTCAACAGAAATGTTCAACGAATTGCAATGTGAAAATCATGCCAATAAAATTGAAAGAAAAACAATAATAGATGTAGAACTCATCTTTATTTAATTTTAGTTCAAAATGTGGACTAAGAACTCTATGAACTAAATTTCAAGTACAAAGCTATATAGCTAAGTTGTGAGGACAAGGACTTCTAGGAAGTCAACTTAAATTTTACATCTATATGATTCAACAGATCTAACAAACTTTTAAAATTTGAGATTCGGTAGTTAATTTATTATGAGTAGCATCGAAAGTTCAATACATATACATGCACATGCACTTGCCTGTATGCATGCACATTTCAGAAGCACTTGTTGGAAAACAGATCAAACTCCAGATAAAAAATGAACAATGCAAGAGTACGTAAATGCACAAATTACCCCAGAATTATTCAGACGCTGCTCCCATGCTTTAAAAACAGACTTAACACTTCCTGGAACAGCCTCATTTAATGCAGACACCTAAAAAGAAATTCAGCAAAAACAATGGAAAAATCAGCGAAAGTAAAGACCAAACAACTTTTTTTTTTAAAAAAATTCCTTCAAAAGAAAAATAAACTCAAAATACAGCCAACAACACTCAGATGGAAGGAGATTCCTGCCACAAAGCAAACAGGACCTCCATTTACATGATGCAGCCTCTCACACTTGACCCGTAGAGGAACACAAACCAGCCTTTCTACTAAAAAGTACACTAAACCCTGGCCAACCAAATGACGTTTAAACAATTCCCCTTACAATTACCACAGTTCTTCAAAAGATTCTCCATAAGCAACAGGCAAAGGATTAAGAAAATTCAGCATAATTAAAAAAAAAATACTACCTCCTTTCACTGGATACAGATTGAACTCTTCTCCCATAGCACACAATGCATATCACAAGCTACCTTACCCTTAACGAGAAATCATGATCCAATATTAATATTTTATAACAAGTCCAAGGCTCTACACAACCAAAGTCTACAAAATTCAAGCTCTATCCTGCTTACTCAAAAAGCAAATCAAAACTAAGATTTCAAATAATCCCTTTCTCATTTTAAAATATATCATGGTGAGAGCATCCAAGTATCTCACTCCCCTGAGCACAGAGAAATTAATGGTTATGCCACCTTACACCACATTTTGTAATCACTCCTCTCACAGGATACATTCGAGATAAGCCTTGATATTTATCCAAATTTAGATAAGCATTCATCATATGACTTCTTCCTTCAAACCAGACTGTGCACCTCATAATCCAAAACTTCTAAACTAAACAGCCCGAGCCTCACAATTTGTGTAAGCATAAAAAGCATACAAACAAATAGCACGAAACCAACAAGAATGAACACATGAAACATATCAAGCAACAAAAGCATCTTATGCATTTCTTTTTCTGCACTTCACCACAAAAACCATGTTATTATGACGAAACTTTTCATAGCACTGAAAACCAAATAGCAGAAGAAAAAAATAAATGATATAAAGGTCGCATGCCGGCAACAAATCAAGCAACTATTAATTTCATTCAAATTCATTTCATTTCTCAGAAAGACCCAGTTAAATGCCAACGCATTGATAGCTCTACATTCTCACGAAGCCACTCAAAAACACAATGGAAAGTTAAACAATAAGCATTTGAAGCTTTATAGTTAACATTTAATTGGATGAACCATATGCGTAAACCAAAATGGAAGTTGTTACAGAATTACAGAGGGCCAAAGCGGAAGCTTGAAAGGTTTGCGTGTCACTACATGCTATGAATTAACTAAAACTTACGAATCATAAATTACGCAGTGGAAACAATTGAAATAACAAATCATGTTAGGACATAGAAACATTAAATAATAATAAATCAGAGGAGATAGAGATTAACCTTGGAGAGGTCTATATGTTTGTAGAGCGACCAATCAGAAGAACAATCGTGATCTTCACAACTGTGATCATGTAAACACGCCATCCCTTTCTCCGAATCTCTGTTGCAGCAGGCAAACAGTGACCGTGAGCGTGAGCCAGCAAAGAGGAAAACGGGTTTGTCAGCAAAATTAGCCAAATTTAATTTAAGAATGATTGCAAACCGATCCGAAGGTTAATTTGATCTGACCAACATGCCCTTCAAAATTTATAATAATAATATTAAAAAAATATTATCATATAACATTATAATCAAATATTTTATAATTTTATTATATTATAATATTTATTGAAAAAGTATAATATAGTAATATTGTTAATTTTTAATATTAAATATACGACTGGAGTATGTTGGTTTAATGTCATTATCTTTTTTAATTTAATGCATCAAAATTTATTTATATTTATTTATTAAAAAATTTACAGAAATTTTGTAAGTGGGGGTATTTCGGTCGCACCACATCTTTTTGCGATGTCCGGGAATGAGAAAAACAGTAAAACAAAAACGGCGCCGATCCTCTTAGTCTAGAAGCAAAGCGGTGACGTTTCTTATAAGACTACTCAAATTCGACAAACAAGAAAACGCACCGTTTCTGTTGTCTCTATCGCAACAGAGACGAAACACCAGTCCTCGAAGCAGAGAAATCGATCGAGAGAGTCCAATGGAGGGAAGAGAGGGAGCAAGCTCAGGAACCGGGCGATTCACGCTGCCACCAAGGCGCACAAACAATGAAGACATAATTTTTTGTGTAGATGTGGACGCTGAATCGCTAGTGGATATGAAATCGACAGCGTATAACGGGAGACCAATCACCAGATTGGAATCCATCAAGCAGGCGATTCTCCTTTTCGTTAACGCCAAGCTCTCTATGAACCCCGATCACCGTTTCGCTTTCGCCACCCTCGCCAAAACTGCTTCTTGGGTACTCTCTTTTGAATTCCTGCTTTCTGTTCATTTCTTATTAACCCTCCATTAATGGCTGTCATTCCTGTAAATAAACTGGAAAACAGGTAAAAATGGAGGATAAAAAGAAGAATTTTCAAAATTTTGTCATTTTACATTTCAAAGCAGTGAAGTGAAATCCAATCCATTAAGGAGAAGTCTCTTGACTTGTCCAAGACTTTCAAAGTTTGATCTTTCCATAACATTCACATTTCAGTAGGAAACTCTGCAACTAGTGTTGATCGTATTACTTAAACATATGCCTGCAACATATAGATGGGCCAAACAAACACCGGTTTAGCAATGATTTTAGATGCAATGTGAACAAAATGTTGAACGAAATCTTCTGGAATAAGTGGAGTTATTATTTTCGTGTTCTTTTTTTCTTTTGTTGAATTTAAGAACTCCATCGGTAATAGAATTTATCTGTGTTCCTTATTTTATATGTTGCAGCTTCGGAAAGAGTTCAGCAATGAAGTAGAGTCTGTAATGGCTGCACTTCGGGGGCTCTCAGCTACTTGTTCTTGTGGACAGGCAGATCTCACCCATCTCTTCAAGTTAGCTGCTCATGAAGCTAAGAAATCTCGTGCACAGAATCGAATTCTCAGGGTGGTAAGATTTAGTCAGGCACCCGGTATACATGTGCTCATGGATTTTTTGCTGAATATAATAATTCTTGTATCTTTTTATCTTGTGGTCTTGTTGAAATTTGGTAGAAGTTAAATAGTCAATAAGTGTGGTTTGAACACCTTAATGCATCTTCACAAAAATCTGATAATCACTTGTTCTAATATTAGTGGAACCTCCAGAGTTTCAATAAGTATTTGAAAAATGTTTGTTTGTTTTTTAAAATTTTTCTTTGAGGGATCTTGGTTCTGGGTGGTTTTGTTGTATGTAGATTCTTATATACTGCAGATCATCTTTAAGACCTCAACATCAATGGCCTGTAAACCAGAAACTCTTCACTATGGATGTGATGTACCTTCACGACAAGCCTGGACCTGACAATTGCCCCCAAGAGGTCTATGATGCACTTGTTGATGCCCTTGATCACGTTTCTGAGTACGAGGGCTACATCTATGAGAGTGGACAGGGGTCACCACGCATCCTCTTCCGGCAAATGTGTGTGCTGTTATCGCACCCTCAGCAAAGATGCTCACAGGATGATGTTGACATACCCAAGTCTATTGTAAAGAAGTCGCCTGCAGTTGACACAACAAATGGGGAAGAAACTGTTCCTGTTTCCAGCCAGTGAGAATATCAACAATCAGATCAATAAGATAATATGCTTCCACCTAATTTGTTTTCACATGTATGCTTCTAAAATATGGTGAAATAATTTACTTGTTGAATTAGAAATTATACCCTTAGGCCTTCTCTTATCTTCATTGTAAAATTGTGAATTCTTCGAGAGATTCTGAATGGATTATTGACTATGATAATTAACATTGAGTATCCTCCTATTATAACCAAACCAAGCCCACCTGGATTTGCATGATCTTGTTGCAGTCGTCTCCTCTCGTAGATTCTTGCAAGCACGTGTTGAGTGGTGTGTGTGACCACCCAACACCTTCATGACCATAAAAGAAACTAATGCAAAGCCACTGTCACATGGCTCTGCTAGTATAAATGTAGTAAATAGTCCTATGTATGCTTGCTTTGCTTTGCTGCCTTTGCAGCCGGCAGGCTAATAAGCACAAATAATAATATGGTTTTGTTTTGGTTGTGGAATTGTCCGTATTGACATTGCTGCTCACTTGGTCATATTTCTCGAGTCGTAAGTAAGAGAATAAAGATATAGGTGGTGACCTCATTCTCCATGATCTTCCTCTGTGTTGAAATAAGGAAGCATTGAATTAATTGTCAATATTTTTCACTAATTATTTTGATCGAAATGTTGGTTGTGTAATTCTAAGATTAATTACAATACATTAATGTGTAGTTACATTTATTTATCAAAAAAATGTTAAATGTCTATTATTTCATGAAATATTTTAAATTTTATATTCAAAAGCATAAATATATAGAACATTAAATGTATTTACCCGTATCAATTAAAATCCAAGTAAACTACGTGCAAATGCCCAAAATTTACTGTTATGGTAAAACTAGAAGTTGGTTGCATGTCTTGTTCTTGAACAAACTAGAATCTTTGCGGCAACATTTCAGTGAAGTGCTTTCCAGTACAAAAAAGTAAATGCCTGCTTTTGCTTCCATTCTGCTTCAGTTTTATGTTTTCAATTTAAAAAAAACGAAAGAACGCCCGCAGTGCCTATTTCTCTTCATCACCGCCTGCCTAATGGTTTCAATTCACAACTATGTTTAATATCAAACCAAGACTGAAGAAGCCATCAGTAAAGAGGGCATGGTACTTGTTACTAGGAAGATAAAAGAAGAGTAAAACCCTAGTGAAGCTGGATGAAAATCGATAAACCCTTTCTTCTGTTTTGTGTTTCAAGCTTCCCATTTGCTTTAAGGAAAGGACCAAACTATTGATTCTACATCACAGAAACATGGAAAATGCAATGAGCATTCTAAATAAATTGTATTTTTGACATTTAGTGTTAGCATGTATGAGTTGTTAAAGAGTTTGCTGGCAAAGCCAGCAATTCTAGTTTCAGCTTCTTCATATAAAGTTCACAAGGAAAAAGATAACTATCAAGAGGAAACTTAATTAGATTAGAAGATGGACATACAACACCAATTTTCCACTAGAACGGAAAGGGAAAAAAAATTTGAATTACTGAAAAAGAAATGGCGGAGAAGAAGGTGTCGGGGCTTTTTTTCCCCTTCTTAGTTGCATCACTTTAATTCAAGGATCAGAATCTGAATTCCGGATCCACATCCATTGCCCAAGAAAACTTTGCGAGAAGAGATTTGTTGAATATCTGCAAAAATTGATTGGATAACCAGCCAATTCAAACAATTATTGCTGCGCGTAAAATCAAAGGCAATACAAGCTTTCACATAGATATGGTTAGAAGAAAATGCATAATTATAGTTGAAACTAGGTTATCTAGAAAATAATTGTGGAAGCAGTTTACCTTCTCGATGGGGACTTCATGCCGCTTGCACCATGCGACTGTGATTCTAGGATCAAGATAATTGATCTTGGATGTGCCCAACGCCACAGTCTTTAGATCCTCTTTGGTCTTCATATCCCGTTCCATTTTCTCAATCTTCACATTGGTTTGAGATATCTTCTTCTCCAATCTGTATATCAGTCAACAAACTACAATAAAACATCATAGCAACTGGAGCAAAATGCATAAAAAGCTCAAACAAATGGTCAAAAGTTATATTACGCCTCAGGAGTCAAGTTCCTCTTTCTCTTTCCATCAGCATCCTTCAATGGGGGCTTCCCTTTTCTAGCCCTGTCTAAATCAATTCTCAAGTCTTTCAGAACACCCTGCAAACAAAATAACAAAAGGTCAGGTCCAACAATACAAGTTCTGAGTGGAGATCAATGGAGTTCCCCAAATGCATGGCTGTTCATCCGGGCAACACCAATACTAAACCCACCGCAACTGTTATACCCAAACATTTTCTGGCTGGTCAAACTCAGCCCTAGTATTTCAACCAAGGACAGACTCAATCTTTTTTTTTTTCGCTGAGTCAAATCACCATATCCCTCAACCAAGAGAAATCAAATTTTCTCACTAAATATCCAAGACTACTCATTACCTTTAGCTCTTCTATTTTCTCAGTTAACCTTGACATCTGTGCAGTGTGAGATTTTGAAACACTTCGCTGATGATTACAAATGATTGCAACCTGCATTAAGAAAGGTCAAACTAAAGTGACTTAAATGGGCACCGTCATTGTCTCAAGTAATTTTTCTTTTGGCGACCATCTTCTTACCTCTTTGTTTGCATGCTGATATACCACTATTTTTTCCGCAACATCACCATCTTTAGTTCCCTTATTCAACTGTCACAGGCAAAACCAAATCCAACAGGCATAAATCACATCAGCTGATTGAAGAAAAAAACCTACAAAGACCAAACCATACAAGAAACACTAGAATACTACCTAAATTTTCAAATTACAAAATGATAAAAGAAATCTCTCATTAAACACTGATGAGGTCAAAGTTGGGTCATAACTTAATGATTTTCATCTAAAGTATTAATCAATCATTGCCCTTCTAACAAAGGCAACAAATTTTAACAAACTCACCATGTTATACCAAATAAAAGGAGTCATCAAGATTCAAAATAGCTCATGTTATTCTTATCTAGATAATACAATGCCTGTACAAATTAACTTAAAAACAAAATTGGAAATTCTCATAACAGATTCATATTCCCCATGAGGTTGCCATATGCTCTATATC
Organism: Swietenia macrophylla; assembly: GCA_032401905.1. Taxonomy (NCBI): domain Eukaryota; kingdom Viridiplantae; phylum Streptophyta; class Magnoliopsida; order Sapindales; family Meliaceae; genus Swietenia; species Swietenia macrophylla. Next base: position 1,937,223 of record CP135561.1, on the reverse strand, counting down.
CACTTGCTTTTCCTTCGCTCATATTGGGTCAAAGCACCCTTTTTGCTAAAAGAAAAATCTTCAATAACAAAGTAATATCTGGTTAAACCGTTGACAAGTAGCCTATAGAGTCACAAAACAGGCTCACACAGTCCAGCTGGCAACTTACCATCCCATCCAATGTGATAGAAGCATTATATGTACGAAAGACTTTTGCTGTAAGGCCAGGCATGAGTTCCTTCAGATGAGCATTCAGTTTAGCTGTATCCAGTTGGTCGAAAAGATCATCACTTTGCTTCTTTCCTGAAAAAAACAAAACATCCAATTGGCCCCTGTCACAAATTAAAAACATATGTAACCTAATTAGAGGCCATCTACTAACCAGCTTGAAACTGTCCAATCGCCTTATAGACAGGAAGCTCAACTTCAACTGTGTTTACATATTGAATTGAATCTTTACCAAGGAAGTCAAACTGAATGATCAAACAGGAGTGCACATATGTTACCACTTATAATTTGCTCTAAAGATGTGAAATGCAATTAGCCAGAAAGTGTGGCACTAAACTTCTACAAACACCTCCTAGTACTACAGCATGAACAATAATTGCATAGCAGGCAAAACTTAATGATAAACTCATTTAGAACTTTCTATAATTCTGCTCTGATAGTATCCCAATCTTGCAGTGACAAAATTTTGCAGCAATTTTCACAGTGCTCTGGCCAACGCAAGCCATTATACCTTCAACATATTTGGAGCAATACACTCCACATTCCCTACTTTCAATGTACAGCAACCAACAGTGTCCGCTTCATCATCATCCTACAGAAGGTCAACCACAAAACGAAAAAAACCTTAATAACATTCTTATTGAAAATGCATAGAAGAAGGATGTACATTTAATTGCTCCAGACCAAGCACAGCAGAAAATGTTTCTAAACACATACCGAAATGCAAAGAATTACCAGCCACCAAATTAGCAAGGCATAAGATATCTTACTTTCAGATCCTGAACCAACAATTCATTTAATCACATAATAGTAATTATTAAAAATAGTGTTCATAGTTCAACAGCACCCAGACGCACCAAAAATAATGCAAGGCTAGAGTAGGACAACTTTGTCTTGTTTACTTGGAGCCTAGAAACAACTCAATCTTGAAAGGCTGCTTGTCATGTGTTGCATTAAAGCAACGTGAATGGACCCAACAGAAATAAGCAATGAATGATACTTGTTATAATACTGAGAGCTGCTGGAAACATCTTTACACTTGGAATAAAACCTCAAACTCTTTGCTACACTAATCAATATGAACAAAGAGATGCATACTTGTATATTATCACATACATATGTATTGGATTATTACAGCACACATAGGTAAATACCTTCTCATTACCCGCCCTAAGAGCTAGTTTGTCAATAAGATAGGTAGCAACTGCTATTTGTTTCCTTGTTATGTCTTTGTTAACAAAATCCTTTGTGTATGCTGCTCTGATGCTCTCTATGTAGTCCTGCAGTTAACATTGAACTAGCTAATGAAAATAGTTATAGATTAAAAATCAGTGTAGCTACAGAAAATCAAGCTGATTATTCAATAAACTAGAAAAGGCCAGACCAACAGAAGCATATGGGTGATTGATTACCTTCAGCTTTCTTGCTTTCTCATATTTCTCTTTGTCACTTTGCCCCTTCAACGAGCTGCTAGCAGCCAAGAATACATACTTGAATTCTTTCGGATTAATTGGATCATTCCAGAAAGCTAACCATGTAACAGTGTTATCATGCTTTACTTCTTTCCAGCTGCCAAGGTAAAATATCCCAAAAGTTATGAAAACCTGAAGAAAGACGAGTCCCTAATCACCTAAAGTTCCGAAACATCAAATCCCTCTATTTTTCCCTATCCCCACCAAAAAAATATCATAAGAAACAAAACCTTTCACGAGGGATAGGACACTCAGGAATTGGGGCATCTTTCCCAATATTAATAGTGATGTCACTTGGACGGATGCGTTTTTTCAGCTTCCCCATCTGGTAAGTACCCAAAAAAAACAATAACAAACAAATAGCCACAACATAACAACAAATTATATTATCAACCACAGCTCTTAAATCACAATTGTCTATGAAAAGATGTTGCATGAACCTTCGGATGCTCTCCCCTGCCTCGAAATAGCCCAGGAGGTTCAACTCTGAAATTTCCAACCTGACATTGAGAGAATCAACATCAACATTCATGCTCTAGAAATAATCAATAAGGATAATAAAACCAAATTTCTGCAACTCCAGCAATATATATCACCGAACCTATTACCTACATGCAGCAGCAATAAGAATATATTTGCAAGGACAACCATAAGGCATGCTTAACAGCAGGCTTGCCACCCCAAAAAAAAAGTCAATCAATTACATAATATGTGAGTGTATATACCATACAAAGAAAGTGAGGCTAAGAGCAGAAAAGAGAGAAAAGAAACAACAAAGCAGAAAGGAGCGAAAAATGCATTACAATGTTCACCATTCATACCCATCAAACTGTTCCATAAAATTGATAGGAGAACTAGATACATTGTACAACACAGATACAAGAAAAGAAAATAAAAAATGAAAAAAAAAATCATACAATGTAGAGAATATAGTTGAGAAACCCTTAGAAGTGAAGTTTAAAATGAAGGCCTAAAAGGCTGAAGCCTCCTTAAAGGAAAGCTATCATGAAAACTAACAGTGAACAAGAGAAGGCATAATGGCATGTCAGCCAGAGAGTGTTTCCAATCAACCAAAAGAAAGAAGTCATAGATTTCATTCAAACATAAATGCATTTGATGATGTTTTCTGAATAGAATATGGTTAGATGTTGTTACACAAACTAGGGATGAACAAATCAACAAAAACATGAAAGAAAAACAATTCTAGAAACCAAGACTGAAACATCATGGAAAAGCAACTAAAACCAAATAGGATAAAGGGAGACCTTCTCTTTAACGCCATCAACAATAGCCCACATGTACTTCTCTTCTTGTTGCAATTTATCTTCTTTCAAGGCCTTCTTCTCCTACATGGATAGAAACTAATACATCAATGTTCATCAAACGGGATCATTTTACCTGAAATTTAGTCTAGAAGAACCACAATAAACTACAAGTGTCAGTTTTAATAAATAAATGTCAACAGCAATTATCATGTGAAAAAAGAGAAGCAAGTTATCATAAACATTTGTAATTACTATAATTATAATTGTCCTTCAAACCTGGAAAAGTCGGTCCAGAAATGAAATCCAAGGGGACAGATATAGGCTTTTAAGAGTTTAAGAATGAATTCTGGAGACAGAAAGAGCAAGACTATAGCATTTGCACACCTGGGGAGTTAATATCATCAATACACTTAACAATAGATCCCCTTGAAGCCATTTAAACATACTAGAAAATGCATATGTGTTCTCTATAGAGCCATGTAAATAGGTGATTCCCAATTGATTAACATCTTTTAGAATCCTTAATGGCTGCAAGGATGGTTTACTTTATGGGGCAAAAAGCAATGCTGTTTTTACAGTGCCTAAAAGCCTAAAAACACAACAGGGCAATTTAAAGTAAGTATTCACAGTGAAGCAATTCAAAGCCCTAAAACTTCATTGTATTAAAAATATGGTATCAATAACTTTCTCACCTACTAATAAGATAGCAGAGTAGAAAGCTACAAACACCTAAAACTTCACATTAAGAAAAACAAATGCACAAATGATTTTCCTCGAGGACATGAAAACCGAGAGATTTTTTAGCAGGCCAAATTAGTACTGCAACCATACTGATTGAAGACACACCTTGTGGTAACAGCCAAGAAAATGCAGAATGAATAACAGGGGAAGCATAGCCCATTGAACACTAGGGAAAAGAAAAATTCTCACAGTGTCATAAAACTCAATATTTATCATTTTGGCATGTCAAAGCTGAAAATCATTTTGAGCACAACCAACTTACTTCTGAACTCATCTGTTTCTTTTTCTCTTTCTGCTCCTGATGCCAATCATATATTGGCCTAAAGTCACAATCCTCCAAATTCTGAATTACGTGGTTTCTGCCCAGCAATTTGCGCCAATCATTCCAAAAGTTCTCTTTGAATTTTTGTTTCTGCATGTAGTCTGTATCTAGCATCACTGCAAACATTGTTGCAACCTGCAGATTTGAAAGAATCATATGTAAGAAAAAATGGATCTAGGGTCAAAAAAGGTGACAATTTTCAGATCTTCTAGCAAATGGACTGGGATGCAGAAGTATATATAAATCAAAAAACGGTCCTTAAGAGAAAGAAAAAAAAAACCTCTTCTTGCTCAGGAGTCAAATTAACTTCTTTCCCTTTATAGAGCATTTTAATCCCATGAGGTGTGTATGAAGGAGGAAAAATGACACCATTGTGTACCAAAGTAGTCCATTTTTTCTGGCCATCACCAGAACCAGGTAGCATTTTTGTTGACTTTGAATACTTAGAATTTTTCGTTACTTTCTTAGACTTCTTGAGTATTTTCTTTGAAGAAGTAGAAACAGATTTTGTTACTTTTGTTGCTTTTACAGACACTGATTTATTATCTGATGGCGCTGACTTCTTCATTCTCTGGGCAATTGGAATGCAGTCATCATCATGAGCCTTTTCTTCTGCTTTAACTGTTACTTGTTTAACTTTTACTTCTTTGGATGTATCAGAAACCTTAGGCTTCTTAGCTGAAGATGGAGCTGATGAACTCGCCTTATCCAGTGGTCTCTTAACTGGCACTGAAGAAGACTTTTGTTGCTTCTCCTTCAAAGTGGAACCATTCTGCTGAGCTTTCAAAACTAAAGGTTTCTTTTCATCAGAATCAATAGGCTTAACACCCAAAGTCCCTACAATGGACTTGGGGAACCTCGAAGATAATGGAACTTCATCGTCAGAATCCTCAGGATCACTTTTAACGTTCACTTTAGATATTTGCAAAGTGTCAGGTTTTGAAGCACCAGGCCCTTTGTTGGCAATGTTGGTATTACCCTTAAGTCTAGCACTAAGTGGCTTATCATCCTCAGAGTCCTCATCGTCACTTTTCAGGTCATTGCCATCTTTTACTTCTTCCTCAACAGCAGTTGATGCATTGTTCAGCAATGAATGTTTTAACCGATCATGTAATGGACTTGATGCTTTTGAATTAGCCACTGGTGACTTCACTGGTGATGCCCTGGCAGATGAAGCAGTCATTTTCTGGCTTGGTGGCGGAGATTTCACTGGCGATGCCTTGGAAGATGTAACTGCTGTCTTGCTTTTGTCCACATGAACATTTTGACCATTGGCTGAGGATGATGGTGGCTTTCTCACTTCTGAATTTACTTGGTTTTGCCTAGAGGCTGGATTACACCGTTTGAACACTACTGGACCGTCGTCTTCATCATAAAAATCATTGACTACATTCGGTTTAGTAGAAGCTTCAATAGCCATTATTCTACCACGTACTATGTTGACATGTATATCACAGCAATTTCTGATAAGAACTCAGACAAGCAGCATAGTTAAAACCCATATAGGGCATTGTAGACATTAATACTAACATAAGGATCCCATACAAAATGATATATCAAGCACTAACAAATATTATCAAATTCAGCCAAGATGTCAGTAATTGAGACCATAAACAGCAAAAACAACACTAAAGAAAACACAAATGTGTGGCAATTCTTCTTACCCATGGCACTTTATCACACTTTCTAGTTGTACATTAATACCCAAAAACAAAAACCAAATAGAACCACCCAATAAAAGAAAATAAGGGTTTTGCTTCAATAAATAAAAAATCATATCAATATAGGGCTGAATTTGGCACAGATGACATGAATAAAATTACAGTCAGCTGAGCATATCAGTTAATAAATAACAAAAGGGAAAAAAAAAATGTCTTCGGAGGTATAACTATTGATGGACTATTTTTTTGTCCTAGTTTTGGCAACTACTATCGGTTGAATAACCAAATTCAATGTAAACAAACAATAGCAATATCTTAAAGTAAATAAAAACTAATTTCAGAGTTAAAAATAACCAGAACTCCAACAACAAAAAAGTAATAAATAAATGAATAAGCATACCAGGAAGCTGAAGCTAAAAGCAAAAGCTTTTACAAAATAAACAATAATTATTACGAGAAAGTGCAAGAGAGTGCAACAAGTAAAAAGGACCTTCTTTATTGTAGTTTTTGTTGGTTATGGTCTTAGTTACTAACTTCATGGTAAATTTTCACAAATCTTTCAGATAGCAAAGAAGTTATTATACGGTCATAAAATGTTTTTCATGTGTTTAGTAGTGCAGTCCTAATCCCATACTACGATAATCACATCTACCATCCAATCCAATGATCCTACTCCAATTCTACACATCTTTAGTTCACAGCATCTATGATTCGAAACACAATCTTAACAACATGCAGTCATGCTTCTCAAGACACTTGCTCACAATATTTTATAATGAAGCTAAGAATAGTGCAGAAATTTCACAATTACACAATATCAATTGTGATACAAGCAAACTTACTAAAGACAGTAAGGATCTGGATATCAAGGTCATACATGAAACATAGATAATGCAAGGGACCTAACAACTGGAAAGCTCAGACCCAGATCACAAGGTGACATCACATGGGCAGTTGATAACAAACTTGATTCAACACAATTAACAAATCTGACTCAATACAATAGCCAAGGTAACAATGGATTGTATCTAAGCAAGTGTTTTAACAGTTTGCAATCCCTCGTACTATAAACTAGTGGAACATAAACCTCCTAATTAGGGTACACCCCTTTTTAACACGACATTCCAAATGGCAACTTAAAAGCTAGCTCCGTGTCAAGCCGATGAATACAAATTATAAATAAGATTCGATGAGTGCATCAGACACTTAATTATAAATAAGAAAACCACATAGCAGAGACATGTACAGGTATTCGAGAGGCAGATTAAGATTCAAGACTAACAAAAAAGTTATAATACCGGAACAAAGCTCCAATGTTTGAAATCAACACAATAAGAGAATCAGCAATATCTGACCATACATGAAGACGAGATCCATTTAACACTTAAACAACGCAGAAATCATGTCGTGTGCTAATACAAGAACAAAAACTGGGAAAGAAATAAATAAATATTTTATCTTTTGTTTCCTACCGAACTTCTAAAACACCGCAGTAATTTAAACCGCGATCAAAAATTTAGCAGCTGAAACTAATAAATTTCTGCAATAACAAACATAATCCGTCCATTCGGTACGAAATCCCCAATTTTTCACGCCGGAAAAAGAAATTATATTTCCAAAAAAAATACTTTGTTTGTATTAGATTTTTGGGTTACCTGATCCGAAGATTAGGGTTTCAGAATCTGGATAGTCCGATCTGACGATATGAAAAGAAACCCTAAATGGGCACAGCAAAGCTGGTGTTTGGTGAGCGAGAAAATAAGAAGGAACTGTCTCGAACATAAAACGATAATATAAGAACTCGGGTGGCTGTTTGGTTGGTTTGATTTATCCAATCCAAATCCAAGTAACAAATTGGGAATCAGCCCAGATAGTGGCCCAATAAATCCGGCCCGACATCAAGTTTCAATAATATTCGCTGAATCGAAGTGCTGTAGCAACACACGACGTAAATTTCAGAGCATATTTATTTGGAATTCTGACCGATTGATGAATTTCTAGCAAAATCTACGGCATCCGGAAGCGTTGACTTCGTGGAGGCCGCTAAAGTGATACTGAAAGCAAAAGTTTTGTCAGTTGGTTTGATTTGAATAAATAAAATATTTTAATGATTTTCAGTACGGCTTGGAATCTGTCGACATCAGTGCGTCGTTTGACATGTCTTGTCGGATTTGATTTCAACGCAATCACCAATTTAATTTTTTTTAATTTTATATTAATTATTTTAAATTTATATATATTTTTTAATTTATTATTATTTTCAATNATCAACCCCATGGCCTTGGATTTTATCCATTTACAATAGAAATATATTCATTCATTCATTTTTATGAAGATTATAAGATATCAATTTATGGAAGTGTTTGTAATGGTCGGCAGGATTTCTGGTACAGGAGGTGGTGGGTGCTGAGAAGAAGATTTAATATTTTAGAAAGTCGTCTTCTTTGCTTAAACAGTTCTAAATCTCCTCCAATCATACGGGATCAACTGCCAATTTGGAGAAGAAGTCAACTAAGGTTGTTGGGCATGATCATGATCATCACCCACCTTCTAAAAAGTCTGCAGTTGAATGGTCAGGATCATCTGTTAAAGAGATGTATGGGTAGTGGTACTGATATTTTCTATTCCGCATGCTTGCATTAGAATTATGACAGGATCATCTGTTAAAGAGATATGTATGGGTAGTGGTTCTGATAATTTCTAATTCTGCATGCTTGCATTAGAATTATGAACCCGATCTATAAGCATAGAGGTAGAGGAGATCAAATATTTAATTTAATTGCCTGTTGAATTAAATATTAATCTCAGTGTCTGACCAACGAACTGTATCATCATGTATGCATTTCTTTTCATGGATTTATCCATTACTGTTTGGGCACTGCACTCTTATCGGATTGCAATTGCCATGGATTCCAAATCCAATCAACTTTTCCTCGGTAAAATAATAAAGTTTCCACTTGGTCAAGAGTCAAACACTCTTCCCCTTTAACTTTCTGAAGCGACCCACCATTAATTCATTTACTTTGCCCATACAATATGCCTTCTCAACCAAAATTGGAAAACAACATCAACATATTTTCCTAACACAACTGAGTAGAACCTGAAGATACTGGTTTTCTTGTTGCCTCTTTAAGTGAATCTTGGGGTAGTTTTAAAGTAGTACCCAACAAATAAAAAACTGTGAATTATTGAACAGGAGTGTGTTTTCACCTCATTGGGAGCCACTTATGCATGTTATAATAATATATTTGCTAACATGCGCGTTAAATTCGTGATTGCAGAGATTGTTTCATCAGTCATTGGAGAAAATTTAAGTAGACTTTGTTCCGGAATTATGGGAATCTGCATATCGGTTGCATCTTCAGAGATTCGTAATCAGGCTGAGAATGAGAATAGCCATGAAAATGTTATACTCGTTGAAGAAACTATCGTTTCTCATGAAGTTAAGAAGCCTGGTTCTGTTTATTCCAGGCAACGAAGTAGGGGACTTAATCAGGATGCCCGCATTCTCTGCCAGGTTTGTAATTATCTTGTTATAGTTTTGGCAATGACTATTTTGCTGTTCCGTTTTTGTTAAATTCTGTAAACTGTTTACTATTTAGGGATATGGAATGGAAGATGGAGCATTTTGTGGAGTCTTTGATGGACATGGAAAGAATGGTCACATGGCCAGCAGTATTGTCAGAAATCGGTAGCCATCGCTCATTCTAAGCCAGAAGTATGCTCTTTCAAATGATAAAAGCAGAAGCCGCAGACAACCAGAATTCCGAAATTCACTTTGATGGTGAGATGGTGCCAAGCAATGAGTTTTAGAAATGGAAAGAAGTTTGTGTCAATGCCTTCAATGTCATGGACAAAGAGGTCAAGCTTCAAGAGAATTTGGACTGCTTTTGCAGTGGAACCACTGCTGTAGTTGTCATTAGACAGGTATGAAATTGAAAACAAATGATTATTCTCGTCTAAGAAATCACACATTTATAATCTGTTTAAGCCGGCATTGATTTTGTTTACACTGTTTGTTTTTGGAAATTGTGAAATCAATCAGGGTTAACATCTTGTTATAGCTAATCTTGGTGATTCAAGGGCTGTGTGGCCACAGTCACTGACAACCGTGAACTCAAGGCTGTTCAACTGACAACAGATTTGAAGCCTGGCTTGCCCTGTAAGAATTACAACCTATTTCTTTTCCCATTGTCCCTTGTCGAGACAAATTAAGAGCATATTCCGTAATGGTTGCTTCTGTCACTGATGATTGACAATTATGTATCTGTTATGCAGGTGAAGCAGATAGAATAAGGAAGTGCAATGGTCCGGTACTTGCATTAAAGGAAGAACTGCACATCCAGCAAGTGTGGCTGCCCCATGAAAATTCCCCAGGCCTGGCAATGTCTCGAGCTTTGGGCGACTTCCTACTCAAAAACCTTGGCATAATTGCAATCCCCGATATTTCTTAGCGCCGCCTAACTTCCAATGACCAGCTCATTGTTCTGGCAATGGATGGGGTAAGTCCATTTGAGAACTATTGATAGCATGTTGTACTCCTTTTCCTGTTATAAAGGGTGCTGAAGCGATAATGAGCAGATAATGAGCAGGAAGCGGCAAGGGAGGTGGTGGAGGCAGCCAACGCCTTCCTGGAAAAATAAGTTTACATCTTCAAAGATAGATGACTGTACTGTTGTTTGCCATTTCCTTCAAAAGAGGCGATAACATAGTGCTGCATCCCTGGAGACTTGAACCATTTATCAAGTATCGTGTTTCTTTGTAGTGCCTTAGTGCATACAGAAGTCATTTTCTTGTGACACTGTTTAACTAATTAGAAATGAAGTCACACACCACCTTAACACACATTGCCTTGAGAAAAGGATAACACACAGCTGTTGGTTTAGTTGAACCACTGTAACCATCAGGGATCTGGGCGGTAGGATTGTATGTTAATGATATCAAACACTGAATTGCCATAACGAACAAAGAGAATAAAACTAAGGTATAAATAGAGAATTAAGCTGGCTTATGGCCTTCGGGTGTGTAATCAAAACACAAATTTGGGCTCTCCATATAATAAGCTCTTAATACAAAAGGTAAAAGCACTCTATATTCAAGAACTACAAACCAAAAGCCTCAATTTCATTGCAATGAATTTTCCAGCCAAAATACAGCCACAACAACTAAGACTCTCAACTCTTCTCGTAAAACGGGAAAAAATCGGTTATGTAGCTGCTAGAAAGGTATATGCATATCTGTAACTCGCATATGTTCAAGTGACAAGTAAGAACATCTCCCAAGAATTAAACTGAATCATTTTTGGAATCCTCTCCAACCAGGTCATCATAAGAAACAGGCACCCTGATCCTATCATGAACTGATTTACGTTTTCCTTCAGCACTTAACTGTTCAGATTGATCTTGAGGCACAGACTGAGAATCATCAGGCATACTGGCTGAGATTTCATTAGTAGTTGAACAAGCTCTTCGCTGGGAAGCCTCTCTGATTTGTGCTGGCACTCGCCTGTTTTGTTGCCTGAATTGCTTCTGCAAAATATGATTCAAATTTTGTATTCGGGTATTAAAAATTTAGTACCCAAGTTCCAAAAAAATCCCGCCAATGCTATAGCCGTGTTGCTTTGCAGCAAAAGTCACAGAAATAAAAAACACAGGAACAGAAAAGTCAGAAATTATACGCAAGGGGTGCTCTATCAAGGTAAGAAAGTGCCCTCCGATTTGAACAGCTAAAATTGTTTTGATGCAAATGAATCACAGAAAAAAAAAATTACTAACTAAATAATCGAGGCAAATAAAAAAAATAAAAGCATTTTCCTTCACGTCAGATAAGTAACAAAGATTAGCAAGTAGATAATCAAAAACATCTTCCGTAGTTTTATTTTCCTTTCTTGATCTTCTTTGTTCAAGCATGAACCAAACCTCAATTGCCATTTTTCTATATTAAAACAGTATTTACTGAATAAATTTCATAAACACCTCAAATTCCTTTGTCTTCTTGATTATCTCTTTGTAGGGACCTGGTGCTCGTGCTTTAATAATGCTCCACAACACTCCACCACCAGTCCGGAAACGTCTGCCATCAGCAGTCATCTGGCCTCCACATGCCTGAATTGCATCCACCTGAAAATCAAACATTTAGTCATCCACATTCCAATGGCAAAGTGATATTTTACCCAAAAACAAAGAAATAAAAAAGAGAAGAGTTCAGCAGACAAGAAATGCAAAATCTAATAACAAATAATAATATCCTCAATAAACCAAACGGAGAGCTAGCACAAGATCAAAAAGGAAAGATATGTACAAGTGAGCTAACAAGTAATACATGGCTCAAATTCTTAAACAACGAATTCCATGCATATTTCTGTAACAGATAGCTACAAAGATTATTAAATGTGTATGCTTCCACATTAAAATACATTCTACTATACATAAAAGATCCAGCTCAACACAAGTTTAAATACCACTGTAACTCATAAATTTCACACAACAAGTTCAACTAGAACCATGGTCATGGTTAATCAAAAGGCCAGTTATAGTATTTGACATATCTGATGCAGCAGAATACCTGATGCATACAAGAACTTCTTTAGATATACTAATAATAGTTCTATAAAAATAGAGCAAGGAGAAAAGGTGGCATTAGTTTCAACCTAAGCCTGACACAAGAACCAAGGTATTTGTGTATTGCTAATAAATAAGGTTAGTTGAGCTAAAGCAAGCACATTCTAAAAAAAAGTAATGAAGGCCCAAAAGCAATCTTAGGACTCATTTATGTCCAAGATATGTATGCCAAGCCTGCATCTATCTAAATGGAAAATATGAACTACTTTTTTCAACCGTTAGCTGTTTAATGAATATAAACTATGTGGATGAAAGTATTTTACACGCGCAATGAGTGAAAAACTTGAAGTATAAATTGTATCAACCTACACAAAAAGTAAACCATGAATTGGTTTAGTGAGGGTATATCTCGGCTCAGAGCACATAATTTGAAGCAGCAAAAATGGATTCTGCAAGAAAAATCTGCAAGGGTATGGAAACAATATAGAGCATCAGATATAAAGAATGGTAGTATGGCGTTAAATAGAGTTCTCAGCTCTGGGCTGGTTCAAATCCAGCTACAACACAGATTCTCACCTTCCCTGAGAGGAACCAACTGATTCTTACTTTTGCAACCTTAGTGGATGATTTCTAGACATTACCAATCGAATTGGAGAACAGGCACACAGGTCGGGATATAAGGTCAGGGCATCCTCAGAAGCATTCAGAACCAATAACAGTCATAGAATTAGGACCGATAGTAGCATAAAGCTAAAAGGAGCATGGTGAGATATCTAACAGGTGCTGGCAAGGTACAACATGCACCAAAATCCCAGCCCAAAGGTACAATTTGGCAAGTAATATTACAACTATTCTAACAGAAAAAGGTGCACAGGCATAACCACAATAGGAAAGGCTTATGCACAGATCACCACAAACTTTAAACAGTATTATTAGGAATTGCCAAAGAAAACAGAAGTAGCAGGTAACTTTAAGTATTTCACGTGGGAAGTCTAGGGACGCAGCACCGAATTTATAAGCATCAAAATCTTAATTGGCAATGCATTTTGAACTTTAAGACACAAATTTCTTTCTTTCTTAAAGAACAGCAATTTTAGCTATATTAAAAAAAAAATGTAAATTCTTGTGAACCAACATTATATAAAATTAAGGGGATATAATACCTCTTTAACAAGATCGTTAAGCGCAGAAACTCCCAGACAACCCACAGCACTGTATACCATATATGATTTCCTCTCTTTCAGATGCCTACAGGTATCTGAAACAAACCTGAGAACAGAAATTACAAGGCATCAGAACCAAATAATGAAATACTACAACCTTCAACTTGAAGAATATGTGCAATTGTGTATAACATATGACTAACAACATCACCTGTTTATGTCAGTGACATTTGAGTCGGGAACACTCCTCTTTTTCTTATTCTTCTTCTTATTTGCCCTACGCCTGCGGTTTTTACTTACTGACCCCTGATTTCCAGCATTAACATCCCCACCACTGCTTTGCTCCAAATTGGTTTGTGAGCTTGAATTATGTTCCACAAACGCCCCTTCCCCTACATCAAGCATCTCAACATCTTTGTCGTCTTCCAAGTTATCATCTTCATAAATGGCTCCTAAGATGCTCTCTCCCTCATCCATGAAAACTCTAAAAACAAATAAATAAATAGATAAAACTTAATGATTTAAAAAAGAACAATTTCATAGCAGAAGAAAGAAAAGAAGAACAACAATCACAAAATCTGATAGACAACAAAAGAAAGGTTTTGAGAAATGTGAGACAGAGATGATTGTTTTCTCTTCATTTTTTCAATAATCTGCTCGATACCAAGAAACTAGCAAATAGGCTGACACGATCAAGACGTTGTATATTAAATTTATTCAAAAAAAAAAAAGAACGAATTAATGTATCTAAATGTAGATAATGCAATATTCACTCTAACAACACTAATTTTTCAGGACCTGGACCAACACCTAAAAAATAAGAAACCAAAACACCTTACAACGAAACAAAAGATTGCAAAAAATAAAAACACAGCCCAACAATTTAATTAAGTCCAAAATGAAACAACGGCAACAGCAAAGATGATGATGCAAGGCGATTACCTGAAAATCATAAACTAAAAATCTCAAAACTAAAACCGTAATAAAAAACTATACGCAATGCGTATAATACTAACCTTTAGAAGTTGGATACACAGTTTTGAGAACAACTACGCAGCGTAAAGGGTTGGTTACTCCGTCTGAGCTCCGGCTAACAGTGCGGTTTATGGACTAGGTTTTACGCAGGGAACTTGGCGATGGCTTATTCAACTACAAACCGGTCGATTCTGCGCAGGGAATGAGGATATCTCTGGGCTCATTTCGCATTAGCCCAGGCCAACAGGTCGGTCTTACGTAAAAGGCCCTGGTTCCAATTTGGGCTGATTCAGATGTTAACTTCTCGATTACATCACCATTACCACGTACTGACATTTGGACTCTGTTTAACTGCAATTTTCTTATCTGTGAATAGCGTTAGAGGCTCCATCATCACTCTCGTCCACTTCCTATTCCTTGCTTGGTATGAAACCAGAGCCCCAAATTTCTGGCCGGTGGATAAGACACTCACGGTTCTTGCTGTTGGCTTTCGGTGTTCTTCAAATATCTCACCGAAAGCCCACAACGGAAACAAACATTTGATTTGAAATGGGAATCTTTTTGAATTGACTCGAGCATTATATAATACAAATTACAGCCTGAGATTCAGGATTACAATGACTTGCATTATCTTCTATGTTTCGGGCTTCTTCAGAATTGTGGTTAGTGGTATCCCCACGTATTTGTTGCCCCCGGCAAGTGGCTAATTGCAATCTGTTTGCAATTATTTTCTCTGTAGGTCCTCGTGAGCTTGACAATGAAAACAGAGCAGGCTGTCTTGCGACCGCTGACTTTGATGGCTTTGGTTTTCATGTATAGGACTCTTTAAAATAAAAGAACGCATAGCCCCGGGAACTCATCCGAAATTCAAGATCGTTGAATTGACATAAAGATTCAAGTAGCGTGATTCCTATTACCTCTTCGCTCAAACATTCCGTATAAAATGTCAAAAATCACACGAGTGGTCGTTGTCAATGATGTGTCCGAATTACAGAGAAGTACTGTAACCCCATGTTTTGATTTTTTGTCGCGATTGGCAAGCGGCATTTTAGGCATTCGGACGATTTTCTTTCGGAGATTCACTGGGTATGTAGCGATCACTGCACCGTCGCCTGAATCTAATGTACGTGGCATTGGTTCTCAGTTCGTCACCGTTTTACTGCAACGTTGTAGTGCCAGCCATACTATTCTGTTGCTAACACGAACAGCACCATCCTTGCTATCTCTTTACCCATTAACTCCTGAATCAGATTATTTATTTTGCTCTCAATATTAATTATAATATAAATTTTGATATTTTTTATTAAAAATTTTAAAATGAAACTAAAAATCTTACTCATATAACAATGAATCTAATCCATGCTATCGAATATACACAGAATAACGCACTAATACCACTGTCAAAGTATGTCAAATAGGAGATTTAAAAGGAAAATTACAGAGGCGAAGCAGAATTAGTAGATCAAGAAGAGTGCAAGTCAAGAATCTCTTCCTTACGTTGGCATCAACTTGTGGTTACCTCAATATTCTGCTTTGTCTTGTTTCGTGTTGATTATTCTTGTTGATTCCGTCCAAGTCCCAATCCTATTCAATATTCGAGGGCCATGGTGTTTTTGTTTGTATGTCCATGATTCTAATAGATTCCATTCAAGTCTTTGCCAAAGGAAAGCGCTGGCGCTGACATCGACCCAGGCTGAGCATCCACCAACCCAAAACACTAGTCTCATTTGAAATGCAATAGAGCAAGTTTTCGCGGAAAATTAATAAAGCGTTTTCCTGGAAAACGAATAAAGACTAAAGAGTCGCCCGCCTAACTCCTTTTGACGGGACGAAAAAGTACACGAAAGCATCCAATAACATAATACCGGTCTTTGTGACCCCAACTCGCAAGTTAAACCACAGCAGGAAGCAACCCATTCCCCGCAGTCTCTACTATATCAATGCTGACGTACGGCTGACTCATATATTTGAATACTAAGGTCAATTGAATCTGGACCATCCATCATGGAAACTGGCCCTCTTATGCTGACGTGTGCATGCGAGCTACACAATCCCACTCTCTTCAAAAATCAATGCAGAAGCCCTTAGCCAGCCCGCCATTATAAATATAATATGTGCTTCTCAACCTCCACTCCATTCAAACTTCGCCCCACCAGCCAATCAACCGAAACTCCTCAACAAAAACATGACGCGCCTCACCGCCGGTGTGCTTATCACGCTTCTTGTAGCTCTTACAGGAATTGCTACCGGAAGCAGGGAAATAGCTGGTGACATTCTGAGGTTACCGTCAGAAGCTTATAGGTTTTTCCGTAACGGTAAGGCCAACGATGATGATAATGTTGGGACGAGGTGGGCGGTCCTGATTGCCGGATCTAATGGCTATTGGAATTACAGGCACCAGGTCTGTTGTCTTAAGTTACCTGTTACGATGCATTTCAATGGATTCCTCGGAATTATCAATTTTAAACCTTTTCTTTTTTTGTTTTTGGATTTAAAATTGTGAATGTAAAGCAAGGTTTGGGTTTGCTTTAATAACTGTGTTCACAGAAATTGGTAGAAATCAATTATGAACAAGATTTGGGAAATCTGCTATCCTTGTTAATCTTATAATTACGTAAGCTGCAAGTAAACAGAGTCAGATAAAAGAAAGTTAAAATTTTTATTCTTATTGGTGTCATCGAAAACTCAGTTTGCTATGTAGACCAACTCAAACACTTTCTCGCTCTGGTTAGAAGTTTTTCTGAACAGAAATCTTCCTTCACTGAGTTATTATTTTTTTTTTATATTTCTTTAGCAACAAATCTTTTATGTCTTTATTTATCTCATCTATTAATTCAAGCATAGGGAAATCCAGAATAAACTTATACAGTATACCTGTGAAATTCTGGTGCATAGCAACTAGGCTTTTCTGTAACTAATTTCCGGGGTTCCATTTTTTTGCGCGATTGAGTAAAATGGAAGAAAGATTTCTTTTTATTTTAAATAGGTAGATAATGATGTTTGCACCTTTCTCTTATAAATGAACTCAGGGGGTTCAATGTTAAAACTGGTGTGAGGGGATTAAAATCCCGTATCAAGTCCAGTTTTCATAATTTTTGTTATGAATGTAAGTTTATGTACATATACTGTTTAGAGCTTCATGAAATACCATTTTTCTAGTTATAATCATAGATGTCGTCAAACAGGTTTCTTTTGTTGCATTTCAGGCTGACGTTTGTCATGCTTATCAACTCTTGAGGAAAGGCGGGCTGAAAGAGGAAAATATTATTGTTTTTATGTATGATGACATTGCTTTCAATGAAGAGAACCCTAGGCCTGGAGTAGTCATTAACAACCCCCACGGCGATGATGTGTATAAAGGAGTTCCAAAGGTCTATTACTTCAGATACCAACCTACTAATAAATTTGTTAATGTTTTTTTTCTTATGTTTTCTATTATCTTACGGCAGGATTATACTGGGGAAGATGTTACTGTTGATAACTTTTTTGCTGTTATCCTTGGAAACAAGTCAGCTCTTACAGGGGGCAGCGGGAAGGTTGTCGATAGTGGTCCCAATGATCATATTTTCATATACTACACTGATCATGGGGGTCCTGGGGTGCTCGGTGAGTAGCTCATGACTTTCCATAAAACGCCACACTTTTTTTTGGTCCCTGTGTGTGGCGCTGTTGCTTTTGGAGGAGAGGCATTGGAATGACCTGCAGTTGCTCTTATCAGATATTGTGGTCCTGGTTTGAGTTGAGCAAGGGCCATAAGAGTTGGTTTGGGTTCTGATGTGATATTCAGGAAATAGACATCTTGGGGTTGTATCTTTTGCATTGAAGCATGGATATCAAATAAAAGTAACTGACAATCACTAAATGAATCATATTGGGCAGTGTCTTGCATGGTTTTAAGATTCCAAATTATTTTCCTTTTCCCCTTATCTTCTTGGCAATAAATCAACTATATACATTCTTAACCACTATGGTTTGCTTTATGTTGATTAATTTACTGGGACTTAAAGTTGGATTATGAAATATACTGTTGCTTTTTTTTTTTGAAGCCCAGGCCAACAGTGTTATTTAAAAATAGTCTTGTACTGAAGTTTGTTACTCAAATGGTTAAACCTATATTTGTTTTATACAAGGATTTCACCTTTTAATTCAGAGATAATTTTCTAATTGAAGCTTTATTGTCTTAAAATGCTGTATATTGAGTTGTGAAGTTGATTTCTTTTGCTCATTTTGTGATACTTTTCAGGGATGCCTACCAGTCCATACCTCTATGCAAATGATCTGATTGATGTCTTAAAAAAGAAGCATGCTTCTGAGACATACAAAAGCTTGGTAAGTGATTGATAAACTGTTATTTAACATGTGTGTTATATAACATTCATGGCAAATTGAAAATTTTGTTGGATTGTATCTGTAAATTGTAGGTATTTTATCTTGAAGCCTGTGAATCTGGGAGTATCTTTGAGGGTCTTCTTCCTGAGGGTTTAAATATCTATGCAACCACAGCCTCAAATGCCAAAGAGAGTAGCTGGGGGACTTATTGTCCCGGAGAGAATCCTAGCCCTCCCCCAGAATATAGCACCTGTTTGGGTGACTTGTATAGTGTTGCTTGGATGGAGGACAGGTATTATAAAGATTGTCAAATAATTTATTTCATCTAAGTAATTAAACAATGTAACTTAACTCTATATGAGTTTGTTTCTGCTAGGAACAATTATGACTATAACATGTATCTTCCTTTAAAGGGAAGACGAGCACTTGATTCAACTAGATTTGACCAAATTTATCTTCTAAAAAAGAATGTTACTGATTTTTATCATATATAAAATAAACCAAAAATAATAGAAGCGATGGGTATTCTTCTTATTGAAGCCAAATCTATACCATATCAAATTTCTGAAATTTTTTTCTAAAATTATCATTTTATGCAATTTTATCCTAGGGATTGATTCGGTAGTCCCAATCATCTTTTATAGGTTGAATAGTCAGGCTTAAGAATGAATTTGTTTGTTCTCCTCATACAGTGTTTCGGTTTCTTTTTTATTTCCTCTTTTTCCTGTGAATTGTAATATTTTGCCCTTTTGTACAGTGACATACACAACTTGCTGACAGAAACTTTGCATCAGCAGTATGAGCTGGTAAGATCTCATTGCCTACTATATTACTAACCTATAAGGAACATCTATAGGTTAGTAATTGTCGGCTTTTAAGGGGTGAATTCTAGAAGATCATAGATGCCTTTTACATGCATCTGTTAACTCCTGAAATTAGTTGTTCAATGTTGGAATTTTCAGGTTAAAAGGAGAACTGCAAATGACAATTCTGCCTATGGTTCACATGTCATGCAATATGGTGATATCAGTCTTAGCAAGGACAATCTCTTCATGTACATGGGTACAAATCCTGCAAATGATAACTATACTTTTGTGGATGAGAACTCCCTGAGGCCATCCTCAAAAGCTGTCAACCAGCGGGATGCTGATCTCTTGCATTTCTGGGATAAGGTTTGTATCCTACCACTATTATAGCTCATTAAATTGAATGCTGCATCCAAAAAATATTAGGGTGAGATAACAACTACATGGTCTACCCCTGCTTGAGAGTTTGTAATCTCTTTGTTAAGATTGATCTAAGCGGAATGAGGTTCTTTTGACTGGTTAAGTTGGATTATTGGAAGTGAGATTACTGATGCAAGCATGCCACAGTAATAGCATGTTATTAAGAGCTGTAGGAACCATATTCGGATATCTAATTTCTCTAGTATGCCAAAAGCAGTGTAAGAGGTCCAGTGACTGTTGGATAAAAAAAGCATGGAGCACATGTAACTTTTTTTAATTGGGATTGCGGAAGTTGAGGTTACAACTCTGATATGTTAACTGCCAAGAAGACGGTCCGGACACCCCCTAAATATATTCATAAGGAACTGATAAAATTTGTGTTCTGTTGGTAATGAATTTTTTATGTTAAGATCTCATGTTTTCTATTGTAAATTTGAAAAGAATGTAAAACAGTAATTCATTCTTTAATATGCATGAAAATTGCCGCCTACCCCTTAAAATCCAACCTCATTTAAACTATCCTTTACTTTTACAGTTCCGCAAAGCACCAGAGGGCACTCCTAAGAAAGTTGAAGCTCAGAAGCAGTTTTTTGAAGCAATGTCTCACAGAATGCATGTAGACCAAAGCATCAAGCTTATTGGGAAGCTCTTATTTGGAATTGAGAAAGGTCCAGAGATCTTGAACACTGTTCGACCTGCTGGTCAGCCTCTTGTTGATGACTGGGACTGCCTCAAGTCACTGGTAAAACTCCTGATCATGATTCTTTTGGTTTTTCCTTCAACTACTGAACCTGTATATCCCATCTCGTTTAACATAAGTGACCCAGTTCTGTTAATTGCAACTTGAAAACATGGCAGATCTTTCTATATTTTTTTAACCGAGGATCTTTTCTGGCTGTGCAGGTGAGGACTTTCGAGATGCACTGTGGATCTCTGTCCCAATATGGAATGAAACACATGCGCTCAGTTGCAAACATGTGCAATGCAGGAATTCAGAAAGAGAAGATGGCAGAAGCTTCGGCACAAGCTTGTGTGGATATTCCTTCTGGTCCTAGTTCTCTTTACAAAGGATTCAGTGCATAAATTGAAGCAGAACTGTGCAAATATGACAAGCTAAGCTAGTCCTTGAATTCTGGTAGTTTCAGTTTGGTCGCACATAGGTATTTTGATTCTACTGGCGATTGCTTCAATGAAAATACAATCTAAGAAGCACTTCTCTGCCAGACTGCAGTTGTGATTTCAATGTAAATAAATATTTTAAAGTTATGCATGCTATTTTATAACTTAATCGACGATCTTGAATGCATACCATCAACTCGATCAACAGTTATGACTAGGTTTTATCAATTTTGTGTAATTTGACCTTATATCATCAAATTAGACAACACAGCGTTAGTTTTCAGCAATCCCTTGCTTGAAACTCCATCAAGAAATAGTCGCGTTACCTTCAAAGCACGGATTATTAAAAGTAGGTCTGAAACAGTTCTTTAACAATAACTCAACCGGTACAACAGGATAGGCATAAATCATTCATGGATACATAATTAAAATCAGTCTTCTCTCCCTCTTTTACCTTTTTACCTTCTAAGATCGAATGAGCTCATCGAGTTACATAAAATTAAGAGCATCTGCTCCGACAGTATAGTAACCAAGCAAATACAAATTCTTGCAGCAACAGACCTGAATACCATCAGAAATACTCCTCCACAAAATGGATGGGTAATCCCTGTATGAGTAGACCTCAGACAAAACACCACTCAGAGCAATTTATCAACAAATATAAGCAGCAGATCTTCCACCTTTGCCAAGCTTTCATCAGCTGGTTCAGCTCTCTGGAGTTCTCTTATCTTGTCAGCTTTAACTTGGCAAGGCTGTAATAATTGATTTAACTCCAATCAGACGGGGAGGAAAAACAAAGAAACAATTATGGAATTTGGGGCAACACAATAATAAATTTGTTCTCTATAATATCTTTTCAAACATGCTTTTAACAAAATCCATAAATATTATAAGTGAGGTACTAACATGACTCTATACTGGCCCTCATTTTTATTCTTTATGGAAGAGTTAAATCTGCTGTAGGTAGGCTGATGGAAAATAACAAGAGAGGCTACACCGTCATATTCAGACAAGCCCATGCAATTCTAGCTGGGATGCAAACAATCACCAATTCCCGCCATACAGGTGAAAGTTGTCTTTCCCCTCCCAAATCCTACCAATATTACATAGAAAACAGCCAAATACACCTCCTTTCTTGGGTTGAATAACAAAAAAGAGGACTTCAAGTCATTGAAACAACCATAGTACTTAAGTGGGCTTATCAGCATGACATATGGGTTCCATCTCTTTTTCCATATCATGACGGCCATTTCATGCAGAAATGTCTCGCAAATTTATCTGGGATAAGACAGTCAAGTCGTAACAAGTGCTGCGTACACTGAACTCTAGAAAAGATTACCTTATGTCTGTTTATAGTCTGAATGACCGAATTAGCAACAAAAATATTGGAATCTACAGGCTTAAAGATCAAAATATGTTCTAATAAAATTTTGGTACCTTCACCAAGCAAAACATAATAAAATTAATTCCAACAAAAGAAATAAACTCACCATCCATACTGTAAATCTCAGCCAGAAGTTTCAATCTCGACGTCTGCCCCGATCTTCATCACGCTTGTACTCATACCTCTTTCTCTCACTTGTCCGAGAATCATCATATCTTACTCTTTTGGAGTAATCTCCCCGTTTTTCCTGATCATTACCTTTACTTCCTCGCTCTTCTTCTTCCCCTCTTCCATGCCTTTGACTTCCTTGCTGCAGCTCTTCATCATCTCTTCCGTGCCTTCTATACTTGTGATCCTCATCATCATGCCTTCCATGCCTTCTATACTTGTGATCCTCTTCATCTTCTCTTTCATGCCTTCTATATTTGTGATCCTCTTCATCTCTCTGGTGTTTTCTCCCTCTAGGCTCCTCTTCGTCCCTGCTGTGCCTTCTGCACCCTGAATGCTCTTTGTAATCCCAATCATCTCCCCTCCAATCATCCTTGTTCACATGCAGTCCAGTATTCAATTCAGACTCAAATTTTGTATCAGCAGGATGATCTTTGATCTCTGCAACAACCCTACTCCTTAACTTTGGTTCTGGGCGCTCCACCCTGTTTGCCTCACCAAACTTCCTCTTGCCCATCCTCATTCCCTGAGGTTCATAGGTAGACCTTTCCTTATTCTCAGCCTCTCTCCTAGATTGGTACAAACTTTTCTCCTCTAACTTCCTCAGTGTGTCTAGTGCATCATCATTGTTCCGATCACTTCTCTCTCTTCTCCTATCACTTCCAGGGGGACTAGATCCATGACCACTTTGTCTGCCTCTGCTATTCATGCCATCACTTCTGCTTCTGCTTTTATCCACAGGGCTCTTTCCACTTCTCCTGTGTGTGTAATCACTTGCATTGCTATCTGAATCACTGTCACTGCTTCCATTATGAGAGTTGCCTCTCCTATGGCTATTGTCAGTCAAATCATTCGAAGAAGCAGGCTCATTTTCAATTGCTTTTGGCCTTCCTGTTGATGCTTTATAATTTTTCCTCCCATTATGGGAATCTGAATTTTCCTCATCAGTATCATGCCTTCTACTTCTCCTACCCTTATCAATTTTATCAAAAGTATCATTGTCAGAGTCATTCCTATTCAAGCTCCTCTTTATCACATCTTCTTCATTAACATCATAGCCCTGTCTGCTTTTCCCATGTCTACCGTTATTACTCTTCCGTTTTGACTTTACATCATAATCTTCTCTCTGCACCCTATGGCGTCCACTCGGCTGATTACCCCGTTTCTCATTTTGACTTCTTTTCTTTTCCATACTGCTAGTAGTGTCAGAGTCATCCTCAGAATCATGCTGTACACTTTTTTTCATATGATGCTTCCCCTTCTGAGTCCTGTTCTTGGAGCCTTCATCAAAATCAGAACTATCATAGGAATCCTGCCTCCTATGAGATTTTCCATATTTCTCAACTTCCCTTTTGGAACTAAACTTACCAGTGTCATCATCATCAGAAGAACCAGAGCTATCACTAAAATGCTTTCTGCTTTTCTTGTGGTTCTTTAAAGATTTCCTTTTTTTCTTGTGGCTGTCAGAATCTGTGTCACTTTCACTATCACTCCTCCGGCTACTTTTACGATGCTTCTTGGAAATCCTTTTGGCATGCTTACTGCTGCTATCAGAATCAGAGGAATCATCCTCATGTCTTCTCTTTTTACCACCATCCTTGTGGTGCCTTCCCTCATCCTTCTTAATTTTCACATCTTTAGCACTCTTTTTCAGATCATCTTCCTCAATTTCTCCATCTTCTAGTGTAGGTCTCTTCCAGTGGTTCTCTCTATCCAAAAAGGCATGTTCACTTTTTTCATGCCACTTGCTGTCATCATTAGAAGAATTCTTTCGACCATTTTTTGGCGCATCGTTACTTCCTCCAGCCCTTTCTTCGTTAGCTTCAGTCATACCTATCCCAAGTGCAGCTCTAAATGTCTCCATTTGTTTCTCCTTTCTAGCAGCAATTTGGTGGGTCTCTGTTTCTGATACCCTAATCCAGAACCAAAACATATTGTCAAATCAATATCAATGTAGTCGTCACAAGCATCAAACCAAAACCACAAGCATAAAAGTCAAACTAGCCATTTTTCATCTAAAATCATAACATAATTCAATCGGTGAAGGCAAAAATAAACAACCTTTTAATTTTCCTAAGTGAAAGCAGTACAAATAAGGAGGATGTGTGTGTAAATAAGCTACTTAAGTTACACATAAGTAAGCAAGATAGAAAATGAATCTGCCAAAGAATAGCCAAATACAGAAAAAAATAAAATAACAGACAAGGACAAAGATCGAAACTAAGTCCTAAGCTTAACCGATCTGAAATTTTCCCTGGTAAGAAAACAATTATTTACTCCATTCAGACAACTCATGACGCAGAAGTGAAGAGATGAAGTAACCCTGAAAAAACAAAGAATAAAAGTACAGTGTGAAAAAATTTCCCAGAAAAAAGAATAATGGAAAAAGCTATGAAGCAATTCCCTTTTAGTGAATCCCATCTGAATTAAATATATGCCTCCAGAACAAAGCCATCAAGGAAGACCTATACCAATCATCTTGTGGCCGAAAGGAGAGGCAGTATTACTTATTCCCCAACTATATATGCTTCAAACACTTGCTGAAGCAGTAATTATACCCAAGTCTAAAAACATTCAAGTCGCTTTATAACAGTCACCTTCTATATGACATAATAACAACCATTGTTAACCTTCCAATAACAAAATACATCAAACTAGGACACACACACAAAAAAAAAAAAAAATAGCATCAGCATAGCAGAGATTATTTACTTTGTCTCGCTAGCTACTATGGCACTCTCCTCAGAAGCGGAGGCAGCTTCCAAAGTGTTCCGAGCCTCCTGTAGCTTCTCGGCAATCTCCGCCTCAGTGTAACCCTGTTCAACGAGCTTGTCTTCGAGCACCACCAACTTGAGCTGAATCTGACGCTTACGCTCATGTTCGAGTATGTCTTTGTTAGGTTTTCTGGTGACACCAGCCATGCCCTGACCCGACTCGAATCCATTTGTATTGTCAGTAACCCTACCCGTCTTCGGCTTCACGAAAAACTTATTCGTTTGTATGTATCCGTTGGTTCCGGACCCTCTAGGGGTCTGTAACCCGATTCCGTTGTACATCTAATCAAAATACAAAACGAAATTCACAATCTCTACCACAGTTGAAGTTTACGACGGATCATAAAAAAACACAAGATTAGTCGAACAATTTTATGAGACTTGATCGGAGAAAAATAATCTAAACAATTAAAAATAATATAAAATTTGAAAAGAAACGCAACGCACCTAGTCTTGATCAGTTGAGAGAATACAAGGAATGGGTGCCTTTTCTCGCTGATTCGGTTGATTGTAGTTCGTAGCAAAGAGCAAACCCTAATCTGATTTATTGGACACTTTCGTTTGACAACAATGACCTCCAATCAATGCGTTTTTTATTCTAGATCTGAGGGTTATTTCTGTCTTTGAATGGGAGATTGGGCTTTGGAATTTTGAAGGCGTGAATCCTATTCATACACGCGAAAGTATTAAATATAATAATACTATTCCGATAATATAAATAATTTAATAAAATTTACTTTTTATTTTTTATTTATAATTAATAAATAACTTATTTTATTAATTATATAATTTTATCACATCACTTATATTGATTTAATAAGAATACCGTATTTAAGAATTTCACTTTATTCACAACTCGAATTTATCTGATCGATTTATAAATTTATTAAATTAATCTTAGTGTAATAAATTATCAAATTAATAATAATAATTTATTTTTTATTTAAAATCACCCATATCAATCAAATTAAATCGAACTAAAAATATTTAAAAAATTGTATATTTAAAATAATTTAATTAAATATTTTATATTTTTATAATAAATCATATTACAATGTAATTAAACTTTTAAATATAAAATAATTAACCTTATAATTATATTAATTATTTAAATTTAAATATAAAAATAATTAGATATATAAATTACGTTTTATAATATTTTGTGTTTAAACCTAAAATAATAAATCAAATTAATTTAAACACATAATTATATATTGATTTAAATTTTGGACAAAAACTAATTCAAACCAAATATGCCCTCTATTAAAATTTATTTGATATGATAAATAGCTTATTATAATTTAATAAATTAATTAATATTTAATATTATAAAATTAAAAATCATCGTTATTACTTACTATATTATTAAAAATCACTAAAGAACGAAAAAAATCCTCGTTATTGGATATTGTTAATATAATGATAATTTCAAGAAATAATTAGAGTAATTATATTTAAAATAACCAGATTAAAATTAAACATTGTAAAATAAATTTCAGACCGTTTTCCCGAGTTCATAAAATACCAAAATTGTCCAACAGTTATCCATTAGTCTGGTTCAAACTAACCATGGTTAATTCACTCACGTGATTAACTAACCCAGTAGTAAGTTAGTAACTCAACCTACTAGGCGCCACCACAGCGGCTCACAGAAATATTACAACAATAAAATAATAGAAATGTCAGAATAAACAATTATATTATATTATATTATCCGTTCAACAAAATTTCAACGTCGTTAAAGATTCCGTCAGATCGATAAACTCCGTGAGGTGACGCACCTTTGCCAGGGGCAAATAGTAGCGTTATAATAGACGGTACTTAACGGTTCAACGGAGGAGTAATCAAGGCCGTCTGATTAATGATTAAAGGTCACGAATGCTCGGCGTTGAACGGGGGAGTAAGAAGGGGTTATAAAAATGGTTTTAAGAGGGGGATACAGCTTTTTGTTTATCGTCAGTCGGAGCGCCTTTGTTGATTTGTTTTTCTCTCTGGTTTCTCTACGAATTTTCCTTCCTTTCTTTCGTTTTCTCAGAAGCCAAACAAATAATTTTCGTTGAAAATTGACGAACATTTGACAAGGGAATGTTGAGAATCTGAATCTGGTAGAGGGCGGAGGGGGAGATTTAGAGGTGTGTTATTAATAGCAGACTTTGCTGTGGTAATGTTTTAACGAGATAAATATATTAAACTTTGGCCGGTAAATCGTTGGTTCGTTTGCTCTTTCGTTTACAGAAACATTCACAAAGTCTTGACGTGGTTGTTCAGAAGTAACTTGCACTAGATTTGATTGTTTTTCTGTCGGTAATGGTGAAGATTGATTTCGCTCCATTCAAACTTACGAAGCAAAGGTCGCAAACTCGGAGTTAAAGAGGTCTGTAAAGCGAGACACGGTCGATTTGGTGTAAGTTATGTGTGATTCATTCTCTAATATAACCATTTGATTTGTATGATTTGTGTGTTGCAGGTACATTTTGAAGAGATTAGAGCAGTTTCTACAAGAGGAAGATCAGAATCTCTCATCAGAGTCGAAGATTTTCCCGACTTGGAATTGTCACCATTTTGTTGAAAAGCTGATATAGATTCCATTTCTGTGCTCTGCGGACCAGAAGAAGCGAAATATTGGTGAATTCGCACCTGTGAGATATTGGAGGTATGGAGGGAAGTCATATTAGAATCGATTTCGTCAATTAACTCGGGACCAATTCTCTCCCATCTCAGTTTTGAATCGTCTTCGTTTTCTGTTGTTTATTCGGTTGCTTCATTTCGCGAAGTTAAGCTCAATTCACCTTCGATTCTACCTTTTTCTGGGTTTGAATTTGATTTTCCTCCTCAAGAATCTTCAATTGTTTCGCGCTGGCAAGCATTTGGGTTCTTTATTTTATCATCATCAAGAAGCATCTTCAAGAAATTTCAGTTTCGGGAACAACTTGACTTGTTTGATGAAATATTTTACTGGATTTTGATTTTGATTTTGTTCTTTTGATGAAATTCATGGTCTCTATTTAGACATTGAATTTTCTCCTAGATTTTTTTTCTCTTTTTATCAGTTTATTCTATGTCTCCTCTTATGAGATTTCTACTGATGGCTGCCTCACGGCGTTTCCTCAAATTACCTCCGTTCGGTAACCGGGAAAGTTGAGGGAAAATCACGTATTATCCTTTATTGTCATTTTCGAATTCATCTCTGAAACTACAATCACTCATCCATATTAAAACCAATGAATTGGTTAGGATTGTTACAATTCAATTTTCATCCTCATTTCCTCGTCATTTTCTCGGGAATCAAGCATGGAGTTAAGAGAAAATTCCTCTCTAATTTCAATGGCCTACGCATCGTTAGATCCTATGAAATGAGTACATTCATGATCTATCTTTTGAATCGATTTTCTGATTAAACCCGAAGGTTCTCATAATCATCATTTTCACGGTTGACAGATGCCCATCACCCTGCTTTGGATTTCAACCTCCTCCTTGATTTCACTCAGAAAACCCGGGACTGTCTGATGCTCGTCTTCTCAATCTTCACCTATTTTATTTCTGTAATTTTTATGGCAACCTTCCCTTTTTTTTTCAGAAGACTCTGAGCTGTCATATAAAAATTTGAAGTTTAATCATATTTATGGTATGGAGGTGGCCGGAAAGCCATATCCAAGTTGTCCTACTGCTTTCTTTGTTTTCGCTCTAATTCTGTAACTTGACCTTAATTTAGAATCGAGTGATTTAATTAATCTATATCGGTACAGGTGTACAAAGGCAGATGGACAAGGACTTCGTGAGAAGCAGTAATAATGGGAGCACGAGCCAGCATGCCGGGTTATTGAGAGCGAGCTCAGAGATCAACGCGAGGCAAACGACGTCGTCTGATTTTGTTTTGCAGTGGGGGAATCGGAAGCGGCTCAGGTGCATGAAAGTTCAGGTCAAAGACGACTCGGCCGCCTCGGCACACCGGACCACGGTTCGTGTTGTCAGAACCGATAAAGAAACTTCAAATCAACCAAGTACTACCACAAATAACAATAATAGTAATGGATACTTCAATCTCCGTCAACGGCCTTCTCCGCCCCCGCCGCCGCCACCACAGCGTGTTCTCAGGTACTGACACCTATATACTACCTTGTTTAATTTTATATTTGAGTATTAAATCATCCTTTCACGCGGTGTCGACACCGGCTGCGCGTGTCAACACTTGCCGGTTGATATCCGTATTAGTTGTTCTTTTCTGTGCATGGAAGAATCGGTGTCGTTTGCGAGGTAATTGCCTTGTGCGACATTTAGGTAATTGAATCGGTTGCGCGTGGGCCCGGGACGCGCTTTCTTTTCGTGTTCTTAGTTAATACATTGGGCACTTGGTTTTTAATCCGCATTGGCGCGGAAAAAGATATCGATCTCTCCTCTTCGAATGGATCTCATTTTTACAATATCCGAAATAAAAAAAAAATTAATTATTACTTGCTGTTGACTCAAGAGAAAAATTTTAGTTGTAACAGATTTATCAGGTAGTATAATTGATTGAAGCGAAAATAAATAAAAGTAGCGTTTTACTATATTTAATTAGTGTAAAAAAAATTTATAAATTTTTTTATTTTTTAAATTTTTTATTTCGTTAATTAAATAATTTTATTACATTAATTATATTAATATAATAAAATAATTTTTACTTAAAATTTATCCGTTAATTCATAATCGCTAATATTAACTTAATAATTATTTGACGTATTTGTAGCATATGGGCAGATTCATACCCCATTCATTGTTATATGTTAGATTAGAGATGCCAATGACTTGTGATGATTGTATTTTGTTTAAGTTGAAATGAGTTGTTCATAGTTGGGACAGAATGTATATTGAATTGATTGACGTTTATCCATTTCTGGTAGTGGAATGGACTGTTCCTGGAGTGGATAAGAATATAGAGCTGACATTATTGTTGTAGAAGTCAAGTTAGATTTCTTCATTGTAAGTTGAAAGTCTTAAACTTACAGATATCTGGGGCTGAATGCTCAGGAGGCTCATTCCATTTGTCCTCTCTCCAACTGGTCAGGTTGTTGCAAGTATGTGGTTTCATCTGGAGAGCTGATGCTTGACGGTGAGTGGTGAGTGCATGAGTTCATGACAACATTTTGGATGGCTTAGGTTTCTAGGATTTGAGTCTGACTAAACTGGGTTGCTCATGATATCTTCATGATGTAGTTCGTAGAATCCATAGAAGATATTTGAAGCGTGTGATATATAGATAGTGCAGTAGAGTGAGTACACAGAAGTTATGAAATTGGGTGTGTTGAATCGAGAAGTTTTTGCCAAGTTTTCATATGTTTCTATATTTGATTGGTTTTCTGTATCTTGCTTTCTCTACTGCAGAGTCAACTCTTTCATAATAGCACAAGAATCAGTGTTTTGCATTGTCATTTGACTGGTTTTGCTCATTCCATGAGGTCCAAAAAGGAGATTGGCTTTCCTAAATCTTAATCATCCACTCTTGCCTAATACTACTTCCTTTGACTTGACTTGTTGCATTTGCCTTGCGCTCATCACCCTTGATTGCAGCCCATAGAATGGATCCTTACATGATGGCCTGGTTGGAAAAATGGAACGATCAAGTTTCCTGCCACGTGTCTGATGATACCCATTTCTAATCTCAACCAATTTGCAGCCGTCGATTATTAGTTGTAATTAGGAATCTGGTCCACTTCATCCTACATGCCAAATTGCCAACCCATTCTTCAACACGAAACCCATAACCTCCAAAAGGATAA
Source organism: Swietenia macrophylla (assembly GCA_032401905.1). Taxonomy (NCBI): domain Eukaryota; kingdom Viridiplantae; phylum Streptophyta; class Magnoliopsida; order Sapindales; family Meliaceae; genus Swietenia; species Swietenia macrophylla. The sequence continues at coordinate 1,906,101 of CP135561.1, read as the reverse complement.
ATCAATCCAACGGCCAAAAGACCACCCAAGAAACCAGCTGTGCCCGTTAGATCGAAATAGAATCAACTTTTTCTCCGAGGAACAGATATTAGCAACCCTTCCTATTTAAATGCGGAAGCCAAAGTCTCCCCAAAGAAGCCAAAATTTCACCCCAATTTTCCAACCCAATACTTGTCCAGATTCTAGTCATTCTCAACGCCCATTGTTGTAGATCACTCCCAAGGTTATTTTCGTACTTACAATTCCAAAATTCACTTGAGCACATCACTTTTCTTAACTTTTGTAAGACACTTTACTTAAATTGCATTTATTTTAATTTGTTTTTCACATGTTATGTCCAGTATTTGACATGTTATGCGAATTACGCTTGTGGTATTGTCAGGAACTCTGAGAATTCCAGTGCCATGAGAGGGCAAAGCAACGGTGGTGTGAGAGGGTTTGCTTCACCAGACAGGGGTGCCCACGATAAGAGAGGTACCCGTAACAACAATCACAGCAATCACCACCACAACAATGATTATAACAAGTCAGGGGCATCATCGGAAACAGCCCACGATAGCAAGAAAGGCGGATCGTCTTCCGCCAGCGGCGAGGCAGCACCACCCGTCTGGCCACCGAAATTTGTGATTGCTTTAACTAACAAAGAGAAAGAGGAGGATTTCATGGCCATTAAAGGGTCTAAACTCCCACAAAGACCCAAGAAGAGAGCAAAGTTCATTCAACGCACTGTCAATGTAAGTTTCCTATCCTTTCTATCCTTCATAATGTTTTAGAGTTTCCTTTCAAGTTGTTGTTTCAGTTATTTAGGGTTCATAAATTGATTCAACTTCGATTTAATCATTCCGAATAATCTTCTCCGAGAGGATGTGATTTGGGAAACGAAAGCTTTAAAAGAGTGGATCAGTGGAAGATGTCAGAAAATTGAGGTACAACATCTATAGCGTAAGGTACAGGTGATTTGTAGCCGGATGATATTTTGGGTAAAATTGAGGTACAACATCTATAACCTAAGGTACAAGTGATCCGTAGCCGGATGATACTTTGGGTAGGACTCGGTTTTTAAGAATACAGTAGTTGTGCTCCAAACATGGTTGTTGGGTCGGACTCTGATTTCATTGAAACTGTGACTTTTTTATTTTAAAATAAAAAAAAGGTTTTTGTATCAAGTGAGATATACATATCCACGTGTCAATCAAAGCGTGGACGTGCACCGATATTGACTTAGAGTACGTTAGCGTCTCAGCGACCAAGTCGTGGGTTGGGTGCGGTGATGGAAGTGGAGATAGTAATATAATAATTTCGGCTGGGACCGGGTCTTTTTACGCTGTTATTAACCCGCACGTCAGATCAATTAATTGTAGATTAAATTTATTATAATTTTTCCTCTAGAAATTTTCTGGAAAATGCAATAAAACAAAAAGGAAAGGGGTGCTGTGGGGTCGGTATGCACGTGTCAGTCGAAGACTGGTATGTCTCTGGTTTGTTTTTGTGTCGTTGGGAAACTAGATCTTTGTCCAACGCGCTGGTTTTCTCTTTCTATCGTGGTAGAATCAAATTTGGGGGTTGTTCATTGGACTACACGTGTACGACTGCGATTCAATTGGCATCAGTTGTCTTATCAACAAGGTAAGTTTTCAATAAAGAGTAACCGACGGAAGGGGTGTGGACAGAAAGGCCCTTTGTCGATTATTTCAGGGCATTTCTGTAATATAACTTTTTTTTAAAAACCCCTTTTTGTTGAATGAACTTTTTCCGACTTTAATTATTATAATAATATTAATAATAATAATAATAATTATTATTATTATTATGGTGGCGGTGGTGGTATCATGACTCCTCTCTTCCAGCTTGGACCACAATAGCAGGTGGAAAAGTAAAATATAATATGATTTTTTTTTTCTTTTTTTAAATGCAGTAACTGTTGAAGATGCCTTTTGAAAAAATTACTTTCATGTTTCTGGTAGAAGTATTTTTAAGAATTAGTGTTAGATATTTAAACTTATATAAAATTACTGATAATTAAAAAATATTTAATTGTATGTAGACCCTCTTACCCTTATTGTTTCTAATCGGTGGTTGACGTCAAAATACAAATGCAATTTGGGATGTGGGAGCATCATTTGAACTGATAATACGTATTTGTGCTTGTAGCTGGTAAGCCCAGGTGCATGGTTATGTGATCTGACCCTGGAAAGGTACGAAGTCAGAGAGAAGAAGATCTCCAAGAAGGTATTGAAATATCAGGACATGACATGTCCTATTTTGCTGCGTTTCCAGAAAATTCACTTTTGAATTTGATTTGATTTGAATTCAGAGACCAAGAGGGCTAAAGGCGCTGGGTAACATGGACTCGGACTCCGAGTAGAGAAATATTCCTGATAGGACTGGAAGCAGATCATAAAGTCGTTGAGAATGATGAAGATAGCTGTTCTGCGTTCTTGTCTGTCGAGGATATGATGTGATAAAATTGTTTAGTACTGCATCGAATCGTCACCTTTCAATCCTTGAGATGAATGAAAATGATCAAATTTCAGCCGTATCTTCTCTGCTTTTGCTTTGTGTCCTTTTTTTTTTTTTTTTTTTTTTTGTCGGCCTCTTTCTTCTGCTGGCTGACTGGGCTCATCACACTTTTTGGCCCAAGGGAGCATGGCGTGTCTTGGTTTACGAGTTAAAAGCCTCAGAAGATAATGAACCTACCAAATGAGGTAAGATGTTGACGAGTGCCATAATCTTCTCTTATAACCAAACCAAAGCAAAACAAAGTAACTTCTCTCCCTAAACCTGCTCCTTTAAGAAAGATTTGGGGATTATAATTAATGCATGGCATTGGCAAACGGCAATACTAGTAACTAGACGATTAGCTAACATTCGAATATTAGTAATTACACGATTCTTCAAATTAGGAATATTGGTTTAATAAGTGCAATTCAATAGGAGATTTATTTAATTGGAGGCAGTACCCACCCTGTATTATTCGCGTGAAACTGAGCAGTGTAGCGGAGACGAAGAAGAAGGAGGAGGAAGAAAAATGTCATGACGAGCCATAATGCGTAGAGAATGAATGAGTCATTTTCCCAAAGCCCGCTTCACAAACACCCTCAACCTTTCCATGGTCTACATCTGGTGACTTCCAAGGCATCGACAACTCAAGTATTCATTAATTCACCCGACAAATGACAACGAACCTTTTCAAAAATTGACACCGTCGATTTGAAATTTGAACGAATCGTTGAGCTGGCTTCGCTCGGCTTCTTCCCATCACCCTGTTCTTCCTACAAAGCTACACAAGGCCCATAATTATTATCTGGAATAAAAAGACAACCCAAGTCACTTTATTCCAGTTGATCACGTGAAGGAGCAGAGATTGGCCGTTCTCAAAATCACATGGAGTGCAGTACAGTAGTACGCGTGTCAGTATAATGTCTTTTACCACTTTAACTTAACCATTACGGCAAACGGCATCTTTTTTTTTTTTTTTAATTTTATTTGTCAAGACAAATTTGGCCTAGTAATTCTTTAAGTGAAACTGAGCCACTGCAAACGACTGAACATTTATGTGGGCGTCCAGCAGGAGGCATTTCCCCGGAACTGAATAAAAAATCGATTAATGAATCACAGAATATTCAAACGAAGAAATGAAGCAGAAAGTAGAAGGAATCTCTTATTACATACAAGCAGTAATAATAATTAATAATAATAACAATGACAATCTCTCCGAAACACAACGGAATAACAGGAAATCATATAATCTCTGTGCACCACAAATCGTAGATCCCTTTAGATTATAGAGACATAAATATATATTTACCCACTCCCTAAGACACTAGATCCGCAACTGGTAAACCAGCACACCGTCATAAAAACCCAAGGAGAAGGAAAAGAAAAGAAAACACTCTACACCCAATCAGCTAATGGCACGTAACCGAAGAAGTAAGGGAATTCAGACCCTGACACCGGAGCTGAACACCAGAGCTAAAAGGAAAGCGACACCAGCTGCGGCGAAAGAAGGCGAGATCGAGCCAGCTCCGGAAGCGGGAGGTGGTGCAGGAGCAAGTTCTTGAGCAGAGCAGGCGAGAGCCAAGGCGACGAAGACCACTGCCATCATGAGAGGAAACATTGAAGCCTTGGAGAATGCCATTTCACTAGAGATTGTTTGCTAGGGTTATGAGCGAACTAGCTGAAAGTGATTTTGTGCAGAGGGGTTGCTCAGAAGGGAAAGAGAAATAGTGAGGTTTATTTATAACGAGAGAAGAGAGGAATTCGGGCAGCATGACAGTTGATTGGGCAGCTGCCCGGACTTTCCAGTCTGTCTATTGGTTTATTGAGTGCCATGTTTACTGCGGGCCCCATTCAATTCCATTTCAACGCGACCTTGCCACTAATCCGCATTTTCGCTTCGGCGCTTGGTCGTAGGTTATTCCAATTCTCGAGCGTGACGTTTACGCCTCGGACAGAATTGATTATTGGGAGGGGTGGTAATTTCGATTATTACGTCGAATTTGTATTGAATTATAATTATATTATATTAAATAAAAATTTATTTAAATTTAATTAATTTAATAATGATATTAAAAATTAAAAAATTTAATTTAATATAATTAATAAATAATCAAATAATGATAATTTTATTATTTATTTAATTTTTTTTATATATTATAATATATTTTTATAATATTATATAAATATTAATTAATTTTATTCTAAATATAATTAAATTATTTAAAAAATATAAATAATATAAAATAAAATTATTAAATTATAAATAAATTAATTTATTACAATTATTTAAATAATTAATTATATTATTAATAAATTTAATATTAAAAATTTAAATTTTAAATTTAATATTATTTTATATTAATTTAAATTCGCAAATTCGTATCATTTAACCAATCACCTTTACTTGGGAGTCTTCGGGGAAAAGAGTGGACGAGTGGATGACGCGTGTACAATTAACTTGCGAGTGGGGTGTTTTATGGCGAGAATATTGAAGAGAGAATGTTTAACAGTGGGATTAATGATTAGTAACAGTAATCGAGCAATCAATTACACGATTGATTGCCGTGTCAGCACAAACACCATTCTTTAATTGCGCCAACGGACACCCACGTGGGACATAGAGGTTGGGCCAACAGAGAGAGGACGCGTGTGAGAAGCGAAAAGCACAGGTAATTTTTTAAAAAAAATTTCGAATTTTTTAAATCGGGGATGCAGACATGACACGTGTAGGGTATGATCTTGATGGGCAGGGCTTCCAGAACTTTCTGTTTCAGTTCTCTCTTTGTTGATGGCCACACGTTGAATAATTTTTTAAATTTAGAAAAATAAAAATAAATAATTATTTTTTATATCAATTATCACCCTAATATCAACCAATCCACGTCAAAATTAAAAATTTTTAAGTAAAATAATAATATATAATTATTTAATTAATAAAATAAAAAATATATTTATTAACGATAAATAAAAAAAATTAATATAATATTTTATTATTTAATTAATATAATATAAATAAATTTATAAATTTTTTATTTATTATTAATAAATATATTTTATTACTTTAATATTAACATAATATAATATTTAATTGAATACTTTTTTAACTTATATTTTGAATTTTTAAATTATTAAAGAAATAAATAGAAGCGATGAATGATGGTTGGTCAATCTGGGCACGCTAGAAAACGCACAAGGCTGGCAAGGCAAGAATCGTATAGCTTTTTCTAGTCCTCGCCGTTGCACGCACGCACGCCCAGAACAAATAGAATTAATTTACACGGGAATGGACACGGCCATGGCCGTGGAAAGCGGAGAAAGGGGCCTCGATTTACGCTATGCAGTAGAAATCTGAAAACGTAGCAAGCTCACAGCTGCCAAGAAAAAACCAATTCAGCAGACAATTACAAGAAGTTCGATACGTATAGAGACGTGCCTATATGATTTTCATGTAAGCATCAACCGTGGGTTTAAGAGGGAAAGAACGAACAAGAAACTGCTTGGATGATAGTTATCAGAAGAGGTTTTTGTATTGAAAATGTCGCCTTCAGTAGATTGAAAATGATAAGGTTCAAAATATCCAAAGTTTATTATTATTATTATTATTATTATCTAATCTGAGTAGAAACAAATTGATACATGAAACCAACATGGGAAGTCAGTCTCTGTACATAGAGTAATATAATCTCATCTATCTCAAACAAGAGGCTGAACCTATAAATATAACATACTCAGTATGTATTATGCAACAGATGAATCTGGCTGGCATGCTCCAATGAATCTGCCTTCCTTTGCTTCTAACATTCATTCAAAATTCAGCTCTGAAAGGTAACTGCATTTATCAAATCCCCAAAACTTTTGATGATATATTCATCAGAGGTTCTAAAGTACTTGGTGCAAACTTTCTTGCAAAAAGAAAGCAAGTTGGAGAGGGCTGGTTATTGTATTTGCAGTGTTGACGTTCATAAATTCTCTTGAAAAACTCCTCTGTTATGTCAGCTCTTCCGAAGGTTGCTGGGTGAGGCCCGCCCCTCGACCAGTCAACCCAAGTGAGGCTTCTATTTGCCAAGAGATTTGGCGCTTGAATGGATAGCATGGTGGGAAAATAGTGTTCATCCACGTAACAAGCTGGTCTGCAGAATTCTTCAAATTTTGGATAATATGTAGAATCTTCCACAATGTTGACTGCAAGTTTTCTGCTAATTTCAAACCATTGAGATCCTTTACGCCACTGGGTAAGGTTCACCACAGGTGCCATGTTCTCGTTATAGCGTCCTCTTCCATATGGTCCATGGTCATCAAATGAGCCCATGAAACTATGTTTGGACTTCTTTATGTAATGGTAGATGACAGAGAAATTATAAAGAGGAATGCAAGACTCCGAAACCAGAACAAACCATTCGTTGGAGATATCAAGTAATGCATTAGCAAGGAGTCTTTTTTCAGCATCACACATACTCATTCTTCCCCATTCAGAGATCTGCAAAGAAATATATCATAAAATGCCAACTCTTCAAAATATGGGATATATTGTATTCAAAGCTTTATGCCTGAGCAGTAAATGGCAACACATATCAAGCCAATATAAGAAAACTTGGAACAGTTAATAAAAGATGAGTTGCTCCAACAAGACTTGATGATTGCATGCCTTAAAAGGTTCTGGAAACAGGGGAAGACGGTATCAAATGGTCTTGAAGTATCTTTTCTAGAACTGGTCTCAAATTGCGGTAGCAGCTCATGGATCAATTACTATTGAAGTGGCAGTGTTACTATACATCAGCTTTGAATTTAGCTCTAGCCAGAATAAGAAAACGCCGTCGAGTGTACATATGTCTTCCTACTACTGCAACTCAAAGCACAAAAAATCTATATCCATACAATATGCTGGTGGTTCCAGCCTCTCTCAATCACTGCACCTTTAGTGTTTTAGGTTCCCATTCTTTTTCATCTCAACCCAATATGCCAACTGTTAACAGGACCACGCAGACTGACCACTAAAGCAGTTCCCACCTTTTCCTGGCCTCCACTAAAAATGACCAACTATTGCGAGTCAATCGTTCTCTCTCCCACATCCGGTTGTGGACGCAAGTTAGTATGCCCATCAACTGAAACAATAATTGTCTGATGGAGAGCATACAATGTAGTAATATTCAAGAATACAATCACGTGATAGACATTTATTTCTGCATATATAAATCTTCCTCCTATACAGTGATGCTTTTCTAATCTAAGGTATGAAATCCTGCTCATTTAGCTCATGAATCCTTTGTGGTTAGTTTAAAACAAATTCTTTCTCCGGGTTCCAAGCAGCGGCCTATGCAAGAGTCATGGGAATTTCATAGATCATAACAACCAACTTGAATGGTAATCTTCCAAACAAGCAATTTATACAATGGATAACAGACATCAGGGACTGGGCCAAGTCCCATCAATTCAAACCAAGAGCCAACTACAAATAAGATCTAATCAGTTTCAAATATATAGGTTAATCCACATCCCCCTATTCCAAAAAGTTTTTCTAGAGTTTAATCAAGCATCAAAATACATATAAAAATGGTAGTGTTCAAGGGGGACGCAACATTTTACTTTCAAATACTAGAAGGCCAAATGTAACTATGATGTCCAATCAACTGAAGTTTGAATGTCACAAAATAATGTAAGTATGCAGATAAAATTATATAGCAAATGATGGATCAACAATAGAATAACTCAGATTATAGGTAAAAACAAGTTTTGGTGGTAGTCACTCACCGACCAAAAAAATAAAAAAAGAGAACTCACAACATCATCATATGCCCATAATCAATACTATAAAAGAGATTATCAAATGAATTTTCTACGAGGATTTTAAGTGAACCCTTGAAACATGTAATAAATAGATGTTGGCCATACCTGACTAGGGATTTGTCTCTTATAGAAAACTGATGAAGATGGAAACTGGGCCTCGTATGATGGCAGTGAATGAACATAGACTGAATACAGCCCTTCGTGCCCCTTGAAAAACTTCTCCCAAAGAGGTCCAAGAGGCAAGGGTCCCTTTGTCAGGAACATGAATGCAATCTTTGGAACTCTCCTGAAGGGATACTCCTTTATTTGAGGCACAAATGATGCCCTCCAAAAAAGCTCTGTATCATTCATCGTGTGCATTAAATTTGATGGAGGTTTTATCCAATGATCCAAATCATTTGGTTGTTCCAGGCATGGCTCAAAACTGGACTTAACTGTTGTTACTGCACTCTGGAATCCAAAGCGACGAGCTGTGTATATACTAATCAATGAAAAGGCAATACACACAGCCAGAAACAGACCAAAAATCTGAAATAATCTCTGTGGCAAGGCCCTAGAACTAGATTGATTTGTCTTGTTTATAGCTGCAGGGTCTTTGCCTTCCTCCAATTGAACCCTTGCTTGCATCTTTATATCTCTTCAAATCAAAGATTCACCTTCTGGGTCAGATCCAAATCAACATTTTAGCATAAAGGACACCTCTAAACCTCAATATATCAGATAATGCTCAACTTTTTACGAAGGACTAGCAAAACACAGCTTTTTAAATTGCACCGAAGCTGTGAACCGATGGTCAGATGCACAAAATTGCTTTCATATAAACACGCCCTTGTAGAAACAGTCAACTAACAGAGATCTAGAGCTGATAATACAGTACCCAAAAGCAGCTCCCAACAGATATTGCACACGTATCACCATTCACAGCACATGGGTTGCATGAATAAGGAGCTTTTAACAAGAATCTAAGTCAAGATCAGCCTACTTTAGATCAAGTGAAGCGTTGACGCGATTATCGGGGGCTACTAAAAACAGTATAAGATAGTTAACATACTGTGCAATTCTATTGGTTCAAAACGGAAGACAATCTCCAAAGCTCTACTTCATTGAGTGCTTGAATTGCACCAGTAAACCGAAGAATGGTCAAAAATATAAGAAGAATGTTAGGCAAAGACGAACGGAAAAGTCTTTCTTGCATCCAGAGAGAGAGAAGACCAAGAAAGTGGGGAATCTAGAAAGTAAATATACATATGTACCTGGGCTTGAATTTGAGAAAAATCACTGAATTGTAACCAGGTGATCTGTGAAATCTGGAGAATTTAAGAATTGTCTTTTCATCTCACGCACGCATATACACAGTGCGTGAGGAGGTGTTTCGCATCCTTAGCTTTTGTCTTTGGCTTTGGCCTTTTGTCCCCGTCTACCCCTTTTCTTCCGTGGGTGGCCGAATGAGAGAGGCGGTTTTTGCAACGTGATAACGTGTGGCCGGTTCACACAGTCATCTTGTAACGGCTAAAAAGACACTTTTACCCTTTTAGTGATTGCCTTGAATTTAGGACATGTTTTACCCTATCAGTGGCATCTAATTTCATTTACCCTCGTGTTAACTTAATTAGTTAGGATAACGCCTTAGTCATTCCTGCACAAATAATTAACAACGGGACTTGGGTTCGGTACATGTTCTTGATTATTTTTTGTTTTACGTGAATGGTATTTAAAATATTTTTTTATAAAATTTAAAATAAATAAATAATATATTAAAATATATAAAATAAATATTAAAATATATGTAAAATATATAATAAAAAATTTAAAATATAATAAAAAAATTTTAAATATGTAATAAATGATACTTAAAATATACATAAAAAAATTTAAAATATTTTTTAGAACTTAAAATTATGAAAGTAATAAATAATATTTAAAATATATATAAAAAATTTAAAATATTTTTTTAAAAACTAAAAAAAGATAATACCTTTGAATACCGTAACCAAACGCATAATAAAACTAATTTACAATCTTTTAGAAGTTAAATATGCCTTTAAAGTACAAGATTTATTATGTAATAAATATAATTAAAATTCAGATATCAAAGTTTCAAACATATCCCAATTCAAACTTGGCTTTCAGTACGAAGACATTTGCTTGTAGTTTTTGTACACTTAATTAATTTTTATTTATTAAAAAATAAAAAAATTAATGAAAATAAAATTTGAGCTCTGATTTTTTTTTTTTTATGTTAATATGATACTAAATTTTTAAGAGCTATTTAATTTTTTAAAAATTAATGATATAAAAAATTAAGAAAAAAATTCTTATCCCACGCAATAACACAGTAAAAGTTAATCCACGAAGAAGAGTAATATTATGACAGAATAGCGTATCGTACCTGAAGGTACTTCGTTCATGGTGCTTTTACCAAACCAAAGGAATAATGAGTTCTTCCCGAAACCGCTGGTTTAAATCAGGAAGAAACACAGTCTCAGGCTCAGCATTTCTTTTCTAATTTCTCTATTGATCACTACGGCTGAAATGACATCAGCGGCTGCAAATTTTTCTGGCCTGGATCCTGCGATATTGATGGCTGGGATTGGGTAAGGCTTCAAAATTGGACCCACCGCCGACAACAACATTCGAGATTGCGTGCCAACATTACCAAAGCTGATTTTACAAGTTTGGAAGTTGATGGACGGTGAGCAACGTGTCGCAGTCTCACAGCGCACTTTCAGCAGTCAATGCTCTACCAGAACCCTCCATTTCCATGCCGAGTAGGATTTCAGATTTCAAATTTGACGTAATTGGTTCAAAATCTGCTATCCACGCATCAAAATTCAGCCGAAAATGACGATTGCAGGGCAAGCAAATGCATTAATCGTGCAACTCTAAGGTTCTGTTATTTCAAAGAACGTTTAATTTGATAAACTACACTAATTCTGGTAATGAATTGAAAATTCAAACACCACCCACTTCAAGATCTATCTGTCCTAGGAGACTTGATGAAGAGCTGTAATGAACCACAACCACCAGATGTAATAATCTTTGGAACTCTTGACAGAGAAGCAAAGCCTAGATTCACCAATGAATAAGAACATTAAAGATGAATCAAGTTCAAAATCAATTTCCATGCTTTGGTATTATCTAATATTCTCTTGAGGGGACATGCCTCCTACTACAAGATTTCTTCATATCCTGAAGAACATATATGAACGCATACAGTGATTGCACATGGAACAAGGAGGCGAGCAAGTTTATAAATGGCCTATTAAATAATTCATGGAACTCAAATAATTCTTTTTTCTACAGCATTAATTTCATATGGCATTCATAGATAGAAGCAAATGTCAAAATCTCAATCATTCAAAATATAACCATGCTTCATGAGAAATTGCATTTATATATATTTTTTTCATTCTTTTCAGCACAATAGAAGCAAATGTCAATCTTAATCATTCAGAATCTAACCATGCCTCATAAGAAATTGCATTTATATTTTTTTCATGCTTTTCAGCACCATTGTGCATTCCCTGGATGGATGCACTCTGATTTCAGAAGCAAAAGTATGGACACCTCAACATATAATATCAAAAGACAACCTTTCCTCAAAAAACATAAACCACATATAGTGATCCATTAATCAGTTGACAGCTGTTATCACAATACTTTATGAACATAATCACGAGTTGAAGCATAACATCAAGCCACACTAGATGTTATCCAGTCACACGTTTCTACCTCATTGACAATGAACAGTTAGGCTTGTATACCAAGAAGTATGCATGCAGGAAAGCATTACCCTACTTCACCACTTCGAACTTGGTGCGGAGGTTGGAGATCATAACTGGGCACTCTCCTTTCTCATCATATTCCGCAAAGTCCCCTCCTGATAAGTCAACAGCTTCATATTTGGTCCCAGCAATCTACACAAATTACTTACAATGAGTTGAATAAAACAAAACCAACACAAATAGACAACTTTAGCAATAGAAAACGTCCATATGAACATAAGCAAAAAGTTCATTGAATGGAAGTAACAAAGAGAATTTTCAAACCATTGTCTGCATGAGATGGTTAGGAGCATGGTACAAAAAATGGGAGCCACTTTTGTTGTTTATTCATCAATTCTTATTGAAGGAATGTGAATTATACTTTTCCCAAGACATTCTTAATGCAGTAAATGAGTAGCTAGAATTTCAAACAGGATTCCCCATTTCCAAAGGTTTCTACCCTTTTGCTGTTCAAATCAAGAGGGGCATATCAGAGGGTGCACATCAACTTGTCATGCCCTTCAATGACTAATACCTAAATACTGGGGAAGAAGATCATAGAAGGCTCAATCTAGAGCAAATAATCAAACTGTATGTGAATAGCCAAATACATTGTGAAGAAAAAGCTGGATAAAGTTTGAAAATAAGGGTATCAAATGAGATGAAGATGTATCTGACATCAAGATGTTCATAAGCACAAATGTGGACATACATTGAACCATGTCTCTCTTGCACCTGATTAAACAATGCATTCCTTGCAAGTCATTACCATCCTCAACATGAAAAATGTCTAATGTGTCATGTTCCATAAATATGGGGAAGGGCAAGAGTAGAAACTTACAGATTCAACTTTCCATCCATCACCAAAGATGAAATCCACAGGCTCATAACCCCTGCAGTCAAATAACATCACGGGGCAATACGTCCCAGATTCACTAGCTTCCTGGGTCAGTGGTTTACCTCGGCCTTGGATCATTGTTACAGTTCCCTCCCTTCCACAAAACTTGCACTGTTGAGAAAGAAAAGACACCAAAGAATAACCCACAACCAAAGCACAGTCATTTTGTAAATAGCAGACGAAAAAACCCCGTAAGTGATTGAAATAATGTAATTAAAGTAATTAATCTACCCAAGAAACTTGAAACTATAAATATTAAGTCACAGAGAAAAGCACTACTCTATTGTCACAAATTAACAAATTGTAAAAAGGTATAATTTCTTCTTATTACTAAAGAAAAAACATACTTACAATATTTATAGAGTTGCTTGTATGCTAAAACATAGAAAGAAACTAATACTACAAGGCAAAATATAAATAGACCTAACAGTGTTAGGAAACCTGCTTAAGTTAATTACAGAGTCTATAGGTAACCTCAAAGAATAAGGAAAACCAAAAAAAAAAAAAAAAAAACAACAAAGGATTCCTTTTTTCTGTTCAAAACAAGGAATACACCAACAAAAATGTTTTTCCATTTTAAATTCCAGGCACAGTTTTTTTCCATTTTAAATTCAAGGCACAGAAAAGCATATATAGAGTGCTGAAATGAAACTATATCTTGATAGAATTAAATTAACATCATAACAAAATGCTCAAAAGCACACATGGAATCATGACGATGCACTGTCAAATTCTATTCTCTCCAGATTACATGACCTAGTTTACAATTTAATCTCAGAGGCGGTAAGTTTATATTACTTGAAAAATGTAAACTGGCAATATCTGGTATAAACATCAAGAAAAGAAGTCATCTTCTCATCATTTGTGACTTGAAAAGAAAAAATGAAACATACTCCACTGAACTTACAAAAATGAAGTGGTACTACAGCTTTTCCTGCATTTTTCATTCTTTGGTTTTATCTTTTCGCAACCAAACAGAACATATATCTAATTGATGTTCTCACTCAAACTAACACATGCACATATTTACAAGCACACAGAACAAGAGTGAGAGAGAAAGATTACTTTCTGAATGAGATTAGTGGTTCCTTTGCCTTGATTAAGAGGAAGAGCTTCATTCAAGGTCACACACGTTTCTTTCTGGGTCAGTTCTCCACACCTCCCGCACTTTAGCTACGCCTCCCAAAAACAAACAGATAAATGCATAATCCAGGACATTTCGAGATACATCATAGACTAACCACAACTACTAAACAAACACAGAACAGAATTTGATGTTCATAAATCAGATCTGAATATGAAACAAGTGATAGAGATTGGGCAAGATGCAATCAGTAAGCATAAAAACAAACATATACAACAGGAGAAAACCAATTCCAACACTTAAACAAGAATTCAAACAAACATTGAAAACAAATTTATATAAAAGTAAAAGCGGATACATATTTAAAAAAAACGAAGAGCAATACAAGAGATTCAAAGTAGAAAAAACACAAGTGAGAAATATGAGCAACAACAGTCAGAATAATCATCCAAATTTTAAGGAAATGGTAAAAACATAAGGTTAGAGTCAGATAATTTCAAACCATAAACCCTAACACAAATTTCGCAATTAAAGTGTAAAGAAACAATGAAGCGGTAAACAAGCAGAGAGCATACAAATGGGAACATTAGAAGTACAAGAGAAAAATTGATATAAAAAAATTCTCTGCACTTGAGGCAAAGCAGGAAGAAGAATAAGTTACGAACTAAAACAAAATCAAGATCGCAGGAACAAAGGTATTATGGAAAATTAGATAAAAATAAGAAGAGGAAGAGACGGACCTTGAAGAAGTAGGAGAAGTTGGGATCATCGCAGCCACCTTGCGGTTGGAGGTTGGTGAGGTTCTCGAGGTCGGCACAGATCATCAGCATGTAATTCACCATTTTTGCCGCTTCCAAGCCCCAAGCTTCTTGGATTCTCTCTGACGGAAGAAAATACCGCCTCGGGAAGAATATAATTTTCCAGCACGGCAAATTTCAACCAATGATGTGATGCCACATCTGTAATTTGATATAAAAAAAGAAAGACGACATGTCGCCCAAAGAGATTGCATCTGTTTATGATTTGAATGACATGTTGTGTGTCCTTTTAGTATTTATATGCATCGTCATATTTATCTTTAGTACGTAAACGACAGAGCGTTTTATCTTTGATGCTTAATTCCTAAAGCTTCTCGTTTGGTTGTTTAGTGCATGTTCTCTTACAATCGACATGCGGTTGTCACTGTTTTAGCTGTCGTTTTTCGAAGCCCACCCAGTTGATTGCTCGAAGAAACAGCTCAAATTCAAACATGAATAGATATAGAACCTCGTATTATGCTGTTGCCATCGCTCATGTTGACTTCCTTGAAGGTTTGCATGGCAGAACGAACATCTTTATGTAATGTAAGTAGGTTTTGGCTGCGATGTATCGCTTAGTTTGTAGCATGTGGATGGCTTTGCAAAGCAGGCGACATCTACAAAAGCTCCTTGAAACAGCACATACTGCGTCTCAACTGTTAAAGATGGATCGTGTATGTAAATGAAAAGTGAATGGGTAGAAGGTGAATCATGCAAATTTGGTGTATTTTTGAATTACAGCTTACTCATGACGGCAAAGAATTTGATATGATCAACGTTAGTTATCTGATCACCGAAAGTGCATATGTCTGTCTGTCTCTTGTAAACTTCTTGTCTTCACAGTAAGATTCTGTAATGATAGTTATGTTTTCGAAGGAAGTCGACAGACTTTTGTTAGTTAAGATATAAAGCAACTTAATTATTGGGGAAATCACTTTTTTTTTATTTCATTTATAATGATTTTATTACAGATGGTGAAGAGGTTCTGTTCTTATGTCCTGGGATGTAAGAAAGTGGCTATTCTGCTGGGAGTTACCTTTGTTTGTTTTGGGTCTGTGACGAGCAGGTTAATCTCTGGGCAGGAGAAGACTTTCGATGATGGAAGCAAAGTAAACCACCTGATCAACGGCAACAGGCATGTGGTGAAAAGCATTCAGGTATACCAGAGAGAGAAGCTTTTCTTGACTTATTTTCGTTCTTCTGGTTTGGTTTTGAAAGGGAATCTCCAAAAGCAGTGTTTCACTTGCAGAGGTACAGGTTTATCAGGTTTTCTAAAATGGCCTAACTTCATTCATTGCTTGTAGAGTGAAGATGGAGACATTATTGATTGCATAGACATTTACAAACAACCAGCATTTGATCATCCTGCTCTGGGGAATCATATTATCCAGGTCCAACAACTTCTTCCTATTTTTGTCTAATTGATGATATTTTGACAATACATATTGTTGTTGTACTTACAAGAATTGCATCTCATTCAGTTGACACCCACTTATGATCCAACTGCGGAGACAATGACAACAGGAAGAGCGGATAAAACAAACACAATCAAGAGTAGAAATGAGCAATCTTCCATGATTTTGACATCACAAATATGGAGAAAAAATGGAAGTTGTCCAGAGGGAACAATACCGGTGCGAAGAAATCGAAACACGAGCCTGCCCAAATCAAATTCTATAGAAGGTTATGGAAGGAAGAAGCCAATCTTCTCGCGTCCAGTTAAGCAGCTCAATGGAGATGAGCATCAAAACCTTCATCAACCAAACCACTCTGTAAGATTAATTCATTCATCAGTTTCCTGAAAGTCTGTCTCATACACTTATTTTTTTTCTCCTCGTTGATATTTATCTGACTTGGCTTTATGTAAATCAGAAAGCTATACTTCTGACAGTTGGATATATTTATTCTGGAGTTAAAGGAGACATCAAAGTTTGGAACCCTTATGTTGAATCAGACGATGAGTACACTACTTCTCGAGTTAGTCTGCAAAGTGGCCCTTACTACGATTTTGAGAGCGTCGAGTCTGGATGGGCGGTTAGTGTAACTATGAACTTAATCCATTTCGCCATTCTTCATTTCTTAAGAGATTTGAACCACAATTTCATTTACTCTAAAGAATCTCTTAATCCTCTAGGCTCTAACTTCCTTCCTTCATTTATGTTGTAAATTTTCAGGTAAATCCGAGTGTGTATGGCGACCAAAAAACTCGATTTTACGTTTACTGGACCGTAAGTTACATGCCAACTATAATTAGGCCTGATGAGTAATTTCTGGTAAAACAGTATTAAAATGTGGTAATGCAATTCTACTGTTGCATTTTATACTGTGTGAGATCTGAGTTTACATTTGTTTTCTTCATGAATCAGGCTGATGCATCAAAGACAACAGGGTGCTTTGATCTCACATGCCCAGGTTTTATTCAAACTAGCAATGAAATTGCGCTTGGTGCAGCAATTTATCCCATCTCAGCACCTACAGGCCTTCCATATCAGATAATTATCTATATCTTTAAGGTTACGAAAAATGGAACTTTAATTTGAAATACAAGTTCGTATTCATTGATCTCATCGTGTTTCTTATTTCAGGATCTAAGCACGGGCAATTGGTGGGTGCAGTACGGGGAAAAAACCAACGTAGGTTACTGGCCCCATGACTTATTTAGTACGTTACCAGGCGGTGCACAAAGTGCTGAATGGGGAGGTGAAGTCTACAGCTCAAAGTTAGGGCATTCTCCCCACACTGCAACAGGAATGGGAAATGGACGTTTTCCTGATTATGTTTCAGGCAATTCAGGTTGTGTCAAGAGAATGCGAATTCTTGATAATTCTCGTATCTTGAAGTTCCCGGAATGGGTGTACAGTTTTACAGATGAGTTCAACTGCTACAATGTTGATTATGTTGGAGATTACATTGAAGATCCTGAATTCTATTTTGGAGGACCAGGAAGAAATGATTTGTGCCCTTAAAATCTTGTAACCGATGCTAGCTAAAAGATGGTCATTGCCATTTTAGCACATTTTCATTTTTTGATTAATAAATTATACTGAAAGTGACAGAGCAAATGATTTGCAAGTGACTATTTCATGTGTTTTAGATGGTAACAGCAATTTATTTGTTCTTGAGACTAACTATGAGATCTCACTTCACTTCTTTACGGCTTATTGATTCTAGGTTGCCATGAAAGAAGAAATAAAAAAGCAAAGGTTTGCAAGGCAAGTTAAGAGCAAAATTTCTTGTTTTGCCTGCTTCTGACAGGTTTACAAGGGAACTTACTACTCAAACATTAATAATTGACGCCATTGTGAAATAATATAATAGGAGATGCTTGAAAAACCTGCCTAATGAATCGCCTCGCCCCGTGCAAGGCAACATGTTTGTTTTTCATTTTTGTTCTTCTTGTAAGGCAACATCTTTGGTTTAGAGTATATCTTTTAACATTTCGCAGACATATTTGCTAGCATGGTGATTACACATCAATGCATTGACACTATATATTTATTGGTTGAAGATGACACTTTAGCTTCATACATATTTGTCGGTTGAAGATGACACTTTCGCTTCATACTTGCTTAAGACCAAACAGGACTCTCTCTGTCGTTTACAGTTTTCCTACCACTCTTGCTGGCTTCTCTGCGTTAAATATAGTTCAAGGACATACTACAGAACCTGTGTTTACTTTGGATGGCCTGATCAGAATCCTAATTGCAATTGAGGATTCTATTGAAGTAAAACCCATAATTTATTCAGTTCTATATGACAAAGTCATTTTCATAGCTCATAATTCTGTTGTCATTAACACATATGGACAAGACATGATTAATGGAGCTGATATGGCTAAAACTGATTCATCGTAAGCAGTAAAATCCAGTATGAACATATAATGGAAGGTCACTTGAAATGTTAGTTGCAGAGATTTTCAGATATAACACACGGGATATAAAACAATTTGTTTAAGCAAAATCAAGCACTTTCTTCTTTTGAATGTGTCTTTATAGGACTATCTGTAAGATAGTCCTAATAATTTTGCACATATACTATTATTCTATTTAAGGGGAGTAGCTTTTAAGACCTGCCTGGCGAATCATTTGAGTAAGGCAATATTTTGTCTTCCCCCAAAATAAGAATCCGCTATAATTGTTTGGATTAGGCTACACGTATTTGAGTGACACATCATAAAGAACCTAGCTCAAGTGGAAACAAAATTAATGGACAAGTTGACTTGGCAAATTATCTTCAAGCAGAGAGAAAACAAATGGGTTATATAATTGCAGCTTGAATTGCTTTATGCTATTTCTGTCTTGTGGGATTTTCATAATTCCTACTAGTCTTTCTGGCTTTTGTTTCTGCTTCTGGGAGAAAGAACAAATGGAAAAAAAGAGTTCCGTTCTTTTGTTGGTAATGGCCGTAGCTGTTTTGAGTAGTGGAGCAGATGTGAATGCTAAAGCTAGAGAAACTCTTTCCGAAATTGATAGGAAGTTGAAGCTTCTCAACAAGCCTGCAGTTAAAAGTATCAAGGTACGCCGTATAATGAATATTTCCATCATTAGATTATGTTCCAAACTTGGCTGACTAGTGATTTTATGTTGTGAAATAAAACTTACGATGAATTCTTAAAACTTTCAGTCTTTACATATTTTATTTTTAACGTACTAAAAATTTTACCCTTGCTTAAGGTGGTTGGTATTTAGAGGCGGCCTTAAGTTTTTCAGAGTTTTTGTGGGTTTTAGATGAGTTCTTGAAATGTGGTTCTATTGAATTTACTATTAAATTGAAAAAATGAGTCAAATTTTAAGAATCCGATCAACCATTTGAATCACTTGTCCCAGGACCAGCTCTGCGGGTATCTCACTCCATGAACTTGAAGGGTTCCTTAGAATTGGAATTTTGAAGGAAAGTGCTACTAAAATTTTGATTACTTAAAAACATTGTCAAAAATTTAATAGGGCATTAATGGTAGTTTATCTTTTTAAGGTATTGACAAGACAACATTAATGGTAATCTTCCTTAATCAGAAAGTAATGCCTTCTCTGACATAAATGAGATGATTCCTGCAGGCTGACGACGGAGATATTATCGACTGTGTTGATATCTACAAACAACCTGCATTTGATAATCCAGCATTGAAAAACCATGCTATTCAGGTGCATTTATCATTTCTCTCTTCTTTTTCTGAGCTGCATGCGGAAAAGCATAGTTAGGAAGTTCCCTGTCTAATAGGGAAGCAAGAAGTTATTGATATCTACAAACCTCAAAATGTTCTACAATTGGTACCGCTTGATTGATTTTTTTAAGTCTTGCGGCATGAATATGCAGCTGAGGCCCAGTTTTGATATAACGACTGAGAAATTGGATAGAAGAAACGACTCTTCTCTGCCAATAAAAATTCAAACTTGGCAGAAGAGTGGCAGTTGTCCGAATGGAACTGTTCCAATTCGCAGAATCCGAAGGCAAGACTTACTGAGAACAGCTTCTCCTGAGCAGTTTGGGAGGAAAAATCCGGAAATTTCCTACACAGTAAACAGAACAGATGCTAAAAGCATACGATTTGCATCCTTCAATAACAACACAGTCAATCCTGATCTTATGGTTAATCGTTCGGTAAGCCACTTTTAAGCAACTGTAGCTTTTTTTCGTGGATAAGTATAATGAGGTTATACCATTATACACTAATGCCATACAATAAGTTATTGTTGTGTCACTTCTCCTTCCTGAACCAGGCAGCAGTCCTTCTTACAATAGGATACCATTATATAGGAGCTCAAGCAGATATAAATGTTTGGGACCCAAACGTTGAATCTACTGATGATTTCACTACTGCTCAGATCTGGCTTAAGGGTGGCCCTGGTGACAATTTTGAAAGTGTGGAGTCAGGATGGACGGTTAGTACATTACCAAAAACAGAAACCTTCTTATGATTCCCGGTAGGCAACAACTCGTGTTGCTACCATAGTAGTATCTTCATATTTTCCTAACTTTGTTAGCAGTACCTATTTTCAGGTGAATCCCAAGTTATATGGTGATAAACTCCCTCGATTTTTCGCATATTGGACGGTGAGTACTTTTTCTGCCAAAACAGTAACTTACTTGCAATACTTAGCTAATTTGTTCCATTTTGTTGCTAGAGGGATGGTTACAAGTCAACAGGTTGCTTTGACCTCATCTGCACAGGGTTTGTGCAAACAAGCACTGAAATAGCCCTAGGTGCTTCCCTTTATCCATGGTCCAGTAGTGTGGGACCACAGTATCATATACCTATTGGCATGTCCTTGGTAATTATTTCCTTCATTTCTTTTTTTTTTTTTTTTCTGGGTTCAGTTTGTTCATTTCAACTTATGATTCTGCAGTAAATATACTATAAACTTCGTTTTTTTTTTAATTTATATTGATTTCAGGATCCTAACTCAGGAAATTGGTGGTTAAGATATGCTGATTTCGCTGTTGGGTATTGGCCTCCAAGTCTATTTCATTTCCTGAAGCAAAGTGCAATATTTGTTGAATGGGGAGGGCAAGTTTACAGTCCAAATGTAAAGAAAACTCCTCACACAAAGACTGCCATGGGAAGTGGATCATTTGCGCAAACGCTATATTCTTCTGCTTGCTTCATAAACCATGTTAGAATTATAGATTATTCTCATCAACTCAAGTATCCCGAATGGGTAGGTACTTGGGCTGACGAAGAAAATTGCTACACTGCATATAATTTATTCCAAGGATATACAGTTGAACCTATATTTTTCTTCGGAGGTCCTGGTCAAAATCCTAACTGTATGTGATGTGTCTGAGGATAACAATCAAAGTAAGAAAGTAATCTCCCTGAGTTGTGGAAGTTAATCATTTCTTATGAACTTTATGATCTGTTTCCTTTGAATTAAAAAGCACATATGCAGTGCTTTGCATATACGAGCGTTGCTATATTTCCGTCATAAAAATAATCAGTTGAAGTAACTTACCAGTTAAAGCATTCTGTAGCATTAGGGGAGCGAGTTGAAGTTCCAATGGCTAGCAATATTCCAATTACCGTGCTTGCATTTGACCGCAATAGATGAAAACAAAGAGAAGGCCGGCAAGCATAAACATGCTGTTAAAACCATTAGGTCTCTGTTGATGCACCGATGGTTTAATAAGAATAGTGCCTCTGCGCTGTATTAACATTATCTTACCGCACTAGGCAGTCGGCAACAAAAGTGACATAATAAAATTGCCCAATGAAATCTTTAATATATATTCATAAAAAAACAGACAAAGAAATGAAAGCACTACTAGTTGTATGTTCCTGTGATTCAATAACTTGTAGGAAACTGGTTCTTCTTTGTTTGTTGGGTTATCGGTAAACAAATGCAGAATGATCAAAGCACCAGGCAAGGCAGGTAACAACAACGCAAAAAACCTCAATAGTTGATATTCAGTGTTCTCTTGCTACATCTGTCTGTGACTGAACAGTACATACTAAGTCTACTACAATAGAGGAAAGGACAGTCAACAATCACATTTTGAATGTGCAATGGCTAGCCGCCCCTTTAGAGATCTATCTCTCTGCCTAAAAACAATTTTAAACACAGGAAGATATTCATATTACACAGACTTACTGTATCCTTCTCGGATTTATCTACGTATGCATAATCTATATCACACTATGTAAGAAGAGTTACAGAATATTATATGCCACAAAGAGGAGGGATACATGACCAAGCAACGCCCCGAGTAGAGATAGTCTCAGATCAGTAACCAGCCAGAGTCTGTTTGACATACACAAGCTAAACCGAGTCATAGTGTTTCCTCTCTTCTTGTATAGACTGAAAAATTCTTGCCACTGATTCAGTAGCTGATCTAGGATTGTGAGGCACAACTTTGATCACTTTTATTGGCTGGTCTGTATCATGAGGCTGAGGGGTTCCATCTCGAATAACTGGAGCCATAGTGAAAGGTGGAAGTGCATCAATACCTTCAGCAGCATGACCCATCCCATCGCCTTGCACCCTTTCACCTGGACTACTTGCTGTACTTCCTCGTAGCTCTGTGTCTTTAGATGCTTGAAACTGCATTACACGTGGAATAGTTCCATTCTTCTGGGCTGGAACATTACACGAGCTTTCATGCTGCGTGTTAAAGTTAGCTCCCCCCAGACCATGTGAACCTGGTCCAGCAAACTCGTTCTTTTGTTCAGCAACCGAACCAGAGACAACTGGGTTCACAACTGGCATGCCATACGGAGGGAAGTAAGTGTCACCAACTGGATGAGTACCAGGCATAACCCCAATTCCTTGAGGAGGATGAGGTGACGGAACCCCATAGGCTGGATTCATGAAGTTTCCAGTCATAGGAGTAGGGCCAAAAGGTGCACATCCTCCTCCACAAACTGGTCCCATGAATCCAGGTACAGGATATGGCTTGTAGATAAGACCTTCAGAAGGGGACATGATAGGAACCAACCACTGATGCCCAGGCGATTGATGAAAACACCAAGGGCCCATTCTGGATTCGTTAGCCACAGATGCTGGAGGTTGATTTGCAAGGTAAGGCCCATAATTTGAAGGCTGACTACCATTTTTCACAGAAGAAAGAGAAGTCTTCCCCACAGCATTTTCCGCAGAACATTCCATTTTATGGTTTTGCTTCTCAGAATCATCTTTGCGCTTAACAATTTGTGGCAATGGTTTTACTACATACTCCGTTGGAAGTATTTTAGCAGGAGAGGCCTTCAAGGAAGATTTGCCTAGATAGGCACTCTCATCAAGTAAAAGGTGTGGTGATCCAGCAATCAGTTGTTGGACCTGTTTGAATACACAGATTAAGTTCATTTCATTTAAACAATCAAATTGAATATAGACAAGATATTGCAGCCCTTGCCAGGTCGAGCATAAGCTACCTAACGGAGTAAGACATTCATACCTTGATTAGTCTATGCAACTCAAATACTTGAACTGCAAACACTCTTTGCTGACTGTAGAGAGTAACAGGAATTGGATCAAGAACCAAATTGTACAGATATCATTAAAGGACTTAAATAAACACAGCACCACCGTAGAACAAACCAGAGGATGAAATGGACAATCATATGCAACCAGACATCATACAGCATCAGTTTGAGAGGTTAAGCAAGCAGACCTAAACTACTCCCTTATATCCTAGGGCAAAGTGGTTAATTGAGTAGGCTTGAAATTTACAATTCTCTCGCATATTATTAGCCAATGAATAAAATTCTTCAGCCCACACCACCCCTTTTCCCCACAGGATAAATCAGGCCTATTGAATGTACAGCTACCCTCACCCATCTCCTTGACCACGAAAGATGCCTAAAGCGCCTCCTAGCTTCCTGAATAGCTATCACCTCCAGAAACTCTTGTGCCCTCCAGAAAAGTTGGAGACACATAACATGATTCTAACCATCATAAGAAAGCAATATAATGAGCATAGTATAACTATTGTAGATTGAAGAAACACAGAAAATAAAAAGAACATGTCAAAGGCTAAGATACCCACTCCAGTCAATGCAGTGATATCAGACAAAGATAAACATCAAAAGCAGCTAGGGGCCGAAAATCAAATTTTCAATTTCAGAACTTATAATATCTCTCACATGGAGAAAGTCAAGCATGGAACTCTATTAATAATGACAAAAATGTACAAATAACCGCCAGATAAAGATTTACAATTTAAAATATGTACATTTTGCATTTACTTGTATAGTGAAGCACAAATTTCTGATGGAAATGATAAAAATGTATAAATATGTATACCACATACAAATTATACATGGCTAACAAATGTCAAAAGCTAATAGCAGAAAAGATTTATGAATTGCTACCCCACTATATCTTCTAACATACAAAGATACTAATTGAAACATCCTTTTTGCCACCAATTCCACCAATGGTTACCCACTGTCAAATATCCTCCTGTTTCTGAGAGACCACCCAAAATTAGCTCCAGGGATCATCCTCCACTGCTCTTTGCTTTACCGATCCAAGCCCTCAAGTGCTGTGGATAGATAAACTCCCAGGATCGCAGGGAAAAGAAGCAATACCAGATCAAGACAGGAATATAACCAGTAAGCAGATGCTAGGCTACATAGATAAATGAAATGATCCACTATCTCGGGGTCTCCTTGCATAACTCGATTAGGATTGTCCATTTCCCTGCTGTAAGATGATCCATTGTCAAAATGCTATTGAGGCCCTTTGAACAAAAAAGGTGCCACTTAAGAGGAATCCTGGAACTCCATACTATAACCCCCTCCCTCAAAGTCACAATTACAACGCTTAATTGAAAGTAAATATTCTTCCCACACTCCTTCCATTAGTACTCTATTTTGTGTTAGAAACATATGTAGCTTTAAGTTGAGAGAATAGAATATGAAGAAAATTAATCCTAGGAGATATTAACCGTAGCAACTGGCCAGGTTATAGAGTATTACAGCATAATGACTGCACCTCTTCTCAACCAATGAAAGTCCATACTCTAAAATTTTCATCACATTAGACAAACTAAGAGCATTCAAAGTTTCCACCAAATATCTCTTACAAGTTAGATTCTTTCTGAAGTCACTAGGATGCCCAGCCCATGACCTTGAGGTGACTGTATTGGTGGATCTTGAAGATATAATTGAGGGGAAGCTGCCACTGCATATTTTTACTTTTAATTAAAGAACCATGAGTCAACATGAAAACAAAATATTTTACAAACAATGCAAAAAATTAAGGAAATGAATTATAGGCTCATCACATTTACACTTATAACAGACAAAAGGATAATACTGTATCTATCCCCTCATAGAAAATCACTATTGTACCCCTTTAAGTTTTAATAGCATGCCAGTATCCTTACATCTGCATAAAAAACAGATATCACATGCAACTGATGTGGTACAGTAAATCCATTGTCTATTGGAAATACACCACTATATCAGGAACAATTTCAAGTTGCATTCGCATATTTAGAAGCATCGAGAAAAAATATATTTAAGAAGCTATTAGTACCCCAGATACATACTTGACTATCGCTCTTCTTGCTTTCCAGAAATGTTTATGGCCTATTACTCCTACAACATCATCAGGAGAGATATCCAAGCCTGATATAGAATCCACCATGGAGGTTTCAGAAACATCATCACTTTTGTCTCCACTTCCCAACTGTAGTGACCCACAAAGCTTGTCTCCGTGATATCTCCTGTCATTATCAAGCTCATTTGGGTTGCCAGGGTCCTCCCTTGAACAAGAGTCACTTCTATGCTGGGGAACAACTCCCTTCTCAACATCCCTTGTGGACTCAACACCATCAACACTTGCACAGTCATCTGGTGGCAAACCAGCTCTAGAATCTAGTCGTAGACAAGCATCACTATCATTTAATCCGCTAAAATTAGACCCAGGGATATCTCCACACTCTTGATTAGGAGATGCACTCACTTCCTTCACAAACTCATCAGTCTTTTCTGTAGTTGATAAACTCATGGAAGATTTTACTGGATCTCTACTTGAGATGCAAATGTTTGGGTTCTCTAGATTTTGGAGCATTGACTGTTGTCTGAAACTGAGACCTGAAGAGATACTTTGCTTTGGGTTCTTATCATAAACATTTTGGAATTTTGTAGGCTGACCAGCAGTTGGCTTAAAGGGAGAAAGGCTCCCCATATCAATGTCATTTTGAGATTTGCCATGACACTGACCCGTCCCTGAGCGAAGGAAAACAGGAACTGCAAATTCATCGTCATTGCCTACTTTCTTTCTCTGCTCACAGTGTGGCAAAGGAGTTTTCAAAGTTGCTCCAGCAGGCAGGCAAGAATGAAGCTTCTCAGCCAGATGAGAGCGTGTTGAAGGAGGTACAGCATGTGTGAAAAATGTATTTCTTTCAAGGCCACTCCCCTGAAAGTACAACAATCAATAAATAACTACTCTGAGCTGGTCCCTCGTAAATACTTGTACATAGAAAGCTTACACTCACACACCCATCCATAACTCACAGAAAACAGAAGAATCATAACCATATCATCATAAACGTAGGTGAAAGTGAAGTTTTCTTCACATGTAAACAAAAATAGGTGTCCAAGTGCAGACATGCAGAAACCAGAACGACCTAGAATTAGCATTAGACCGCAATCCATATGAATAAAGTGGCAGCAAGCCTACCTACTGAAGAAAGTACTTAAGGTTAGTTGCACATGTAGCCGGTAAGAAGCCCACAGAACACCCCAACAATACAAAAGAAAAACAAATTAATCCAGCAAATCCCACACATACCCCCCCCCCCCCCAAAAAAAACAAAAAAGGGCTCCACCTAGCGCACGCACGAATTTCACAAATATTTAGAAAGCCAACATTAAAAGGTGGGAAACAGACACTCAGTATATGTGTCAAGAGCTACTTAAATAACAATCTTCCATCAAAATAGGAAAAAACAATCTAGTTGGTATCTTTTACATCATATTCCATCCAACCAATACTACAGTACATATTATTGCTTCAGTTAATCAACATCAGCAATAATTTATCAACAAATTAATAGCAAAATTATAGCAAATCACTTTTGAAGTCTTCAACTAACTCTAACAAGTCAGTTACAAATAAATAAATATAAAGAGGAAAAGACAATATTAAAGCACCAATAACAGAATAAACCTAAAAGTTGTAGAAGTTACCTGGCTTGAGGAACCTGGAGGAACTAAACCACTAATGTTGGATGGATTTAGAGGTAAAATACCAGGATTGAATCTCTGAGTAGGAATACTGAGCTGCTCATAAAGGGCCATCTTGTTCCTCGGTGGGGCTCTTGGTCCTCCTTTCTCTGTATCGTTAACATGTAGTCTAGGGAACATTGGC
Source organism: Swietenia macrophylla (assembly GCA_032401905.1). Taxonomy (NCBI): domain Eukaryota; kingdom Viridiplantae; phylum Streptophyta; class Magnoliopsida; order Sapindales; family Meliaceae; genus Swietenia; species Swietenia macrophylla. The sequence goes on along the minus strand of CP135561.1, from coordinate 1,878,460 downwards.
CCCATGATCTTTTCATCATCTTTTCCTCTCTTCATTTCTCCTCTGGCTATCCTAAGAACAACTCAAAACTAGCCCCAATTGAAGCAATTAGCTTTCAAATGAAATTCACCAACAAATCCCATGAACCAGAGCCCCAAACAAAAACCCTCATGCAGAAACTCACTGTTCAAATGCACAGAAATCAAAACCGTTTCTTTTGGCATACAAGGAGACTCAAATCTATAAAACAACTCAGGATCTACTCAAGCCTTCGGAACAAAACACACCAACATAGACTCAAAATTCACAGACCCAGACGGCCAAATTGGCTCTTGACCTCAAAATCTCATCCAATTAACAAACTCAGGGTCAACCTAGTTCGCGTAAAAATTGGAGCTTTAAAGCTGAAATCGATGCCGCAAATAAGCGAAACCGAGCGAGAATTTTATGCGTGAAATTGCAGAAATGTAACAGCAAATACAATAATGTAAAAAAGAGAGGGATTAGAACAGATTCGAGGAAGAAAATAAAAAAAAAAAAAAAAAAGAGAGTTGGGCTAAGGCTTAGGCTTTATTTAGGGATTTCCTAAGAAGATCATGTCTTTCAGAGAAGGAAAATTAGGGAAAAGTGAAAAGTGCTGGGTTCCGGTCCCACGTTGCATAGTCCTGGAAGATACGACCTGGATTTGTTGCCAACTCCATTTTAAAAAAATAATAATAATAATTAGTTCTTATTATTTTTTATGCACGGATTAGGATTTTTACAGCGACAGTACAGCCATTTAAGTAGATGTCTCACTTATTGTAAGAACAATAATCTTTGTAAATTATGCGATGATAAATCATTACTGTTAATTAACACTATCACTTCGATTAAATTTTTTTTTTAATGATGAATTTTTCAAACTAAAAAATAATTTAACATTTGTTAATAAATGACACATCAGGTTTTATTATCCTCTCTTTTGTCTTGTTATTACAATTAGACTCCCAGCTGTAATTGGTAATCTTTACTATAGTAGTTGGGATTAGCCACCATTGTTGCATTCAAAAAAAATTTTTAAATTATGTAAATTAAAATTAATAATTTAAAATTATAAATAAAAATTTAAAATTTTAATATTTTAAATTATTATGGGAATAATTTTAAATTACATAATTAAAAAAATTTTAGATGATTATGAAGTAATTATTCTCAAATTTAAAAATAGAACAAGGAAAGGGAAGGGTGTATTTTTATTCTCATTTTCAAAACACGTCTAGGACAAGATGAGATAATTTTTTATTCTATTTTACTTTAACGTTTTTATATTATAATCTATTTAAAATTAAAAATAAATTTAATATATATATATATATATAATTAGATCACTTTTAATTAATTAATATTTTATTAAATAAAATATAATAATTAATTAATTATAATTATTGTGTTATTTTTTAATATATTTATATAAGATTAATAAAAAATTAAATTTCAAAATTTTATTTTTTATTTNCCAGACTTCTTCATTATCTAGTACCCACTATCTTTTCTGGTAAGTATGTAAATAGAATGCTGGATAATTGATTGATTTATTGATGCGGTGTTGGAAAATGTCTACTTATAGTTTGGTGTGCAAATGCATATCTTATAACTTATATTTACTTCGCTGCTTCCTTTTCTGATTAATTGGATTTTAGGTTTTCAGTTTTATAAAAGAGGTTGTTGAAGTCATAATTGAAATTCTAAGTAAGATGAATGATTCATGAAGAATGATACATGCTTAGTTGAAATATAGTGCATGTGCTATGGGGTTAGAGAGAAACGTAGTGCATGTGTGCCTTTAACCCCTAGTTGTTGAAATCCGTATGCAAGTGGCATTTGCTTTTCCATATTTGCCCCACTAAATGCGGTATTCCCAAATCAGATTTCTGGTAACACTAAAACTTTATTAATGTATAGTTTTAATGATGCTAAATGCAAATGATAGACAACCATTTTTTATAAGCTTGGACTTGCTGTTTGGATTTTTAAGGATGCTGATCTAGGGAGTGCGGTTTGGTTATGTAGATTACTTGATAGTGGAGGGAGATACTCCTGAAGAAGAAATACTGTCAATTCTTGATGTACCCCCAGGAAAGATGGGACGTGTAATAGGAAGAAGAGGATCATCCATTTTGGCAATAAAGGAATCTTGCAAGTATATCTCTCTCTTCCTTTGCTGTAATTCACACATGCATTTTATTGGCTGAAATTACCAATTTGGTTATCTTGTTCATTATTTCAAACACATACTTTTGCAGTGCGGAAATTCTCATTGGAGGTGCCAAGGGTCCACCTGACAAGGTTAGTCCATAAATGTACTTGAGTAATTATATGACTCCAGCTCTATGTACATTTACCTATTTGCCCAAACTCAAAAGTTATTGTTGATTTAGGATGAAAGCATATAAAGTGTGACATGGCATATGGATGAGGTTTTTTCATTTGCACTGCTATATTATGGAGCCCATAAGTATGCTACAAGTTGTGACGGGATCCTTAATTATTATTACTTTTTAATTTATTTTGACTAAGCAAAAAAGTATTCTCACTCCTCTGGCCACAGAATGTAAATCTAAAAGTATATAGATAAGCTTGGTTTATACTTTGGAAACATTGAAAGCAGTCTGGATAGTTCCTGACTTCCTTGCAATAACTCTTTTTTTTAATGGCTCCAGAATGACACTTACTACTAGTGCTTCCCCACTTGTCCTTCAAGAATTTTAGGTTTTATTACCTTTCCTGAGTTCAATTCTTATGTTATCAATTTTGCTTCTCCAGTGTATTCAGTTAATTCCTGTCCAAAATTTAGTGCCAAATAATCAATGAATCTCAAGTCAAAAATAAAAAATAAAATGAAAAATTAATGTTGAATCAGGGCTACCTTAGTTCAAAAATTAGGAAGTGTAAATCTGTCTCTTTGAAGTTCTCAATAAAAAGATGCTTTTCGTGCAGGTATTCATAATAGGACCAGTGAAACAGGTGAGGAAAGCGGAAGCCATGTTAAGGGGGAGAATGCTGGAAATGTATTAAGGAAGGAACATATGCTTTAGTGCCTGTCTTCAACTCTTTTCTCTTTACAATAAATAATCACTGGTTTCAGGGATTTGAGTTTTCTGCTTATTTATTGTGGCCCCGTGTTTCATTATCAGAATTTACAGTGATGATCTTTCACTCAGGTATTAGCCGTAGAAGCACCAATTAAGTTACTGTGGTGGGCTGGTTATATGTTGAATGGGAAAGTTCTGAAACAGCAAATCATTCAATCACTCTTGAACTGAGGTCGTTTCGGATATCATTGTTTCTAGGGCAATGGTGGTTAGAACCATTAGGAAACCAAGAACTAAAGAAAAGAACAAAGAAATCTGTAAATCACCGGATCAATGGTGTTCTGGCAGATTGATGGGAAGCTTGAAAACCTTTTATGTCCAGAGGAGTTTTAAAACTGTTTTTCATCAGCGAAACACTAACTGCTGTCATCGACTGATTTTCTAACAATAGCTGCGGCAAATCCATTTGTCAAGGCAAAAGTTATGCACCTGTGTTTCTGAGTTAAGTTATCCGGAACCAGGGCAATTTAATTAAATTTGTATCCTCTTTTAAGTGATGATTGTATATTAGTTAATTTAATACTGATGACAACCTAAGAAACTGCATGTTGGTCACTACATATACATGTCTGTTTAGGAAAGAGGTGATAGATTTAAGAAAACCAAGATGTAGGGTGAAGTTGGACAAAAAACAATGAAATTTTGGCCAAATTCAAGTGTGGTTAAAAATTGTAGCGTAACAGTACAGAAATAAGAAACATGAAGCAGATGCAAATTTTACACTAATTAACTTACCAAGGACGCAGCAATACTCTGCAGGATTTAACATAGAAAGCAACTTTGAATTTAACTTCCAGTAAAAAGTCATGCAAACTCTCAGCTCATCATTACACAATAATCAAGTAACTAAACTGTTTTATGTGTGTATTTATAAACAAGAAATAAAAAACGACTGAACCAGCACACACCATGCCCAACACTTCAAATATCTTAGCCAAATAGGCAAAAGAATGGAGAATACAGTAGGGTAGGGAAATGAACAAGGAAAAAAGTTATTACTTTTGAAAGCTACCAAAGTTTGAAAATATGTCATCGCCAACTGTTGACGGTGAGGGTGTGTACCCAGATTTACCTAGACCAGATCCAGTGCCCATTGCTCTCCCCATGTAAAATGATGCGGGGGGGCCCTTTTCCCTTTCATCTGATCCATCACTTAATCCACCCACAATACCAATATCTGCCAGTGATACCTTCTTGGCTGCAAGGTGCAGGAAACAACATACATTGATGGAGCAAGTTAAGGTTACAATCAAATAAGACTACCAAAATATATACAGTTTCAATGACAGGACCATAATGCATGTCTGTTACAAGCAATGTAGAAGTTGTAGGGCAGGACTATTGCTTTGGCTAACCTTCCATAAGTGAACATCCCAATACTTATTTCTCTAACCATATGTAAGAGTCTTATCCATTCTTGAACCAACCACCATTTTCACTCATAATTGAACTTGTATACGCAAGAAAAAATGTGCCAAACCTCAAATCAATGAAGCCACTCATACAAATATCAGGCAATAGAATGTAGATGTGAATAATAGATGTGAAGTCAGAAACACGTAACTGAACTATGCTTGTTACATAAAGGAAATTAAGGTATTCGGAAAAATATACTTACGAGCAGATATATTCAGATCAATTAGTCCACGGCTCATTGAATCTGCCCAAACTCCAGACTTCACCCGGAAATTATCCTTTTTAGTTGCAGGATTTGACAATGTGGAAGAAGACTTTCCACCCAAGTTATTGAGGCTAGAATCACTGGTCAGATTTTGCGTAGTTTCGGTAAATACAGAATTTGAATGAGAAGTAAATTCACCAAAAAGATCAGATCCATCAAAATTGTTAAGTGGGACTGCAGCAAATGGATCAACAATGTTAGCAGTAATTGCCTCAGATTTTGGAGCATTGGGTTCCGGCTGCACAACTGGGTCTGGGCCAGCAAATGGGTCAACTGATGAAGGATCTGCAGATGAGGCTGCAGGTTGGGAAGCAAATAGGTCAACTGATGAAGGATCTGCAGATGAGGCAGCAGGTTGGGAAGCAAACAGGTCAACTTCAGTCTGCACAAACACCCATAGAAAAATTAATGCAAGAACAAATGAAATTTAGCACCTAATAGAGAATCAATGCACCATATATCCTAAATAAGCATGAAGTAATGCCACTAAAATAATCGAAAACCAAAATTTCTTTCTGCTTGATTATGTAAACATTCTTCGAGAATATGTTGACTCTTGGTATTACCAATTATGCAATCCAAGAAACAAAGAAGAAAGAAAACTCATTTTATACTTCAGTGTGTAAATCCCAAGTCAGCAAGATATTCCTGAATGCCTTGTAAACAAAACACACATGCACATACATAAAGGCACGCAAACATACATTATAGCATTTCTTGAATCATAGATGAAAAAGATTGTGACCTTAATCTGAGAATTTGCTCCTGTCTCTGGCTGAGGTTTTGCTGATACGAAAGTTGCATCACCAAAAAGATCAACCTCTGAGGCACTGCCATTCATTGGAGATGTTTCAGCAGGAACAGAAGTTGGTGCATCCATGAGGTCAACAATCAAACTATCTCCAAACAGATCCACTTGCTTAGAGCTCCCAGTAGCCGGCTCTGTCAAATAGAACAATCCAAAATATATGTTAAGCCACAGCCTGTTATTGAGAAGAAATTGGTAATAATTTGCGTCCATGAAGTAGAAATACGGTTTATATCAAGTATTTAATAATACATAATTAATCCATTAGCATGAAATGTATCCGCTTAAACTTCCCAGAATTACAAATAAACGTTGTCTTGTACGGACCGCATCAGACTCCATAGAAAGTTTCACAGCATGAACATATTCCGAGGACATGTATACAACCATGTAAACTATCAATGAACCACTACTCTGGCTGGAAAAGATCAATCTTCTAGACTTCAATGTTAAAGCACAACCAAACATCCACAACATTCACCTCACCCAACACCCAAGGTCACGTATTCAAAACAGTTCTTCATGATCAAGGAACATAATATTAAATGACTCATGATCGTGGCAATTGATTGAATATAAACCACATCATACCAGAACAAGCATCAAACATACAGACTACAATCTCAAAGTAGACAAGTGTATGCAAAACAAAATAAGATATATGTACTTCACAAGGCTTCTTTTGGAATTAATTGACTGCATAACAAATGACAAGTTAATCTGCATACTTACTATTATTGGAAATTCCGCGAGGATCAAAATCATCGTCATAATTATTTGAAGGAACACTTCGGCTTTGAGAAGGAATTGTACTGTAATTATCGGAGTCATTTGACTTTGTTGCCAATTTTGATGCATGGGATGACATATTATCTTGATCCTTGCTGTAAAAGTTTATTATAAAATTAAAAATATTGCAAAACAGTACACTAGTTTTAAAAATGCAACATATATGTATGTATCTGTGCATGCGTGCTTGTGAAAGAGATTATTGAACTGGTACATCCTGTAATTCAATAACTAGTTAACATCATATTGAGAAGGTAAAAATTGACCATCTATGCCAATGCATGTCCAGCAATAACATGAATCTCTATTGAAAAGAGCCAATAAAACAAAGTATAACAAGACATAAGCTGCTGTGGCCAAGTGAAAAGTCCCAGAAAATTCTGAAACTTCGTGCATGTTCTTAGCCCTCTTACTCCTCATGTAAAAACATACATGTAATAACAAAACATGGCCCAAACCTGCCATAGCGTGCTGAACCCTTCCTCGAGGTGGTCCCTTGACTCTCACCAGCAGCCCCTCGACGTGCCTTTCTGTAGGTATCCCGTTCAATCTTTTCTTCATCACATTGATCCTTGTCTTTGTAGCTGCTGCTGTAGTTGTCAACCTCCCTTGAACCTCCATGCCAACCACTACTCTGAAAGCTACCAGTACCATAAGAAGCTGAACCTGATTTATATGTTATTCCAGTAGATGAAAGTCCAACGTACCTGAAAAAGTGGCAAGCACACGATTAAGTTATTGAGAATAAATAAAACAGTTGAATGTATAGATGTTGAAGCTAACCATATGGTTTTGGTTTAGTTTATAACTTACTTTTCATGGTTTGCAGCAGCTTTATTTCGAGCTTCTTGTATTTTATCATTGTTGTTCAAAAGGGCCACAATGCTCTCCGCCTTCTTCCTCACATTGATTCCCATATCCTTCCCACTTGGCTCGACATACTCAAAACTTGATAGAGACTTACCAGTGAAAATATAAAAGAACCAGAAGGCAAAATCAAAAGTTCATTCTAAATATGTTAAGGATTGAATTCACATTCAGTAAACTATAATAGAATTGGCCTTACTGAAATCTGGAAAGTATGTTCTATTATGTCATCAACTGCACGTTCAGATCCATGAGATATTAGATACTCTATAACAGCCAGTGCCTGATACAGAAGTAGTTTCAGAAGATCGGTGCTTTAAAAATGCCCATGCGCCAATAAAGTAGGGAAATAGATATAAAAGCTTTATTCATACGATTTCCCAGATTGATAATGTGAGACATAAGGAACGTGCTACCTTGTAAACATAACGCCAGTCCTTGCCATTCTCACCCAATCTTGTCCATAGAACATTCATAACCATCTGACACTCGGAGCTAGAAAACATTGCAACCAATCAGTTACAAAGCAAGATATCATTCCTTTAAAACATCATTACTCTTAAAAAGAAATTTAGAAAAACTAACAATTTTTTGGTAGCCTGTGCTATCTCTGCCAGTGCAGTGCCGTGAGGTCCCCAAGGTTCATTGTCTGTCGCATCCAATACCTGTATAAATAATAAGAAAATTCACACATTAATGAATAAAATACACTAAACAAATTAAATTAAAAAAAAAAAAAGAGGCAATCTCATGACAGCAGGAACAATTCATATGAACCAAAAGGATACAGATTTCAACTGCACCCAAATCTAAACCCCAAAACTAATGGTATATTTGGCTAAAAGTACCACAGACATACAATTATCCCAAAACCTCAAATTGATTAATTGGATAATAAAACCAAAAAAATAAAATAAAAACAAACACATAAACTTGTAAACCAATAGAAACATGTGATTGAGATTAGTAAAATGATTTTAGAAAGTGAATGTAAGTTCCAAAACTTTAAAATGTTTACAATTCACACATAAAGACAGACTAAAATTATTTAGGTAAATTTTCTTCAATATCTTCAACACTAACCAAATTCCTAATCACACCAATTTCACCCTATAATCATAAAAACAAAGCTGGAGTCAAAAATCTAAGGATCAGTTAGGACACCTTAACATTAACATCTGGGAACGTGAAATCAATTCGAGAAATCAAACCATGTCTAGCACGCATAAGTGAATCATATTAGCATAATCTGGGTAAACGTATTCTAATCAGTCAGGTTAAAGGTTTCTTACAACAATGCAACCTCGCTTGAGTTTTTGATTGTAACAGAAATCTTATATGTAGAACAATCAATACAATCAACTTTGTTAGATTTCATAGCCAAATAAAAATCCACATCAATAAAATGTCAAAGCATGCACATGTTTAGAAGAAAATGAAAATATTCTACCTTCTGCTCGATCTCCGGAACCTTCAAAACCTTCAAATTCACCTCCCTCTTTCTGGAAAAAAAAAAAAAGATATTGGTTCTGAATGGTAACCGATCGAACTGTAAAAAAATTGAAGAGAGAGAGTGAGAGAATAAGCTTACATTTCGCGAACAGTTTGATCGAAGACCTTCATGAAATCCATGATGGATCTGCGAAATTGAAATCACAAAAGAAGGTTATATGTGATGGAAATAAGGCAATTACGTTTAGATCTGAAGGGATTTGCAGGTAAGTGAACTGAAAAATTCCACGTCCAAATGCAGGAATTCAGATCTTGAGAGTTTGTTTGTAGCAAAGAGAAGGTAATAATAATAAGCTGTCGATCTGTGGCTTCGATAAGAGACAGCCAGTGACACAGAGATATGACATGCAATCCACTAACGCAAGAGACGACGACGTTGAGTATCAATCAATATGGCATCGCTGCTTCTCCTCTGTTAAAATTTTCCTAACGGTAAAATAATTTTACTATTTTATCGCTATATTTATTTTGAATTACAAATTAATTATATAATTAATTAAATTTGAAATAAAATAATTTTCGGTAATTCTACCGTATCAATAAAATATTATTTCTTATGTACATTCATTCTTGGCGCATTTTGAAGGTAACACGACCTGCATTAATAGTATTGTTTGCATGATTATCTAAATACTCTATGTTGTAGTGTTGGACTGCATTAAAGGTATTGTTCTTACCATTATTTAAATAATCTATGTTTGTTAACGGTAATGGGCTAAATTAGTCTATATAAAATACAGATTAATTTAACTAAAAATTGATTTTTAAAATTTGCGGTATATTATTGTCATGATTATCTAAATAATTTATGTTTATTAACAATAATTAATTGAATTAATTTATATAAAATACAAACTAGTTTAACTAAAAACTGATTTATGAAATTTATGAATTAATTTTTTATTTTAATTTTATTATTATTATTATTAATAAATTAAAAATAATATAAAATAATATTATTATAATTTAATTTTAAAAAATATATATTATGATAATATTATATATAATAAAATAATATAATATAATACATATTATATTAAATATAATATAATTTTTTTATTTAATTCTGGTACAATCTAATTTAGTTTACTCTCTGGGCTTGTTCCAGTTATGGCATGGGTATCTGGACTTATGGTATTTGGGCCTATTTATTGGATGATTTGTTTGGGTACCATCGGAGCCCTTTGAATTGGGTACACTGGACCAACTGCTTTGCAGCCGCAGTGTCAGTGGATTGCAGAAAGCCTTGGAGAAATATGGCCAAGGATTTGAAGACAAGATAAGCAGGCTGAAGCAATCAGTTGCCGCACGCTGCTGCCATGCTGTGGCACGCTGCCTTGTGGTAGCACCGACACAACATTACCAAACACAACCCCCAATGATGTTATGTTAGCGTTGCAATTGAATTTCAAGAAACATGCTCAAAAATTTGTATTATAAGATAGTAAGTACGAAGGATTCAATGTCAAAGACAACCATAAATATATGTCACCACCAACCATGGTTTATTACAAGAACATAATCTTACGAATTGACAAGATTCCCTAGTAGAAAAACACATGGGTATGAATTAAGAGATAATGTGTAGTATTATCGTTAATTAAGCATAGTTATTACCATTTTTTTGGAAGGATTAAGACTAATACTTTGTTTCATTCCAATTTCAAAAGTTGACTTTTAATTAAGTCTTACTTTATAATAGAGGTTGCTCACTTAGGTCTTGTGCATACTACAAAACCACCCATGTCATAATTTCATTTTATTTTTGATTAATATTCTTCTTTCAAAAGAAGCAGACGAAGACCTTTGATGTCGATCGGTTGACCGACCAATCACTAAAGTCAAAGATTAACAAGGCCAAGGCAATTGTCTTTGAGCAATTGGCAAGTGAAAACAGCAGTGATTTATGCACCAGGGTGGACATGGTTGTCTTCTCAAATAGGGCTAATCGAAAAAAGAATATTCATCTGCAAGTAAAAGCCAGCGAGAACAGATGAAAGACATGAACAATATAATAGTGATTCCATGTCTTAAAAGTTCAATGTGAAGACACTAGAGGGAACAAATGTCCGGCCAGCTTTGGTGGGCTTTTACTCTATTATTTATACAATGTTCTATAGCCACCTATCCCTCAAAAACAATGGACAAATTTCTTGCTGTGCCTAATAGAATACTATATGAAGAACATTGAACATGGACATAAATCAATGAACATAGAATTAAATACCCAATTTAGGCCGCACGGAGCAAGCTCTGTGACTAAAAACAAGAAGCAGGCACAGGAAAGCAGGCAGGGCAGAGAGAGGAGAATCTTGGGTGATTAATATCTGAAGTGGACGTTGAGGTTTGAAAAGGGCACCCCTCTTCTCTCCTGAGTCTCATGTAACCTTCGTGATCTCTGACAAACACCGAACATCCAGACATGCTGATGCCATCCTCTTAACCTTCAGTCTTCCCCTCTAGAATGTGACCAAACAAAGAATAGGATAAAATGGTGGTATATATAGTGCTGTTGAATGCACCATAGCATGACCCACGATTGATAAAGGTGGCTAATCACCATTTTAAAGCTAGAAACCAAGAGTACTACTGGCTGTTAATATTAATTAATGGATTGGACTCATATGATTGACTTAGATTTCATTTACATTTACATTACATTATATGTGTCTCTGTCCACCTAACAACATACATATAACATAATATATCAAAGAGAAGGTCTAAATTGTCTAAAATGAAACTATCTAATAAGTTACATATTTTCTGTAGCTTGAATGTGATATGTTTGCCAATCCACCAACGGTTACTGGAAGAACATATGCATGTGAGTAAGAAAAGTCTACGTTGCTGGCTGTGCTGTCTCTGTCTCCGCTATCTCCATCCCACTTCCAAACTAATATGGGTTAATAACACTTTGATTCAGTCATTGAGCTTTCTTGATTTCAGCGTATGCAGAATCGCCTAGATTTGGATAGCAACTGATCACACCAACTTCAATATTAGCTTTCTCCTGATACCAAAGGCCATTGTTGACAAATTCATTGTATGGAACTTCGAACCCGAAATCTGTCAGAATCTCTTCATCTTGATCAATACTACCGTTATTGCCAGGCAATATTGAAAGTGTTTTGTTGTCCATGGCAAGAGAGTTTGATTCTGAAACACTTAAATTACCATTCTTCAAGCTTGTACCAAATTGATGAGAAACACGACCCATTTCAGGGTGAGGAATAAAGTGGCGATCACTATGGTCTAAACTGCTCAGGCTTTCATGAGTATTTACGGCAATTCCATAACCCATATCAGTTAAAATTGGCAACGGTGAAGATAAAAAAGGAGGATCACAGGCTTCAGGTTTGGGTGCAGAATGCATTGAAGGTGTTGAGTCCAGAAGAGTTGGATTGCTATTGCTGGTAGTTGGGAAATTGTTAGTAATATTGTTGCTTGTGAGGCTTATTTTTCCTGCAAGTAGCTTCTTCTTCAGTTTGGTGTTCCAATAATTTTTCACATCATTATCAGTTCTTCCAGATAGATGAGAAGCTATGATCGACCATCTAACAGAAAGCACCAGTGGGAAAATTATTATGAACCGAAAAATTTAACATTGTTATAAATACGAAGAGTAAAAATGTGTAATGAACTTACCTGCTTCCCAATTCACTGTAGAGAGTACATATAACTTGGTCTTCGTCTTCAGTGAAATTCCCATGTTTGATGTCTGGCCTGAGGTAATTGAGCCATCGTAGACGGCAACTTTTGCCACACCGCCTGAGGCCTGTAACGGGAAAACAGATAATTCAGGTGAAATATAACATCAGCCAAGTGAATACAAGGGAAGCTAGTTACAGTATTGATCATTAAACTGATCGGATAATGATGTCAATTAACAGTGTAAACTTTAATGGATAATCATCAGTAAACAACCAGCTATACACAACTTTCAATATAGAGTGTACGGACTTTAAACTGGTCCCCGGAACAAAATTCAGTGACAAGAAGACAAGGCACAGGCCGGTCTACTTTTTCTTATACGGTTTTTAACGAGTACTGCACACTAAAAGCAAAGAAGACAAACACTTGCTGCTAAAACTAAAGAAATTGACAAAAAAGCTTAGAATTTCTGAAGAAGCACGGGAAATGCTATTTCACAACCATGAATCCATGTAGAAACGGAGAAAACAATTCCTCCGTACACATGGGCATGAAATGGATAGTTTTGCTTAAATCCAGCAACTTTTCTTGAGAAAAGAAGAAAACTATCCTCATTTCCATAGACGAGAACAAGGAATTGAACTGCATAACCATGGTGAAATGGGCACTGACTTGTAACTTGGAATACTAGCAAATTCAGAAAAGAAGTTTCTTATTGTGTGTGAGAGATAGAGTGAGACAAAGGGAGAGAAAGAGACCAGCTTTCTTGGGCAAAGCAATCCAGTTACCGCCAGTGCCATAAGTTTCAACGTAACTTTTGAGAGTAGCATCTTCTTCAGGAGACCATGGCCCTCTCTTCACGTTTGCTTTGTCACAGCACGGTGCTCTTCCCATGGCTACCAGCTGCTCACTCAAAGAGAACCCAAAAACAAAACGCACAACACAGAGAAATTTAGAAGGAAAATTCAGACACGCAACAAAAGATAGACAGAGTTCAATGGATCAAAAACAATGGGCTGCTGTTCTGGTTAAGGTTATGCGTTTGGGTCTATGTATATATATAAATAAAGTTAATGGCGCCTTTGAGCGAGAGCTTGACTTTGCATGACCTCCTTTGTCTATTTCAAGAACTGCCTCCGTTTTAAAGCAGGAGTAATAATAATAATAATTAATTTTTATTTATTTTTGGCTTGCTACTCGTCTGTTAAGGCAGTAGGACCCGGTCAACACACCCGACGCGATACATTGACTTTGTTTATTTAATATTTTGTAAAAAATGCTACTGGCTTGAACTGGTTGGTTGTCAGGAAAGTATGCAGATCGCACGGCTCAAATACTTCTGACTTGCGATTGGCCAATTTCAATTTGTTCTGAAGGCATGATGTCGACGGAGACAGAACAACCGAAATGACCTTGGTCCTTCTGAGAGACCAACCGAACTACTTTACTGACATGACAAAACGGCGAATTTGCTTTATAAAAGAGGGGCAATTAGCAGCCATTAGCGATGTGAATCTTACGTTTCCGATTGCAGAAAACACTGTAGGCTCTCTTCCAATTACTCCTTAATAAAATACATTACCGTGGTCATACACAGAGCAATTCCAATTTCTTCTGGAGATTGACGTCAATGTAGTTCACACCATCATAATGTGCAAAAACTTTTGCCGAATCAACACAGGAGAAACATCAAGTAATTACTTAGTAAACTGGGTTTTGGATAATTCATCTGACTTGGTCAAAAGGTGTCATGACAATGGCACAGCGTCTTTGTGATTTGCAGGACAATTACAGGTCCTTCTGGTGTAGCAATTGGTGGAGTGAAACTGTAAGTAATAAAAGGTCAATTCACATGCAAAAAAGTTGTTTGTCATATTTGGGTTTACTTTTCTTTAATACTGGCTATTGTGGAAAGTGATAAAGTGGTACAATGCAATGCATAGAACAAGTTCACAGTAAAGAAACTCAAAACTCAAAGTGGAACTCTTTTAAAATAATTGAACACCATCGGCTGAACCAAGGACCGACCCACTTGGGCCTACTTTTTGACCATAAGCACAGTCCAGACTTACAGTCTAAACTAAATAAGGTATTGGTTCATGTTTGTCAAAGGCAGAAATAGAATAATGTTACAGTGAGCATAAGAACTCGAAATGGATACAGTCATCAATGATGCACAGTATCTCTTCCATTTATGTCTTGCTTTGTGGAAAAATCTTTGTGATCAATTGGGTAACTACCCTTGTTTGCAAAAAGGAAAAACCATTTTATTGAACACTTACCCTTTGATTTAAGTTCAAATTTAGAGCAAAAGGTAAACACTTTAATTCGTTTATCACTCTATAGTATCAATGATTTACTCTAAAAGGATTGTAAATTTTTCTCTAAAAAATACGAAAAAAGGCACAAATTATTTATTTTTCGTTACGTCGTAATTAAAATAATTTAAAGACATGTCTTAATTGATCACTTGCTTAATATATGTAACTCGAAAAAATAAGAACTAAAAAAGGAGGGGTTGTTTATGAGTCCAGCCCAATCAGCCACGAATGCTTTTGCCGTTCGGGTCATAATCGAAACCAACCAAAGCCAGTTTTGGGTATTCTTCTGTGGCCCAGATTTATTGCTAAATACATTTCAATGGTTTCTAAGTATACCCATACGGTAGAGAGACTTCGTACGGTTGTACGAATGAATAGAATGAAAGGTTCTTTAAGAGCTGGGTCCCTTGCTGGTTGTCGAAATTGATGGCAACATTAATGTTTAACTCATGACTGCATACGCCTGTCCAATATTACATACAGTGGGCTAAAGCCTTCTTATTATGGGCTTTAATTAACAGACAAAAATATAGTGTTAGATTTAATTAATTACATCATTTAATACATGCGGACAAAAAAACCACTACACCAAAGAGTAATCGGAGTAGTTATCGAATGTTGTCATGTCCACATCGTCGCTTACAACACGCAGCGTCTCGATGGATTAGGAACGTTTTCAGTGGCGCCAAAGATAGGTATAATTATCTGTAGAGAAGACAATAACGACAACGTTTCGACCAACGGTACTGGACTTGCTTTATAGATTAGTCTCCTGCATCACCTACATTACATATTTTCATCGGTAAATTTTTATTTTTGATTTAAAACATTTAATCCTAACCCGTTAAGCCCCCAATTCTGAATCTCTTGTATTCCAATTAATTGAATTCGTTAGTATTCGATTACTGATAATTTTATGCGCAGGTTAAAAGCTTCGAAACAGTGAATTGCTAAAATGGACGGAGGATCATCTGCACCACTGCCGCTGAATTTGGCGGGTTCTCAACTGCCAAAGTGGCCCTTAACATAACTGACTATGAATGTCATTTGGCTCAATTCCATGCACCCGTATCTCAGGTTGACTGCCGTGGCTGCCACTGGCTGCTCCGACATCGTTCTCCACGTGGACGTAGCCCCCAGCGTTACGATTTTTCCACGAGAACTTACGTGTATTTCATAAATTATCACGGGAGTGTTCTATTGATATATCACATTGTTTTCGTTTTTCAAGATCCATTCTAATCTAAACTTCACTTTTACTCAGGATTTACACCAGTAACCACACTCTCACAATACGTCGCAGCTACCTCAAAATGCCCTTAACTCTCTTTTGCAAGCAGTACAAAGGAAGAAAAATAGAAGCACCCGGCTATTTACCACCTTCCTTCGCAGTCACCTTAAAACTGAAGATAAAAACCCAGCTTCGATTCCCTTGGGACCCACCCGAATCAGATCAAATGATTAAAAACAACGGCAAGGATAAGCTTGTGACCATTAATTATCAAACCCGCACATGGATACTATTCTTATCTCCTTATTTTAACCGTAGTACATTATTTAATCTGACCGTGGCTAACCATAACTTAACCATGGTTAGAAAAGCTGTTTATATTCCACAGATCAGTTCATTGTTTGCAACTGTGAATGTTCGAAGATGATGATCGGCGAAGTACCCGTTCGATCTAATCCAACCATCCAAGTCCCTGCGTGGGACCCCTACGATGATCCAATGGCTTTGCTCTCTCCTTCCTTTCCCGCACTTAGCCCTTCCGTCAACATGAACGGCAATGCCAACGGTATTGATTCCCTTACAGATCTACACCGTTTCCTCTTGTCAAAGGAGTTTATCTCAACAAAGGACTCAGATTCGTTTGCCGATGACTCCGATTTGCCGGTCGATGCTTTCTCGTGCGATTACTTTCGCATGTACGAGTTCAAAGTACGGAGGTGTGTACGTGGCAGGTCACATGACTGGACAGAGTGTCCCTACGCACACCCGGGAGAGAAGGCCCGGCGGCGTGATCCGAGAAAGTTCCACTATTCGGGTACTGCTTGCCCCGATTATCGCAAAGGTGGTTGCAAAAAAGGTGATTCCTGTGAGTTCGCTCACGGAGTGTTCGAGTGCTGGCTCCATCCGGCTAGGTACCGGACCCAGCCATGCAAGGACGGGCCGGATTGCAGTCGCCATGTTTGCTTCTTTGCACACACTCCGGAGCAGCTTCGAGTTTTGCCTCAGCGGAGCCCTAGAGGAAAGGAAAGCGGTTCTGATGATTTAGAGTACGGGTCTCCCGTACGTCGTCGATTCGGCGGTTCGTTTGTTTCTTCCCCGACGTCCATTCTAACCTCGCATCCGGTGGTTTCGCCGTCTGACTCGCCGCCGTCCTCGCCAAGTACCGAAGGATCGTTGAACTCGGTGGGTGAGCTCGTCTCGCCGATGCGAGGATTGCATATTGGTAAGGTGAAAATGGGTGGTGGTGGTTCTACGCGGGGTTTGCAAATGGGTTCTGGGTTAGGGTCGCTGCTTTCTTCGATGTTGAAACCTGGTTTTTGTAGCCTTCCTTCAACTCCGACTGGGACACATGCTCGTTCTGGACGGAGTCAATTCGACCTCTGGGAGTCTTCTTTTGAGGAAGAGCCAACAATGGAGAGGGTGGAGTCTGGGAGGGCTCTAAGGGGAAAGATGTATGCTAAACTGAGTAAAGAAAACCCTCTGGATCAAGTTAATTCAGTCACGTCGGCTCCCGATTTCGGGTGGGTATCTGAGCTTCTAAAGTGAAGCTGTGTCGTTTTACCTCATTTCGATTATTTTTTGCTTTGCTAATCGTGGGATTAAGCACATCGGTCTGACTTTGTGAATATGAAGTTGAAATTTGGATTTTGCCGTGTACATATCCGGACGGCAAGAAAGATCTTCAGTCTCTGTTTTGTGGTGCTCTTTTGGGGAGGACAACAAGCGAACAGATTGCGACTTTTGTATACAAGAATTTGTCAGGGCTGCCTAATAAGAGGTCGCAGTTTGTTTTTTCATTCTGTCCATAATTGTATTTTCCTTTGAACGTTCTGGTCTAATTTTCTCGGTAAATTATCCTTTGTAAGTGTCTCTGCTTATGCCTAATCAATGTAATATAAATCGTTCGTTCGATCTCTGCTTGGCTGCTGTCTGCAATCTTCTGATTTTACGGTAGATAAACCCCTCACAGTGACCATGGTAATTTGCCTTCTGTCCTTCGTCCCTCAGTCCCGGAAATGAATGCAGAAAACCGCATGCAGGGGGCGGGAAATTCATTGCTTTGAACTGTAAAACAACAGATTAATTTCTGTTAAATTTGATTCTTCATTTACAAGTTCATCATGGTTCTGCAACAGATTGATTCTTCATTTATAGGTCAATCGTGGTTCTACGACAGATTGATTCAATTTATGCTGGTATTTGATCCTTCATTTATAAGTTCACCGTGGTTCTACAACAGATTGATTCGATTTCTGTTGGTATTTGATTCTTCATTTATAAGTTCATCATGGTTCTTTGTCTTGCATCACCTCCAGAATCTGGAGTTTAGTGATATGCCATTTTCAGTGTTATCCGCAAACCTTCATCTTCAATAAAGAAAATTATCAAGATTTATCTAATGGAATAATAAGGTTTAGAGATTATACGTGGCGGATGTTGAACAGATGAACCCGTCCTTGTTTCCATTCTATCTTGGCCAAACCCTCTTTCGCCCCACTTGTCATTGACTACGTATAGTTGATTAAAAGCTTGGCGTCCAAGTCTTGAAAACTGCTAGGGGCTGATTGTTTTCTGCCCCCGGAACGTGACTAGCCTTTGAACAAGTGGATTTAACAAGGAGACACGGAGGAATTATAAAGAGTATTTTAGAAAAAAAGGCCGACAAAGTGGACGGTAGTTCCAAGATTCTTTGTCGGCGCGATCTTTGATGTTGTTGAGTTTGCGAGTGTTGTCAGCCGTTCGATGATGATCTAAATTCAACACCAATAAAGACCTTGCATGGTGTGTTTATTGTGGGATCATTTTGTAGTGCATCGTAATCATTTGCCCGTGGAGTTGTTTAAAATCCTAATCAACCGTTTTAATAACTCACCATATTATCCAATTTTTGTTTGGAATACAGTCTATATGGCACGATGGACGGCTTTGATTTGTTCTATGCCAACAATGTGATGCAGGGTACGAGAACGTGCAAAGGCAATCCCTCCCGTTCGAATAATCACGTGACTGAACAGTTAAAATATCTACACACGTGGTTGGTGTCACAGGAGCTGGCAGGTGACAAGCCATGAACATGATAGAGATTAGCCCGCGTGGCACAGGCAGCGGATATGGCTCTGCTTTTCTCTCGCCCGAGATCCCCATGATTTTGACATCTCTTTTTCTTTGTTTTCGCCGTTTGTTTTTTTTGTTTCTTGTAATTGGACTGATGGTGGCTTGAAGATTATCCATAAGGAGTTTCCAGAGTGTGATGCTCGGATTGGAATTCTCAATCAGCGGATTTCTGGGTACTTACACGTGGCCCCCAGGTAAATTTTCAAAGAAAATTTATGAACAATGAATAACAAAGTTTTTTTTTTCATAAATAGATCAAAAATTTTCAAGTGAATAATGATACAAATTTTTTTTATTAATCTTACTAATAATTTCATAAAAAAATTTAAATTATTTAAAATTTATTTTTTTTATTAAATCTATTCATCTCGTGATATGTTTAGTATTTAAATTAACATTACATAAATAATATTATATTTAAAAATATAAATATTTATTTATGTATTTAATTATATATACTTTTAACGTATTCATCAAATTAAATTAGCAATAAATATAATTTACAAATAATGATTAAAAATTTAAATATATTTTCAAATTATAAACAAATGCATTACAAAGTATAAATGCTTGTGTATTTTAAGTATTATTTTAATTTATGTGTAAATTATATTATAATTTAAAAATACTCCCGATAATGATTAATTTTGACGAGCACATTGAAATAACAATTAAATATATAAATAATATTTATAATTTTTAATTTTATAAATATTTAATAGTTAAATAAATTATTAATCTGTTATATCATTAAGTGTTGACAAATGAAAATATGTATTTTAAAAATATTATAAATTAATATGATAAATTTTTATTTTATTTTTTTATTAAATTTTTATTTTAATAATAATAATAACAACAACAATAAAAAGAAAGAGGATCATTTGATATTAAAATTATTGTTCAACGATTATTTATAATTTACTAACGTAAATTATTCCATCGCGATAAAAATGATAATTATTTATATATTACCCATCATTGCTTGTAGACATGCTTGACTTTCAAGTGAGTTCGTCACATAGAATGCAATTCAATTTGTAAAGTCTTCCACTTGAATTTAGTCTCGTAACTATTTTACCTAAACTCAGCTGTGAAGGTGTCCTAATCACATTAAAAAAGTTTACCTGCATCGGGGTTGATTGACAAAGAATTCATGGAGTTGTTGGCGTTGCAGATTTCCTTGAACCGGTTTTTAGGGTTTTCTGTCTGCCGCATGACACCCAAATTGCAGCATAGTAGCATCAGATTAACATTATAAAAGCAGCAGATTGCTCTTGTTTTTGACTTAAGGGTTAGTAGGCAGGTATAATTGGTTTAGGTTATATTTTAAATCGACCTAATATTATAATTTTAATTTATACAAATAAATAATAAAAAAATCAAATCAAATCACTCAGTATATTGATTTGAATTAAACAAAAAATAAAATTAATTTTAATTTTGCAGACTTTAAATTAAAATTAAAATAAAATAAAATTTTTATATTAATTAAATTTAAGTGAGTCATTATTTATTAATTAAAATAATAAAATATAAAATTTTAAATAAATGAATTTATTCGTTTTTTAAAACGAACACGCTTCAAATAAAAGATTGAATAAAAATTTGTTAGTTTTATTTTATTTTTAAATTAAAATTCAATAAAATACTTTTCATATTCATCTAAAATAATTCACATGGTTGGTTCAATTTATTTTGGACGGATTCGATTCAAAAATATCCGCTCCTAAAATTAGTATACCCTTAGTGAATTAATGAATCGGCAATGTTTTAGGCTGCTTGTTTTCATGGCTTTCGAATTCGGAATGCCCCTAACTCATTTGCTAAACACCCCCTTTCCGACACTCTTTGTCCATCTGAATTTGCAGCTCTTATATCCGCTGAATTTAAGACGGGGCTCTTCAGCAAATAGGTGGTGGTCTTTTAGTTTAATTCGTAATGAAACACAGGTGACTTCGAGCATCTACGTGTAATGTCCCAACTGCAGCAACAACTTGAGCTGGGCTGTTATAAATGTTTGGGTTTGGGTTCGTTGTTGGTTTCTACGTGTCATGTCCCAACTGCAGCTAAAACTTGAGCTAGGCTGTTATAAATGTTTGGGTTTGGGTTCGTTGTTGGGTTCAAATGGAAGTCCATAGTTTCATACAATAGGCTTCTGCTTCTCTGCTATTGGAGATATTATAACAGGTCATTTTTCAAGTGGGCGCAAAACGGGGGAGACTGTTATTAGAGATATTTTTGTGGTTGGGCAAGGGAATATTCAATATTGGCATTTCTAAAGGCAATTGTAGAGATGGAGAATCGGTGGTGGAGAGGTGACAAGACCAATATGTGCAAATTTTGTTCACCTGATTAGCTTAACACCTCTCTTTTCGTTATCAACTTTTACGTTATTGAAAGCTCATCTGATTTTCATGGACTCTGCTTCTCTGCTGCTTTCTGGGCTCCAGAAACCTTCGCAATGGGAATGGGTTTCAGGTTGAACCTCAAGTGGGTAGTCCCAATTCCCTCTCATTTCTTCTCCACTTCCTCTTGCAGGTTCTCTTCTGCCTCTGGTAAGTTCGTTACCTTAATTTAAATGGCATTAGACTAAGATGTTTACTTTTTTTAATCATATAAATAGAAACTTCTTAGCAGGGTCTGGATTCTTTTAATTGTATGTAAAAGTGATGCATGACTTCTTTTTTTTCCTGGTCTGAAACTTATTGAATTAGTTTATGACCTTGAATTACCATGATTAAGCTTCTTTAGAAATATTTGTTTCGGTTGGGAATCAAGTTTTATTTGTATTATCTCATAGTCTGATTCCGAGGTTGGTTTAACTTACGACATTTATCCAGTTTACTCACGTATCTTCTGTTCCCTGCTTTAACATTAAAAAAAGATCGATCGATTTACTGTTTTTTATTAAATGATATATTCAATGCGTTCTTTATAGTTCACACATGCATTGACAATTT
This sequence comes from Swietenia macrophylla, assembly GCA_032401905.1. Lineage (NCBI taxonomy): Eukaryota > Viridiplantae > Streptophyta > Magnoliopsida > Sapindales > Meliaceae > Swietenia > Swietenia macrophylla. The sequence goes on along the minus strand of CP135561.1, from coordinate 1,856,410 downwards.
GACATTGGCCTGCCCATGCTGTAAATTTCTTTGGCTGGATTTTATGAAAGTCACGTTGCTTCTAATTTATGCAGTTAGAGGTAGGGAGGGTTCCTTCAACTCAGCGAGGCTGTCTTTCTTGCCTATAATTTCAGAGGACGTTGTGACTTATTTTCAAGATCCTGTGAAAGCCTACACTTGTTCATTTGTGAATTCGCAGACCTTAGAAAATGATTTCTTGGAGAAGGAAGAAACTAGGCATAAATCCACTTCATGTACAGGCCAAGATGTACGCAGCACATCGTATTATAGTTTACTAATGGAAAACCTTAATGTCTTGGAGTCGACATTGTCTGATTCAAACGTGTTGAGGTTGGAAAGAGAGATTCTGCTACAACTAGGAAGGATTGGAGCTCTAAAATTATTCAACAACTATCTATCGGGGACAGTTAAAACCTCAAATGTTTTTGACTTTTCTGATGTTTCTACTGACCATGTTGAAGAGCACAAGTTGAATGTCTCAGTGGATGATCACATGGGAAAAATCCTTGTTCGCTCTAAAAGAAAGGGAAAAAGAAAATTGGGGATGGCAAGAGTATCGAAAAAATCTAATGAAACTTCTTGTTTGTCGTTGCATTCAAAAGCCATGCAAGAAGGTTCTAAGCAGTCCACTGCTCCTTCCTCAAAATCAGCATTGAACATGAAAAGTAAAAGATTGATGATAGCAAGAAATGAGGCAGAATTATCCAGAGGAGTTAAGGTTGTTTTTAATTTCAAGGTGGCATGACTTTTTTGGGGTAATGCCTCAGAGATATCTCTGACAGTTCTACTTCTGTGTTCTTACAGGTAGTTGTGAATTTGGAAAGAATCAAAACTACTTTGGAAAAAGAAACTGGACAAGTAGCCAGCTTGAATTGCTGGGCAGAAGCAGCTGGAGTCAGCAAGAAGGTGCTACAACATCGTCTGGGTTTTGGTTGGTATTGCCGAGATGAGCTGCTAAAGAGTACACGCTCTCTAGTGTTATTCCTTGCAAGAAACTACAGGGGTTTAGGAATACCGTTTTCAGACTTACTCCAGGTTTTCAGTCATGTTTTAGCTTTCTTGACTGTTGCCTTACCCTTGTTTTCTAGTTCTTTACATTTTTTTTTTAAATATACGTGAATAATTTCAAAGTAGAAAATGTCCTGAATAATAGACTTTGGTTTTTGTTCGCTTTTTCTCTAGTAATGACAGCAGACTCTGGTCTTGAACTAGTTATTCTCAAGAATGCATATAAGTTTAGCCATGACTGCCATCAATTATGCATATAAAGTTTCCCTCAGAAAATTTTTTGGTGAATCTTTCTAGAAATAATATTTCATGTTTGCATATTTGCAGGCTGGGAATTTCGGTGTCCTACAAGGCGCCGAGAGGTTCGACCACACTAGGGGATACAGATTTTCAACTTATGTGCAGTACTGGATAAGGAAGTCAATGTCAAGGACGGTGGCACAGCATGCTAGGGGGATCAAAATTCCTGTACCTTTCTTTTTTGTTTGGGAGTTTTTTTATGTAACTACAATTTTTAGTCATAGCTGAGCTTGATCTATTTGTCATTTTGTGTTCAATATTCTTTGTAGGGGACATTAAACAGGGCAATAAACAAGACACAGAAAGCTCGAAAAGCCCTGATCAACAGCCAGGGGAAATACCCGGAAGACAATGAAATTGCTGCTTACGCTGGTCTTTCTTTGGGGGAAATCAGATCAGCTGGTGAATGCATGAGAATTGTGGGTTCACTTGATCAGAAAATGGGGGATTGTCTTAATGCAAAGTATTTGGTATGACTGAACCTTGTGCTTCCTTTTCTTCTTCTGGTGCATTTTCATACGTGTTAATTATTAAGCCGTGGATAAGCTACTCTGGTTCTTTGGAGAACAGTAATGGGATTTTCATCCAGGTGTTTTGGAAATTCTGCCCACTTTATCTGATAAAAACCCTTCTGTTGTTAGTCATGTGTATATTGTAGTACATTTCACCTTGGTTATGAGAGAATATTCCTTTTCATTTTTCCCCATGGGCATGGGAAGAATATTGATGAGTTTAATATAAACACAGTTAGAGATGCTTTGTTATCTTTTTGTAAGTAACAGTAACATTTCATATTTGTTAAAATTCATGATCTAGAAATGTTTTAATTCACAGCAAGGTTTGTTATGTGAATGATGATACAGGAACTTATGCAGGATATGTCAATAAAGTGTCCTGAGGAAATTGTTATGAAACAACACATGAAGAAAGTCATTCTTAATCTTCTGAATAATTTGGATTCAAGAGAGAGGCAGGTGTTGGTGCTGAGATATGGGCTCAAGGACTATCAGCCCAAGTCACTAGAGCAGATTGGGAGGCTTTTCCATGTCAGCAAAGAATGGATAAGAAAATTAGAGAAGAAAGCTATGACAAAACTAAGGGATAAAGAAACCTGCAGAGATTTAATCCATTATTTGGATTTGTAGTTCAATTAACCCTAGAAACTCCTCCTTGAACTTAAAAGAAGAAAAACGGATTTGAGCTTGGAAAAACGAGGCATATTAATTGGCTCAATATGGAGCTTGGTGGATTACATTTCATCACAGTGCCAACAGAGCTAACCTTCTCAACAAGTGAGTCAGTGCTAAATTGCTTCTCTTCCCATATTTTTTTGGTCAGCTAGGCATTATTCTGCGACAAATCTTGATGGTTCATTTTCGGAACTAATAATTTATCCAGCACACCAACTCTGCCCCTTGAAAATTTTCCATTTTCTTCTGTGAAAATATTACAATGATTTAGAGTACCTTTATGTTATTATTCTTTCTTTGTGGGCAGAAGTTGGAGGTTATACTTGTATATTCGCCTTGTCCAAGCCTTGTGAATGCTATAGGTTGTTGGTATATTTACTTTTGTGATAGCTTTGGATAATATATGATTCATGTCTTTTAGCTTTAGAGCATTGATCGTTCATGTATTTTAGTGATGTATGAACTATTTTGTGAGTGAAAGAAAGAGATATGGATCAACATATGTTTCTTTTCTTCCAAGTTTGGGCAACAGATTGGTCGGTTTCTTTTTGTTTAAGAAAACTGATTTTCCTTGCACATATATGTTGTGCAAAACAAGGACAACATTTTGTTTTAATGGTAGATGAAAGGACACGTTATTATTTTCATTTTTCCAAGCTATCTTCTCGCAACCCGACGGATATGAATGAGAAACATTCCCGAAAACCCGCCCAAGCTCGTTCGAACTAGAAAACAGGATCATAGCTAACTCCGTTTTTATAAAGAAACAGGGGAGCGGGGATTGCCGTCCCTGACCCGTTGCATCCCTACTTGTAATTGACCCATGACAATGAGCCAGCAACCTAACACGTTCATAGTATTGTGCTCATCATATTTGCCTGTTCAATGTTCAATGAGATTGTCAAATTTAAAGAATGAACGAAACGATATCACAGCGGAACAGGTGGCCCAAATTAGCTTCCGTGAGTCAGCTTTCACTGGTCTGGGTTCGTTACACGTGTCCCACCCTAGCAGTCTAGGAAGAAACTAGCTTCTTCACCCGCTTCCCTGCCTTCAGTCACAGTCATAAACTAACACGGGTCAAATCCCTCTTTAATATATTCTGAAGTTGCTGCTAGAATTTTCTAGAGGTGAAGGAAGCTACTTCCTACGCGGGTGACATAACCACTTCCTTCTTCAAAATGATGGATTTTGTGGGGCTTTGGTTCCTTTCCTCCACGAACACGTTACGCGCCCTCCATCTATTGAACGACGTCGCATTTATTCTGTTCAACAAAACTTGATTTATTATTCGTTAATTGCCAGCATTAATACAGAGAACGCAGTTACACAGTTTTTTTATCCAGTGTGAGATTTATTAAACAAGAAATCAAGCACGCTAAAGAACACCTACTACAATACGTGTCAAAATATTATTGGTGAATAAGCAATAAAAAAAGAATAATTCTTAATACCAACCAATAAAATGTCAAGCTCGCATAATCTCAACCTCGTTTAATTATTTCCTTTCCTTACCCAATAAAGCTCGTCTCTCTCAGGTGCGCCTTACCCTCCTCTCTCTATAACTTCCGTTGCAGAGGGATATTTCTAGGGTTTTCAGTGCTAAAGCATCTGAACATAAACAAAAGTGTACTGCAATTACTCCCCAATGGTGGTGTCGAAGAATACGACCACATGGTTTCAGTTAAAATTCACTGCAAATTCAAATCTTAACCTTCAATTCTAATGACTTTCACCATCATTGAATGGCTCGATTCCACTTTCACCACTACACTCTTCATTTCACCATCCTTTTTACTGTACTGACCTTCATCACAATCCCTAAATTTATTTTGTCTTGTACAAATGACGATGATTTCTCGATAGTCGATTTGGATTCCAATATTTTCCACCAAGATTACTCTCCACCGTCTCCTCCTCCTCCGCCGCCTCACCCGCCGTCAGTTTCATGCACGGACGATCTCGGTGGCATCGGCACACTTGATTCCGCGTGTCAGATTGTCAGCGACTTGAACCTCACTCAAGATGTTTACATTTCCGGAAAAGGCGATTTCATTATCCTCCCCGCTGTCAAATTTCATTGTCCTATCTCTGGATGTTCAATAACAGTTAACATTTCGGGTAATTTCACCTTAGGCGCAAATGCTTCCATTTTTACTGGAAGCTTTGACCTGGACGCTCAAAGCGCATCGTTTTTAAACAACTCGGTCGTGAACACAACTGGTTTGGCGGGAAATCCGCCGCCGCAGACGAGCGGGACGCCACAGGGAATAGATGGGGCGGGTGGAGGACACGGAGGGAGAGGCGCGTGTTGCTTGGTGGATAAAGGTAAGTTGCCTGAGGACGTTTGGGGAGGAGATGCGTACTCTTGGTCTTCGTTGCAGAAGCCTTGTAGTTATGGGAGCAGAGGAGGAACCACCAGCAGGGAGGTGGACTATGGTGGTCTAGGTGGTGGTCGGGTCAAGATGGTGATTGCTGGGTTTCTGGTGGTTGACGGCAGCATTTTGGCTGATGGAGGTGATGGAGGAAACAAAGGTGGCGGTGGTTCTGGTGGTAGCGTCTATATTAAAGGTTTAAAAATGTAATTATTTTCTCTTGTTCTTTCACTTTGTTCCTAGCTTTCTATTTTTGCGCTTGAATTTATTTTTCAAAAAATGTTGGAAACACAGGATTTGAGATTTGGTTTTGTTTTAAGGTTTGTGGTTATGGAAGCAACTATATTAAGTAGGATATATAGTTGGAAAGCTTTACTTTACCGATATGACTGTTCTCTTTGTTAACTGGAGATTAATGCGGGTGTTGAGCATTACTTCTCCTGGATGAGGGCAATGTAAGCTAGTGGGTGTCAACCAAGCTTGCTTGAAATAGTGTGATCAATGATCATTTTCAGCAATTGATCCTAAAAGCTTTTTTTATTTGACAATTTCATTGTTATATGCAAATAAATTGTTGGTCCCATATGGAAGGAGTTTGGCGGAAATTTCCTTTTACCTAGATCACTTTGAAGAGATTGGAAATAGTGTTTTTCACTGACTCACCTTTGCATTAATCATGTAGAAGACATTGCCTTGAAGTGAATGTGTTACACAAGTTTGTTTAGCACCACTAATGATCATTCAATGAGCCACTTGATTCTTATTTAGAGGTCAGGGTTCTTATTTTCGTTTAGCAGTTAACTCTTAGAAAATTAAGAGAGAGCAGAAATTGTTGTTACCTGAGAAATGCTCTTAGAAGTCCTGAAGAATCTGGATTCCTACTTGTTGAGTTGCGGATATTGTGAAATGCATCCTAAAATATGCTTTTTCAATTTTAAAACTAAAAATATTTTGCTAAAAATTTGAGAAGCCTCCAACAATATGGTTCTGTGCTTTTTTTCAGATGCTCCTTCTGTTGTCAATACTCAAATGCTGTACTCATAGTGTTACTAACATATTAAATATTAGTTATACATTTGACTTGGGATAAGAAACAAAGAAAATTGCGTTAGTAATTAATTATTAGTATACATGTCCAGGGACTCTATTGGAATATTGTATAGTAAATAAGTGGGGTAGCTATTTAATGATCTTATATTCATTTATCAAGTAGATAATAATTTGGGGGTTTTAGCGTGCACTTCCTCATTCAATAGTGATATCTGTAGACGGTTTTAAAGATGTTTGTTGATGTTGTTGCCTGTGTTTAGAATTTAGTTATTATTAGCAGTATAATGATGTTCAACCTTAGTGGTAGTTATTAGACTAATAACTACCAGTTGCTTTAGATTGGATCTTGCTTGTAGAAATCATATGAATTCTTATAAATTCTTAGATAATTCTAGTATTTCTTCCTTGTCATTTTTTGATGTCCTTCTTATCTTTTTGCAAAGAGCAGGACAGGAAGTGGCTTGATTAGTGCTTGTGGTGGTAATGGTTTTGCTGGTGGTGGTGGTGGTAGAGTTTCAGTAGATATATTCAGCAGACATGATGAGCCAAAAATATCGGTGCACGGTGAGACTTATTATGTCTAATGCCATAGTTAGCTCCATTTTTCCCTGAATAAATCTGCTTGGTAGAAAGTTTATCACTTATTTTAATTGAGAATTCTTGGTTCTTCTTGTCACGTATTCTTCCAATCTTTCTTTGACTATAACTTTTTGTTTTTTGATTTAGTTTCCTATTATTTTAACGTGTCCTTTCAGTAATATTGGGCTAATATATTAAATATTCAAGAGCCGTTATAACATTTATACAAAAGTTTGGTTTTCCAAATTTCACTGTCAGACCTTTGCACCACCAGTGTTATGTGACATCGTCTTAATGATTAGCTTAGTGACTTCTGTTGTTATAAGTATTCATTGGACTGGTTGTCAAGCGGTTGTGCACATTATCTGGTGGAGGACTTTGTGTCATGCTTTGATTTTGGTTTGCTTGTCAAGTGTGCAAATATCTATCTGCTGCAATCTTTTTTTATAATCATACTCGCAGGAGGAAGTAGTTTTGGCTGTCCAGACAATGCAGGTGCTGCCGGGACTTTGTATGATGCTGTTCCACGGACTCTTACAGTTAGCAATCACAATATGACAACAGATACAGAGACACTCCTTCTAGAGTTTCCTAATCAGCCTCTTTGGACAAATGTTTATGTTCGAAATCATGCCAGGGCTACTGTTCCCCTGCTTTGGAGTCGTGTCCAGGTTTGTGGGTCTTTATTACTATTATATGCAGACTAAAACCTTCTGCCTTTATTTAGTTTTTCTTCTTTGTAGGTCCTTTGTTTCTCTCTTTGGTTGTGAATGGGGGGGGACTGGAGGGCAGGGATAAGGGACTTCTTCCTTAAGCTGCAAACTCCCTTTTCTTGTCATTCAAATTGATGGTGTCTTGTGTGAAAAGGGTACATAATTGGAATGAACAAAGCCTAGGTTGTGAACCGTCTCATTGTCACAGGGCTTTAGATGTAACTTTTATGCATCTGCTTCTATGAGTATATATACATGTTGCATCTAATGGTAATCAGTGATGCTCCTTATTCAAGTCTGATTTTATGGTCATTGTTTATATGAACTTTCAGTCTACTTTATTTGTACTTCTATTTGCTTCATGATGTTGTCGTGTTTCTTGTTAACTCCTTTACCAGCTTTTATTTATTATCTCAATATTTCAGTTTGAGTTAATATTTCCAGTGGATAGTCCTTGGATCTCAGGTGCTCTTTTTTGTATTGTTGATATTCTCTTGCCCTTTTGGTTATACTATTTACCGGAGCATTTGGAGATTGCCGATAAAATTTTATTTTTTTGTCTAAAATGAAATTTGGAGTTATTACCTTAATAAATCAGTTCCGCTGGTTGAATTTTTTCTTCTTCTTGTGTTATGGAGCTATTGGGCATCTTTTTCGAGTGATGCTAGGTTATTTTTCATTTTTCGTTTTTTTATTATTATTGGTGGTGCAAGTATATAAGGTTGGTGCAATTATGTTAGCACGAGAAATCAGTTATATCTGTTTGATCTGTCTGTAGGTCCAGGGACAGATAAGCCTCTTGTGTGGTGGAGTGTTGAGCTTTGGGCTAGCTCATTATGCTTCATCGGAGTTCGAATTACTAGCAGAAGAATTATTAATGAGTGACTCTATAATCAAGGTGACTGACAATTTTACATCTCAAGGTGCAATTTATGGCTTAATGATGCTATAGTTATGTCCTCAACCATCTATCTCTTTCTAGGCAGTTATTACTAGGAAATTTCATGTGCACTATAGTGTATTCATTTTGGAAAAGCCCCTCTTTCTTCTGATAATATGCATATAATAAGAGCATCCATTTGCTTATTTGGGGATACAATTACCCTTTTTCCTTCTAATTTATTTTAATTTAAGTTGATTGGGTTTCTACAGTGTTTGTGTATCGTTTATTTTCGCAAAATTCTTTCAGTCATTTTCCCCATTTGCTATTAGCCAATTTTGGAATTTATTGTTTAACTCTCATCATGAAAATGACAACTTATAGGAATGCTGTTGTTTCTTTCCTTATGCACAGCTGAACTAATTGTGGCCAACAATCATGTTTCTATTTAGTTTTTTTTTTTTTCCTGTTTGTTCTGCGTGCAGATCTTTCGAAGATTTCCAGCCTTCTTATTAGATGCTTCTTTTTCATAGACATATGCTTTCTACTTTTTTTTGGTTGACTTCAGAAAATGATTTAGTTTGCTGTGTGATCATTGGGCTTCTTTTACTTCAGGTGTATGGGGCTCTTCGCATGTCTGTAAAAATATTCTTAATGTGGAATTCCAAAATGCTCATAGATGGAGGTGGTGATGCAACAGTTGCAACTTCAGTGCTTGAGGCTAGCAATTTAGTTGTTCTCAAGGTATATCATCCGGTGTCTTCATTTTTTTTTTAAAAGTTTGGGACCACTTATGCATGACATTCTATTGTTTTCCAAACAGGAATCTTCTGTCATACATTCCAATGCAAATTTGGGAGTTCATGGACAAGGTTTATTGAATTTATCAGGCCCTGGGGATTGCATTGAAGCACAGCGTTTGGTTCTATCATTATTCTACAGTATTCATGTAAGCTGCTGTTTAATGATTGTTGATATTGATCAACTACTTACGTTTGGTGATTCGTAGCAGTGGATAGATATGGGATTTCAGCAGTCTATTTTTTCCTGTCACCTATATGGTTGCATCGATGTATATGTAAATATAATTCTTAGTGTTCCACTATTATTTAGACACAAACAATTTGTGTTCTATAATGATGCTTCTGGTTACCGAGTGATTGGCTACTAATGGGTTGTAAAGAAACATAAAAACTATAAAATGGTGAAGTTATTTACATTATTAGCTACCTCCTAGAGTAATTGTGACAGAATGTTAATGCTGTGTATTTCAGCTAGTTTATGCTTCTTGCCTTAAATGAGTATTAAGTAAATCAATTGTGTTTTGTGTGAAGGTTGGACTGGAATCTGTTTTGCGTGGTCCATTATTGAATGCCACGACTGATGCAGTGTAAGTTTGGATCTGTTGTATCACACTGTGATTCACCTTCTTCTTTGCTTTATGGTTATATTAAACCCCTTTTTTCCTTACACACACACACACACACACACACACACTCATTATATTGCAGTACACCGAGGCTCTATTGCGAACTCCAAGAATGCCCTGTTGAACTACTTCATCCACCTGAAGATTGCAATGTGAACTCATCTTTGTCGTTTACTCTTCAGGTGTTTATGAAATATAGTTTGTTGCTGTTATGTGAAGAAATTTATTTATCTTTTCAGTTTATCTAACAGTTTCACTAGTTTGTGCTTTTAGATCTGTCGTGTTGAGGATATCATTGTTGATGGCCTAGTAGAAGGATCAGTCATTCATTTCCACCGTGCAAGAACTATATCTGTCCAGTCTTCCGGAACTATTAGTGCATCTGGAATGGGTATACAGTTTATAACTGATAATTAACAATTTCTACATTTTTTTGCTTTACCTCATCAACATATTCTACCCTTCTCATAGAACATGTGTGTACAGCTTATAGTTCATTGGCAGTCTTAAATGAAAAAAAAAAACAAATTATGATCAATGTTTTTGTTAAATAATTGTGTTTTAGATGGAGCTACATTTTTTCTGTTGTGCAGGCTGCACAGGTGGGGTGGGTAGAGGTAATGTTTTAAGCAATGGTGTTGGAAGTGGTGGTGGACACGGTGGTAAGGGTGGCCTTGGATGTTTCAATGATAGTTGCGTTGAAGGAGGTATTTCTTATGGAAATGCAGACTTACCCTGTGAACTTGGAAGTGGAAGTGGAAATGACAGCTCAGGTGATTCTACTGCAGGCGGTGGTATCATAGGTACGGGCCTATTCTTTGGACATATTCTCTTTGACAATCTTGTGAACATACATTTTTATGTCTTTTACTCTGTCATGTCTGAATAAATTTGTTATGTGAAATACGATGGTGATTCTATGTTTCTACTATTTTGATGCTATTGGATTGGCTTCATTTATGGGCATATTATCTTTTCTTTCGCAGGCTCGGGGGTGGTATATTTTTTTATTACATTTATGAATTTAGAAGTTGCAGCATGGTCATATTAACATTTTATATGTGAAAAAAACTAGTCTGTTTTTGTTATATTTTCTTGAAGCTGATAGCTACAGTTTTTACTTCTCTCTTCTTCTTTTAGTTACATATTTCATTCATTTAATGTGCTGAGCAGTAATGGGTTCCTTTGAGCAACCTCTGCCTAGTTTGTCCATTGAAGGCTCGATAACAGCTGATGGAGATAGTTCTGAAGAATTTTCCATAAAGCAAAGTTATGCTGTTAGAAATGCTTCCATTGGAGGTTCTGGTGGTGGTTCTGGTGGAACTATACTTCTGTTTTTGCGTACGTTGGATGTTGGTGAGTCTGCAGTTCTTTCAAGTGTTGGAGGGTATGGTAGTCGCATTGGGGGTGGTGGAGGAGGTGGTGGGCGGATTCACTTTCATTGGTCAAACATTCCAACAGGAGATGTATACCAGCCCCTCGCTACTGTGAGAGGAAGCATCCACATTGGGTTAGTATTTAGTTCATTCTACCAAGTAATATATTATGTAAACTTCCTACTCATAGATTTCACCTTAGTAGGATCAAATCCACCACAATAGGATGGTTATTTTCGTCTTTTATGAGGAGCAAATGAAATGAGAAGCACGCACTAGCACATTTGTTGAAATAAAGTATCCAATAAGTCATTTTGGTACTTTCTATTGGAAAAGCATTTTGCTGGAACACCACAACATATTAGCTATCAATTTTGATGATTTGTTATTTGATGAATAATTGGTAAGAAAGTATGGAGCTATAAGAAAATGTAAAGTTGTTATTTACTTCTTTGAGTACAAAAACAATTAGTATTGCCAACTTTGGTGTTTGCACTAACATTTCATAATGACCGCTATTGAATTAGCTAGGCAGAGGCTGTCTCACTGGCATAATACATTTGATTGCTCTTTGAATTCATTTGCAAGAGTGTTTATAATATTTCTTTTGAGAAACTTCCCCTGACTCACCTTTCTAACAATTTGTTGAAGGCATTTGCTGTCTGAAGAGCTATGAATTATTGTTCCTGCAGATGATTTTAAATTGTTGTAATTGGACACTCACTTATCTCTCTGTATGGAAGATGACGAGTTGCACATATGATGATCATGGATCAGTGTTTACCAGAAGAACAATGAATTATCTGTCAATTATCTTTTGCTTTTTGGAATGAAGCTCATTTGGTTCCGCTAACATAATTCAACAGTGTATTGATATCATGAACATTAAATGTTTGAGTTCACACTAGCCGTATGATGTTCTTGGTTGTGTTCACGTGTGATGTTGCACATTCCACATGTCACTAATGTTGTCTTATCGTTATTATAGGGGTGGGCTGGGCAGACATGCACTTGGTGCCGGAGCAAATGGAACGACCACTGGTAAAGCCTGCCCAAAAGGGCTTTATGGGATATTTTGTGAGGTAATGCAATTTTATGACATTTTGATTTCTTTTTTCATGTTTTCTGTTCTTAGATGTCCGTTCTCTTTGTTTTGAGTATCTATACTTTGTCTCATGACACTTTTTATTTCAATAAATTTGATGTTCAAGTTGGTGTAAGTGAATGAAATTCTTTCCTGAAATGTAGGTTGCTCTATGATCAATAAATTCCTCCATGATTTATCATGTAATATTAACATTATCCTATATATCTCTTAAGAAAATGTATCTAGTCTTTGTTTCCTTTCTGTGTCCACCTTTCCCCTTTTTTTACTCCATCTTAACAAGTTTCTATAGCAGCTTAAATATACTACTCTTGAAGTTTTCATTTGTTGTTGTTTGTATTTCATGAGTCATGTCCAGGTGGTGCTTGTCAGTACCTTCCTGTATTACTAAATTACCCTGTTTGTACTTTGAAGGAATGTCCTGTTGGTACGTATAAGAATGTTACTGGATCTGATAAAGCTCTTTGTCATCACTGCCCTGCTCATGAGCTTCCCCATCGTGCGGTTTATATTGCTGTCCGAGGTACTTCTTTCAGTCACTGATGCTTAACTGTGTTGCATGTTAACAAAATGTAGATAGTTTTGACTGTTGTAAAATAATATTGCAGCTCTCATGGTTGCGCATTTGTCACTGATACTTAACCCGTGCCATTTTAAGTGGGCAACTTTTTATGCGTACTGAAAACCAATGTTAGGTATTGTTTTAACTCCTGTAAGTTGATCTTCTGAACTTTTCATTGTCTGTGTTAATAGGTGGAATTACTGAAACACCTTGTCCTTACAAATGCATTTCGGACAGATATCACATGCCACACTGTTATACAGCCCTTGAGGAATTGATTTACGCATTTGGCGGGCCTTGGTTATTCTGTCTTCTTCTCACGGGTCTGCTCATCCTCTTAGCACTGGTGATTAGTGTTGCTCGAATGAAATTTGTTGGAGTAGATGAACTACCAGGCCCAGCTCCCACTCAACATGGCTCTCAAATAGATCATTCATTTCCTTTCCTGGAGTCACTGAACGAGGTTTGTTAACTTTTATGGCATGTGATTACTGTACCTAGCTAGAATCTAGCTTTAGGACTTTGCTTTTATTCTCTCAATCGAAGTTGAGATGGTGCCATTCAATTTTCAGGTGTTGGAGACAAACAGAGCTGAGGAGTCCCAGAGTCATGTGCACAGGATGTACTTTATGGGTCCTAATACTTTCAGTGAACCTTGGCACCTTCCCCACTCTCCTCCAGAACAGATAAAAGAGATAGTGTAATTCAAACATTTCATTGTCCTTGTCTGGTTTTTCTATTTTGATGATCTTCATGGTTATATCTTTATTAATATTATTATTTTGACTGTTGGCTTTCTTGTCCTTTTTAAAATTTTTTTCCAAGGGTTTTATTAGTCCCCTGTTTGTTTGACCTTGTAGATATGAGGGTGCATTCAATGCATTTGTGGATGAGATAAATGCTATTGCAACTTATCATTGGTGGGAGGGTGCAATGTACAGCATTCTTGCTATTCTTGCATACCCTTCTGCATGGTCATGGCAGCAATGGCGCCGGAGGATAAAATTGCAACGCCTCCGTGAGTTTGTACGATCAGAATATGACCATGCTTGCTTGCGTTCATGCCGTTCGCGGGCTCTCTATGAAGGGCTAAAGGTTGGTTCATGAAGAACTTAGTTTCCAATAGGTCATACTGTTGTGGCTTCAGATGGTTGCCTATAAAATGTTGGACATTTGTGGCAATGTCAATCCTTTCTTGTACATTCTATATGTTTTGAATAACTGTGTTGAAATTATTTGTCGTTTGAGATCATTTAGATTTGACCGCCCATTGTGTGCATGATGTGCATGTGTTTTACAATAGAAATGTCTTCCTAGTTTGTAGGATACACGGTTATGTTGCATTTGTACATTTTGGTTAAATGTTTTCGTTTGGGGTATACAGCTGATCATGCGATGCTCAAACCATGTTCCATGCATTCCAGCTGCCATTACATTATATTTGGCTTCTTCTATTATTGATCCTTGATACTTGTTCACCATTTCTAGGTTTCTTCATTATATATTATATACAATGTACCGATTTTTTCTTTAGTGTAAGGAAGAGCAATAGAGTTGAATGCTAATGTGCACATTAGATTAATGTTATTGAAAATATTCGCTTCCATGAAGTTTCATTCATCAGGCATGCCTACTTTGTCATAATTATCTCTCTTGAAAAGTTAAAACTTCTGAGATGACCAGATTATAACATTTTGTGTTGATGAATTCAGCATTTTCAAGTCACAAATTTTTGTTTATTGTATTTTTCTGTCTTTGAACTATTGTGTTCTATTTCTGTAGGTAGCTGCAACATCTGATTTAATGCTAGCATATTTGGACTTCTTCCTTGGCGGAGATGAAAAAAGAACAGATTGTCCACCCCGTCTAGATCAAAGGTCTCCAATGTCTGTAATATTTGGTGGTGATGGAAGTTACATGGCTCCTTTCTCTCTTCAAAATGACAATATTCTTACGAGTCTCATGAGTCAGGTTTGCTGTTTGATAACTTGGTCAATAATTTGTGGATTTACTTTTGGGAAAGAGGAGATCTGGCAGAATCAACATCTTTACTATTGTAAATTCCTTAATTTTTATTTTTCTGGATGGCAGTCAGTCCCGCCAACCCTTTGGTATAGATTGGTCGCTGGTTTAAATGCACAGTTGCGCCTGGTTCGTCGTGGAAGGCTGAGAGCAACATTTCAACCTGTCCTTAGGTGGCTTGAAACTCATGCCAATCCTACTTTGATAGTGCATGGTGTATGCGTTGATCTTGCCTGGTTTCAGGCTACAGCTTGTGGTTATTGCCAGTATGGACTTCTGGTGTATGCAGTGGGAAGAGAAAATGAACCCATGACCATTGAAAGTTTTGATGGAGGAAGACTAATTGAGCGACACTTGCGGTAATGGTTTTGTTTGTCTGTAATATCTGTTTATCATTTCTTGCCATTATTAATAAGTTAAGTCTTTTAATGCCTGTGCTTGAGCTAATAATTATGCAAACCTGTTTAGAAATGTAATCTATGTTACAATATGGCCCCCGTAATCCGTATAATACGTGTACATAGGATAGTAATGGTACTAAACATTTTTAATGTTGAACTCTCTAAATTTAAAATTTTGGGTATTATAACAATGTATCAGAAACAGGTGTGTTGGTATGATTGGGGTGGATTTTACGACCAAAATAGGGTATAAATGCACACAATCACACTGACTTGCGGTGGGTAATAGCTGCTTACAACATTGGGATATTGTTGTATCTTTGGTTAAAGACATTCAAGGACCGTCACATTGAGCCTTGAGCAGATTTAGGTGTGGTTGGTTGCATTGCAAAAGTACCAGCTTCTGTACATATGAATGTTTGAACTTATGTAATCTATATACACCTACACATTCAATATAGACTGAAGTTTGTCTTGTTTAATTTTGCCTTTACAGTGTGAAGAGCATAGACAGGGAAAATACATCTGGTTGTTTGAGAGAAGATACACACTTAACCCAAGCCCGAAGAAGCAGTGAAAGTTGTATGAAGCGTAAAAGGGGTTATGGAGGGATTATAGATACTAACACTTTGCAAATGCTTGAGGAGAAGAGAGATATATTTTATTTTCTCTCTTTCATTGTTCATAATACTAAACCTGTTGGCCATCAGGTGTCTCCCATGATTTTGATATGAGTTGATTAGTATGATTTTTTTAATCATAATTTTAAGTTTCTCATCACCTTTTTCTTTGATTACAGGATCTTGTTGGCTTGGTCATCTCAATGCTACTTCTAGGAGATTTTAGCTTAGTGTTACTTACGTTGCTTCAGTTGTATTCATTTTCCTTGGTGGATGTTTTTCTCGTCGTGTTTATTTTACCTCTTGGCATTCTTCTTCCATTTCCTGCTGGAATCAACGCTTTGTTCAGCCATGGATCAAGGCGTTCTGTAGGCCTTGCACGTGTTTATGCTTTGTGGAATGTTACATCCTTGATTAATGTTGTAAGTCACCTTGTCTTTGTATCAAACCTCATTTAGGGGTTTCTCTGTGGTATTCTCTGGAACATCTGATGCTGATAAACACTTAGGAACTAGGAATTTCTTAAAATGCCCCTTTGCAAGAACAATTAAAAAAGAGCAGAAATGGTTTAGTGTTGTGTTGCCTCTTTATTTTTTTATTATTTTTTTGTGCTGTTCTGTTTTCAGATTTATATCTAGCCAAAAGCTTTAAAGTACGAGGAAACACAGAATGTGTAGCTGTACAATCACCCTTGCTATCATCATGCCACTACTGCTTCATCACTTACTGCATCATCATAGCCACCATGACCACCAATTGCCATCAACAACCATCTATTTTTGTTTCACTCTACCATTTGCCACACCTGATATCACTGCACAACGAAGCATTCATTCTAAACGTTTCCTATCTTGGTAGGAACAGTTTTGTTCACCAAACATGTTATACATCATCAAAGAGGAAGTTAGCGAGGCAGTGTGTATCTTCCAATTCCATAATGACAATAACAAAGCCAATGTTGTTGGGTACCAAATTAAAATTATTTTTGCGACCAATCTTCTTCTAAGTTTCTCCCTGCTGCACTCTATTGGATGGCCTAATGTTGAGATTTTCTATGTTTGTTCTTCAAATTCACCAAATCTTGTTTAATTTTCTGTGGGTCTGTTATCAGGGAGTTGCATTCGTTTGTGGATATGTTCATTACATCAGTCAGTCATCACGTAGTAAAAGACTTCCAAATTTTCAGCCTTGGAATTTTAGCATGTGAGATGATTCTTCTGCGACTATAGCAGTTTATTTTTATATGGATTTGAATCCAACTGATATATTTGTATATCTGTTTCTCCTCGGTGGTGGTTGGTGCAGGGATGAAAGTGAATGGTGGATTTTTCCTGCTGGCCTGGTTTTGTGTAAGATTTTCCAATCCCAACTTGTTAATTGGCATGTTGCGAATTTGGAGATTCAGGATCGCACGTTATACAGTAATGATTTTGGGATATTTTGGCAGTCATAATCTGATGATATATACTTGAACAAGAAATGTTCTTCCACATTAACAGCCTTTTCTTCTGTTCTTTTTTGATTTAATCTTATTTTGTAATTTCTTTGAGAGGGCTAGCTGAGTGGTTAACACATAGAAGTAGAAATAGAATGAAAAAGATCAAAAGAAGAAAATATAAAATAGAGTGAGGCATATCCGTCCATCCATTCATGATGCTGATTGTTGTAGTGTGTTCTTCTTTACCATTATGTTTTAAGTTCAATGTAAATAAATATCAAGTGGGTGAAGGGAATATTCCATTTTAGAGAGTTCATTTTTATGTTATCTGCTTGTATTTTTCTTATACAATCAGATCAATCATCATTACTAGTTGTGATCCCAACTTTTTGAAGATTTATCTCTGTCGGTCTTTGATTGTGTTATAGTTAAATGTTGCCGTGAATAATGCATGCCACTTGCAAAAGTTCAAGATTAAGCTGTCTGAACTTCTCAGGAAACATTGAAGTCTAGAGATGGTGAAGTGATGGGATCACTCACCCTAATTTAGGAGGAAAATTTTGTTTAATTTGTTGAGTTGGGGTAGGAAGTGTTGTAGATGGAATAAAAATGTATTACAAGAAAGAATGCTTAATTCAATTGCATTCTGATGTGAAAAAGACTATTCTATTCTATTCTATTCTATTATACAGACCACATGTACAGGGTTGGAAAGACTTGTCATATTGTGATTACTGCAAGTTATTACTGCGTCCGCACAACATTATCTAATGTACCTAATATAATACTTTCTAAGTTAGATGATTTAAGTGTAATTTTGTAGTTAAGTAATATTAAATTAATGAAAAAAAAATAAAAGATATTCTGTAAAAGAATAAACTGTCATCTTTTTGACAAATCATTGGAATGGAATGAGCATGAATCCAATCAAACATATAAGAGGCGAGCATCTTTTGTTTGGCGCATACAAAAGCCATGTACAGAGAGCTCTGTTGACCAAACTGGGAATGTACTCCTAACAAGGAGAGGAGAAGCCATGGCCAAATGAGAATCATACCCCAAATACTCAGGTGACAAGGTTGTTCTAGTAGCTGTAAGTTCATCAGGTTGTTTCAATCATTGATTTTGAGAACATGGCGGACTCTAATGCGTCGTGGGTTGATACAATCTACGCTGCTGCTGCTATTCACCAAGTAAAGTCAATAGAACTGATGATGATGGTTGAACACTGAAATTGAACAGGAGGGAAAAGAATCCATTCATTAAAGCTATGGCAATGGGAACGTTGTTTTCCCAATTCATATCAATAAGCAAATGACAGCTAAGCATGACTGGAAGTCTTAGAAACAGAATTGAATGAACTCTCTTTGAGGGGAACTATGAGCGTCGTCTTTTCTTGACCTGATCAGCCAGAAGAGCTGAGGACCAAGGAAAGGAAACAATTTTGTATTTTTTCTCAATCTCTGAAACAAGCGATCTTAACAGTGTTACTCTTTGTTTAAGACCTTGGGCACTTTTATGTACGGTTCCTCATAGCTTGGGATGGCGGCTACAATGGCTTCCCTGTTGCAGAACAAATTTTAATTCTCATCAGCCGGCAAGCAGCAGATGGCACAGAGCATGAGAACTTAAAAAACAAAAAGAAAACCATCTCACCTATTGTTGAATGTTTCGGGAGTATCTTCCCGCAGATTGTCAGTCTCACTATCTGTGAATTTACAGAAAACGTCACTAACAAAATATTACAGCAACACACCAAGCTATGCAACTTACGCGCTGCAATCAACCAGGCAAGCATACTTTCACAAAAATAAAAATACATGTAAATAATAGTTTGGAAGAAAAACATGTTATTTTGTCAATAGTTTCTAGATATTAAGAGGGTGTACAAGCAAGGCCAAGGGTTTTTCCGTTATGAAGCCATGAACAGAAAAGTCCCAGGTTACTGTCGTCCACCAGCTGCCATGATAATTAATTTTGTTGCCATTTCATGAAACCAGCTTGACCTCAGAGTATTGGAAAATTTAATAAGTGATAGAAGGGGCAGAATAATTGAAATAATCAAAGAAGTTCCTATAGCATGTATTATCAGATAGCTACAAACGGGTTTCTGTCTATAAGCATGCCCTAATCTAGTACTTCATCGGAGAGACTGATAGAAGAAACCAATTCAGTATACCGTCAAAAGCAAATTATACTAGAATTCATAGAGAGTAAAGAGCTATTGGTGTTCTGCCAACATCAAGCAATCCATCTTAAGTATACATTACTACTATTTGTTGACTCTGTTAGAAAGAACTTCCCAAAGTTAAAGTAAATGCTTCACCTTGAACATCAATTCTTTTTAATAGGAAGGACAGATATACATCATCTTCAATGAAACCATGTTTTAGTTTTGCTAACAAGATATATGCAACAAAACAGACTGTTACATTTGAAAAATAGCAGAAACCAAAAAACATAAGCAATATTTTCAAAAGAAGGGGTTGATACCTGCTCTGATTGCAGGATCAACACTGTTGAGATCAACAGCTTGAAGTTGTCCAAACCTGCCAAAAAAGAATATAAGCAAGCCCAACCCTTCAAAATTGAGAATAATTTCATGGAGTAACGAAATAAACCAACAAACACAAAAACTTGAAACAAACAAGTTAGAATAAAAATTGTTGAAGATGTAATAATAACATACGAGAACAAGTGAAAACTACCCAAATAACTAAAGAAACATGGTTCGAGAACATACCAGTCTATAACTTGTCGAATTTTAGGAGCGAATTCTTCAACCTGCCAAGCCATTGAAAGTAATGATGATAGTAATAGTAGCAGTAACAACAATAAAAGCAAATACAAATTTAAAAAATAGAAATGAAAGAAGAAAAACAAAAATTGAGAAATGAATACTTCATGAGGGGTGAGAGAGATTCGAGCTGTTTCAGCCAGACGAGGAACATCTGGTGGTTCAAGAGAGGACCTTGTTGATGCTGCGTAATTTCTGAATTTGTGATTAAGAAAATACAAGGGCATTATTCTTGGAGTACCAGATGGTCGTGCACAATAGTTAAAGATGTGATGCTTTGGTGTTGCTCCTTTCAGCAAAATCACACCTCTGGTTCCCATCATGCTCTCTCTCTCCCTCTCTCGCTTCTTGGGTTTGGTTTCGTTTTTGCTACTCTCTTCAAACAACTTTATCCTGAATCGACGGGCTGTTGGATTTTTGAGAAATAGCCTAAACTAAAGCAATGCAACGAAAATTGTCCCTCATCTTAAAATGCATAATTATAAAATTGGGCAAATCAGCCTAAAATACATAGGGAAAAGACATAATTATCCCCCAGTTCCCAAATAACATAGCCGACTACAACTTCCAAAACTACCATTTATAAAACAATGCGCCGGGGAACTTTTTTCCAACGGAACTCAAAAGCCTCACGCGCGTGCGTGCGCGCACGCACACAAACACACACATCTACACTTTCTTTTTGCTCTTTTGCAGGAGGGATTGATTTGCAAAGACGTGTTCGAAGAGATACAAATGAGACCGTCAATAAACCCATGGATGATGATAAGAAGTCAGCTTCGGTGCTCATTATCTCCTTCTCTTGCATTGGCTCCAGGACTCCATTCTGCAGCATTGTTGGTACACAGCTGTAGTGGGGGAGGACCAATCAAGCTCTTTGGAGAGTCAGCAGCATTTGGAAGTGCTAACACGTATTGTAAATTCTCACTCGTTAAAACTGAATCAGATGAGTGAGCCACTGAAGCAGGGGCCACCACAGTCACTGGTGTTGTTATCTCTGCTTCAGTCCCTCCACCATGGTCTTTCACACCACCTACAACCAACATTATTTTCAGACAATCATCATTAGAATCAGCAAGCATGAAATCTGACATACAAATCAATTTAAGGTTGGGGCAGGGAAATCGTATTGATAATTAAGGGCACATTTTTGCATTGAGATGGTGTAACTTTTAATCCAGATACGAGAGATGAAATCATTGAATGTAGAATGTAGATGAGAGAATGAGTGATAAGTATTGACTCCTAATTAAAAGTGGGCATCTACCCAACATTTTAGCTGTTGTACCTCTAGAATTAAGTAGAAGTGCAACAGTTACAAAAGTTTCCTATGAATCCATGGATTTCCCGTGGGGCATGTAAGGAGAGATGGATACATGCACCGTAATGGAACTTAACTACTTTATAAAACCAGTTTTCTAATCTCATATACCAACAAAGCATTTATTTTTTAGGTCTATTTCCTTAAAGTGAAATGCCCTGCAACTCCCAAGTGTCAAATAGTGTACAGATAAAAATGTAGATGAAAAAAACAATCAAGTGGTAAGACTAACCAGTACAAGTAGTGATGGTAGTCTGAATGCTTATATTTGTGGGCACAGGCAAAGTTCCAGTCCCCTTTCTGGTCTTTGGCTGCAAAGAACAACCATGAGTCCATGATACGTGAACCTTCCATTACTTAATGACCAAATATCTTGCTCTTTTTTTCATGTAAAACAATTGAAGAGTATGTTTGACTCGGTGGTCAAAGGTCTCAAGACCTCTCTACTTTTAGCTCCAAAAGAAACGTAAGATCCAGTCAAGCAATCTATGGAGCAAAGTATGTTCCCCCAAAAAGGTTATTTTATTATTGGGACACCAATAAAATACCCTGTAGAAAAATAAAGTCTTCATACCTTCACATTTTCTTCACAATGCTTTACAACAATCGAGATGTTTGCACAGCGGCCTTGCAATAATGTGTAAGCCCACAAAAGTAGTTTCCTAGGAATGCTAAGTTCAACAGTTTCAACCCCATCAATGCCTGGGTGAAATTGTACTTCTGTTGCTAACCGAGATGGCACCAAAAAAAGGTTGACACCAGATGGGAGTGTTAGAGAGGAGCTCTCGCGATAGAAATTGTAAGAATTTCTAAGCAAAGAGTATGCAGTGTCCAAATTTTCGTCCAAACCTTTCTTAACTATTATATTCTTAATTTTGCTCAACACTGGGTTCCATTTTGTCTCAAGAATTTTCAGATGATCTTTGTCTTCAAATGATGAATTCCATAGCTCATTTGTCTGCAGATCAACACAAAGCAACTGACTACTTTCCAAACTACCATCTGTTGGGTTGGGAACTTGGATCTCACTTAGAGGTAAAGAATGTAATGGAGTAATTGATGCCAAACTAATTATAAGAGCTCGGCACCAAGCAACAGAAGCATGCCTGCAGACTTTTGCACAGTTACTATTTGACAGCTTTGGATTCTTAAAACGCTTTCGAAGCTTCTCATTTATTGCTTCAATTGTTTCCAGGTTGCCTTTTTGTTCCAATGATACAATATATTGATGGAGATAACTGAAACAAAATTGATAGATTGTCAGAAATATATACATCTGTCAGAAAAGTGCATAGCACTCACGAAAAACAGCAGTAACAATTATTTAAATGTTACATGCAAATAGAGCAACAAAAAATGTCCATTGCTATAACAAAAACCAGAACCACAACATCCAGACTCCAGATTGGTGAAAGCTCAAGCCGTTGAAAATTTGAGAAGATGGATGAATAAGGAACAAAGATGGTGGCAGTACAGAAAAAGCCTCAAATAGAATAATGGAAAAATTCAGTGGAAAGAAGAAAAATTCTGGTAGGGGGAATATATGCACCAGAAAAGGAATCTTGGGAATCTGCCCAAGATAGGAATTTTTTTTTTCCTCCTTGGTTGGGTGGGGAAGCAGAGCATTGATCAATGCAGGTTAGGAGAAGATATAATTCCATTTGAATGTTAATTGGTTTTCGATATTTTCAGTAGTGTTTGTCTAATTTATCATATTTCACTCCAAGATAGCTGATAAATTATTTAATTGTGTTACAAAAAACATTCAAAGGATTCAATCGGAAACACATCTCAGAAAAATGTTAAATGCAAATTACCCATATAAGCTGCTTTCTGACATCTCTGGACTCTTGATCTCTGGCACACCACATATCTCTGGCCACAAGTTCCCCTGCTCCATGAACAAAGAAAATATTTTCTCCAATTGTTGCTCAGGACAGCTTATAGCCCCAGAGACAGCTGTCTCAGCATGATGCATGGTTGAAAGCAGGGCTCTGATGTACCTTCCAAGTGCCACTGGTACAAGATCTTCAATGCACAATGAAAACTGGGATCAAAAACTGAAATTAGATGACACTTGAATTGCTGAAAAAGGCATGAAACCTTGACACCTGTGTTGCCTAGTCATAACAATGTTTTAGTTCATCAGATCATTAAGTGTGGCCAGGATGCACAGCCCTTTTTCCTCCCAGAAACAAGAGTCACAACAGTTAAGTTCTCCCATTTCCATGAAGCTTGAGCTTCTTGCCAGGAAATATGTTCATTGAATATTTTGTATAGCTTACAGGCAACCGAAAATATGCTTGTTTCAGAGAGTAAACAGAAGTTTGAGCTCCTTGATGGAGAACTATTTCCATTGAATAAATTGGACATAAACAAAGACGGTTATCAATGATAAGTAGTCAATGAAGCAGTTAGTAAGCTTTTAGCAAAATGTCATGAACTTAGCCAATGTTACATGGGATTGATTTCTTACCCTTTTGTCTGCCCTTAGAGAAACATAAGCGCGTTCAAGAGTAAAGACATCTCCAGTTTCTTCTAACAGTGTCAAATAGAACAACAAGTACTTCCTGATACAGGTAATAAACTTTCTAGAACTTTCTGGTAAATTAACTTCTAGGACTTTTTTATTCCCTGTGAAACCTGCTGTCTTGCGCCTGATAGAGGGAAAAAAAAAATTAGATGCCTAAAATTGAATGGCAAGCAAAGTAATAGCTAATAAAGGGGATTTTGTTACCACATAATAATGAAGGACTCAACTTTGTTTTAGACAACATGCAAAAGAACTTCACTCCACCCCCACCCATAAATATAATAATTAAGGAACTATTGTCCATTTACAGAATCAGCATTTCAAAAGATGTTCCAAAACCTTGAAAAAAAAATTAGTATTTACATTCTTTACATTTCACTTATATCAGATTTTCCCTTGTTATTATTGCATATTACTGCCAACATAAACCAGAATAGCCATTAATCTGAACAGCTCAATTTCTACATGAACACTCCCCGCTACCTCCATCTAGGGCCATACCCTCTGGTGAGTTATAAGCATCAACTTTTTGTGCCTTCAATCCAAAATCTGCAAAACTATAAGCATAAAAGGGAAATTTGGGATCATAGCCATACCTTCCTTTTTTTACCATTCCATCAATCTCCCACATATTTATTGTAAAAGATGACCGAGAAGACTTGAAACAAAAAGAGAGTTCATCCCTTGCCTTCTCCAAATCACCCACCTCGCCTCTCTTATACAGCCCTTGAGCAAGCATATATCTGGCCTTATGAAAATGCTTGAGATCCCCTTCAACACAAACTTCCAGGGCAGAAAGACAATCATTATAAAGCATGCACCACACCTCTTCCATTTGAACCAATTCCTTATCTTTTCTCTCCTCAGCATTCAATTGAGGGCTTCCATCCTTAATAGGTTCTGGCGAATGAGAAATTTCAGGATCTGTTTTACTGAAGATGTGCATAACAGCATCCTTTGTGGAGTGACTATAGGCATATGCAGAAAGAACCTGGAATAGGAAACAAATAGTAATAATCAAGATAGAAGAGAGGTGGCCAGTGAATTCAATAACTACAAGATGAAAATTGTTGAACTATGCATGATTTACAATAGCAGGAATAGCATACACACACAGAGACATTGCTAATTATTTTAAAAAATAAAAGTGAACTATAAAAATATTTTATTTATTGTTTAAGAATTTAATGAAAAAATTTCATAGGAAAACAAAAATGTTCATGAACAGGTTTACAATATGGCAATGGGTTTCAAGAGAAACCTTTAAAACCTCCACATTCTTTCTTCCACAAGTGCAAAGCAACTTCAACCGAGAAGCATGCATCCTATAGAGGGGATCTACAGCTGATGGATTCAAACCAATAGCCTTATCAAAATATGATAATGATATTTCATGTGTGTATCCAAGCTTTTCACATAGTTTCCCCATATAAAATGCATATGACCAATCCTCCCTGTCACAAATAGGAATTAAGCCAAAGTCAGATATTATAACTACGAAAATAATCCCATGTTATCAATTAAGATAAGAAAATATACTTATGCGAGAAGGCTTTCTTAAAATGTTTCAATGAGTTCTCACAAAACATCTTCCATGCAGCATCCCTTGAGGGAAAAACAGATCGCTGATCATAAAATGGTACCACATTCTGAAGGCTGTCATAGTACACTAACGCCAATAACTCGTGTATCTCGCACTGGAATTGCATGAAATTTAACAATGGTTAACAACGCGTTGAACAAGAAGAGAAACCATTTCATTCAATGAACTATTCCCAAATCTCACATAAATATTAAAACAACGCATGCAGATCATAAATATATATAGGTACAGAATCAACCAGAAATCACCCAACTCCAATTTTAGACCATGGTCATTATCGAGTGAATCAACCAGAATCACTCGACTCCAATTTTAGACCATGATCATTATTGAACTAACAAATCTTCTAATTAGAAAGACTATACCAATAGGCAGTCTTGTGTAATCTAAGATCTATTCCTAAAACCATATTCAACATATTACCATAAGTATACACACTGGACAGACATGTGCTTTGATACACCCCATTATCTAGAATGTAGTGTTACAAAGAAAGTCCTACAGAGATTAGAACCAAAATTGAAGATTAAGCTGCCAAAATACTAAGGATAGGTGCCATAATGATCCAAAAACAAAAATATGGATTCTATCCACACAAAAACACACTTGCATTATGGATAAAGTGTGAAACCTGCTGTGCTGATGTTTTTGCCAAAGCCAAACTCATTAATAGACAACGCCTACTCCGCCTTCGACTTGTCTCAACTCTTTGAGGTAAAGTAGCATTCTTCCTCCATCCTGTTACATTTATGTGCTTACTGCCATCATTCAGCAACAAATCTACCTCCTGTTGTGAAACCAATAGAAAAGGGGAAAAAACATCAGTGTCCAGGAAGATTTTGCCATATCCCAAAGTAATTTTAATGACATTCCAATTTGAAATGACCTTTTTTTTTTTTAAACTCAGAGACAGATTATATTCATTAATAGAAGCAAGCTATATATAAAAGGGGACAAGCTATCTGGGACACAAAGGACAAACTGAAATGACAACCAAACTAGATCTTGCCTCGTCATAAATATTTGCAAGTCGTTGCCAACTCTCGAAGCGCAAAGGATTGAACAGCAGATCAAATTTAAAGAGATTAGCATTTTGCTGTACAAATTCTTCCCCTTCCCTGGTGAGTACAAAACCAGGCCATTTATCCGTTGTACTCATTTCCTCAGACTGTGCTAGGTAATAATACAAGTTGCGATATACCTCCAAATATGGTTCAGAGCTGCAATAAACTCATTATGTGAGCAGATACAGCTTATTCTTAAAGAATTGAAAAAACAATGGTATTAAATGTAACTTGAAAGCAATGAATAGCTAATATAAAAAACAAAAAAAAAAAGATGTATGCATCTATACCTCCCCAAGGATGGAGCCTTTAACTGTTTGACGCATTCCATATCAGGAAATATAATCTTCATTATGGTTTCAAGATACCCATCAGATCCAGCCTCCTCTGAGAGTTTATCTTCGCATAAATCAGGATCATCTAAGAACTTGTCTATTGCATTTCCAGACAAAATGTCTTCTGGTGGTTGTGGAAAGTGTTTGCGTATAGCTCTCAACACTCTACGAAGTTTGACCAATCCAGTTCTCTGAGACATGCATATGTTAAGCACATGTGTAAAGGAAACAGAACTTAAACAAAAAGTGAATGAGACAAGAGTGAGCATACTCACAGAAGTAGCCCTGGCATAGGGCAATAAATACTGAAAAACATCAGCAGATTGCTCCTTGGTCTGGTAATCTCCCCGACTAGTATTCTTGTGCAATACCAAATCATCCTCATAGGATGAATCAGATCTAAGATTTAGACCATACAAACAGAAAAAGCACTGGTCCAAAGCATTATCAATTATTAGCTCAAGTTCCTCCCTTTCATCTTCTGCAAGTTCATTTCCACATTCAGTAAGTTCATTACTGTTCTTTTCTCCTTTGTTACTATTCTCGTTATAATTGCAATGCCTTTCATATTCCACTTGTGAATTGTCTTTCTCTAGGCTTGAATGAGATGGCATTGCATCGGAAGTAATCCCTTCAGAATTATCCTTGTTCACATCAATGGTTTCACATGTTTCAGCTGATACCATTTCCACATCCAATGTATCTGATTTTAATTCATCTTGAGATTCTTTGAAATGACTATTATGTGAAAGCTGCCTATCATATTCCATCGTTTCCTTTTTTAAAGAACTATGATTAGATTTTACTTTCATGTTCAAGGCCAACAGATGTTTTATTGCAAATTTAAGAAATAATCCTTCTTCCCCTTCACCACCCTCACCGGCACAGCAGAGCCCATACTCAGCAAGCAAGTCATGAATTGCTACAATTAGTTCAACCTAAAATAGAGAAAGTGAAATTAAGAAAAGAGGGAAAAATAATAATTTGCAAGTATCAACTCAAAAAACTAAGGTGTGACTCACTTGAGTTTTAACAGGTACAGTAGGGTTAAGATGTTGAAGTTTGCAGAATGCAGTGGCTGCATCAACAAAGCAGCATTCTGGCTGCTGGTCAGTTTTATCAACATTTAGTGGTCCAGAAGATTTTTTGGAGAGAAAATTGCTCGCAACATTGCACATGGTTGCCAACAGCAAAGATTGAACATCACAAACGATGCTCTCTAAAGTGATAAAACTGTTCTGCAGGCATAAAATTAATCACCTTTAATATGGGAATATGTTCTCTAATGATTTAAAATCCATATGATAAAACAGGTATTGAATCAATGAAACCAAATTATATAAACCAGTAACACTTTTCCCATCCAAAGACAATGCTTTATGTCAAATCATTTATCTCACAATTAATGTGAGCCACAAACCATAAATGCTTAGATTCTAAATGTAAAATACATTAACATACCATAATTAATAGCAAATACAAAATTTGTCAACCGAACCAGACAGCTGTACATTATATGTTAACGGCTCAAAAGTACTCCAAGTACTTTGAATGAGTGATCAGGAAGAGAAAATAAGAGGCGACGTCCTTTGGCTATTTTTAACAAAAAGCATCTGGTCTCTTCTACAAGAAGCAATAACCATCACTATTGGATCTGTTTTCAAAATATTTAACCTGATGTTTCATTTGAAACTAGGGGAATGGCAGCAAGTCAGATAAGCAATTGCAAAGAAAGAATTAGAATCCTAGTATGATTAGCAGACCCAGAGAGAAAAAAGGGTAATAGTCTTCTACAAATTAAACAAAAGTAGTGATAAAAATGGGAGATAGTTCTTGACTTTACAAAGAGTTATGTGATTACAAATTTGGTTAACATTCATATTCATGACTCTTAAATGCAATTTGTGTTTTTCGGACATACTGATATAAAAGAGGGTGGTACTTTAAACAAGAACATATTATAAAGAACCTCTATTCTGAAAAATAAACAATGACTTACATGATCTCCAGTTTGATCGATACAATTCTTCAGGTGCAATACACATTGCAAAATTGCTTTCACTTCCTCTGCAACCAAGTTATTCCAATGTTTACCTGAATTTTCTCTTGATAACATGTCAGAAGCAGAATGCATTTTCGACCCTGACTTCTGAAGGAATGGCTTGCATGAAGCAAGACTTTCAGTCATACCAGAAACAACCATGAGTATTTGCAACTTCCGGCGGTGACAATTCAGGTACATCTCAGTGTTTATTGGCTTTGTCTTCTCACATGCTTTAATTAAGATGTCCAAAGCCAACAGTTCAACAGAATTAATTTCTTCACCCTTTCTATTGACAGCAGCAAAAGGTAATAGATCAAGGTGAACATCTTTGGTAGCAAATAGCAGTGGAGCAAGCAGGGTTACACAATCCAAATACATTCCCTTTCCAATCAATTCACCTAGAGTCTTCTCCAGCAAGAAATCAACCTGTAATAAATTAATTTCATGAAGAATCCTTCCAGTAGTCAACTCTTTGACAATCCTGCAGTGTGGCAGGCGGATCAAACCTGGAGAATCATTCATATTGTCCTTTCTGTCCAACAGTGATAAGGAAATACAAAATTGTTCATAAGCTTTTGACTTGTTACCATCCAAAATAGACAATCGCCCACTCAACCAGAAGTACCTGACCCACAAAGAACTTTTACTGGTTAACATGGAACTGTTAAAAAGTGAATCCTGGCAAATTGAGTCGTCGGCTGATACTCGTTCAGCACCTTGTAAATTCTCCTTTGAAGAGCAGCTCCCATTACTAGACACATTGGTCAATTGAAATGAATTATCCAAAAATACTGATTCTATTATTTTACAAAGATGATAGGATGCCTCTGACATGAATTCAGACTGCTTAGTAATAGTAGAAGCAGAAGACCCAAGGTCATAATACAACTCAGCAAGAAAAAGACTACATTCAGGGGTCCTATCCAGCCCCCAATGTCTTGTCAACTTCTCCAATTCCAGGAATTTCGCAAATGCATCATGGCACATAAGGCTTCTACTTGCAGCATGTTCTAGAAGCAAGTGACTCATATGGTATGCACCATAATTGTTTGAATTTTCTCTCACAAATTTGGTCACATCACTGCATTCTGTATCGAATGAATTAGCATGATCAGGACATGAACCAAAACACCCAGCAGCACGATCACAATCTTTAGTTCCTGATTTTCCAACGATAAAAGATTCAAGAAACTGAAGTACATTTTTCTCCAGATCCTTATCTGCAGCAAAATCTGCTTCTTCTTTCCCAGGTTTACGACTCCTAAGCCTTTCAAGTCGAGTACTCCGCCTCTCCAATGGGTGTTCTTCAAAAAGATTTGTTTCCTTTTCTTTACTGATACTTCTTTCAGTGTTACATTCACCAAGACGAGTGATCTCACCATTTCTAGTTAAGCTAGCTCCTTTGTTTTCCCCAAGCCCCATGACAATCTCCGAACTAGGAGGCAAGCATATAGCTAATCTGACATCCCCAGATCTGTGTGCTTTCTCTAACCCCGTCTGAGAACCACACCCATTTAATGGAAGTAAGATTTCTAAGAGTGCATCAGCAAGAGCCACCCAAGAAGCTTCTGCCAGGCATAATTCTTTGTTCTGGTTCAGCTTCTTACACACAACACCCTCATTAATATTTTCATCGGTAGCTTTTCTCTTGTCAACAAATTTAAGTCGTACATGTTTTGGTTCCAGCTTATCTATACCTCTTGGGGCATACGGAACTGGCTCTGACTCTTCAATAGTTTTTTTTACTTCCAAAGCACGAGAATGGGATGGCCAATGTCTCAAAATTAACTCTGCAACAGAAAGACATGCAACCTCATCACCTATAGCAATGAGAACTTCTAACAGTTTCTCCATGCAATTCCCTGCACAAGTGATCCAAGGAGAAAAGATAAAATGTCTAGCGTGCATTGGAATATAATAGATAAGGTTTACATGGGAGATGATAACAGTAGAAACCAAAAGGAAGTTAAAACGGAGTTGATCAAAACAAAATAATGAAGATGAAATATTGAAAGCATTACATAAATGCTTACAGTTATTGGGACTGCATAAAAGCCCTTGCTCAAATGCCCAACGTGAAATACTCAGCAAACCCATTGAACATGCTAATGTTCCCAGTTGGTTCCAAACAACAGAATCTTTGGTGTCAATCTCTACAGCTTGAAGATAGCAACGCAGAGCACTCTCATAATGACCAGAACCTTGTTGAAGAAAAACGGCGGCTAGGTTCTTCAATGCCAAAAATCTGAGAACAAAAATATATATGGAGAGATAGAGAAAAAGGATTATTGACATAGATGTTTGCTATACAGAAGAAAGCTCCCCAATTAACTAAACATTTCTTTAAAGTTACGACCAACAGGGAAATCATTTGATCTAACTAACAGATGGCCGGGCAACAGATGCCCCCATGCCAGCATGGAATAAATGACAAAAACCCGAATAGACTAATAGCTCTAAACTACCACATCGATCGAATCAAACATGCATACCACACAACATTAAGGTGAAATTAGAATTAATTTATTGTTATACAATCCACATTGAAGAAGCTATGTTATTAGAGCGCAACTTCTGGATCCACATGAAAAAACAAAATGATGATGGGAACTGAACCTACAACAGAAAACTCAAGGTCTTGAATCCTTAAAAAGTACAGCAAAAGTAAGAGAGTAGAACAAAATGAAACAGATAGATCAACGTGTGCCTAACCTGAGCTGCAACAGATGACCATCACTGGCTTTACGGTCTGCCTGAATAACACAAAACAATATCACACAAAACAACATCAATGAAAACTTGAACCAATCACAGAACAAAGACAATAGCACGTAAATTTCCATGAAAATGAAACGATACTTGAGCAGTTGATATCAGAGGATCTTTCAGGACAGACTCCAACAATTCCCGAGCCTTGTCGAACTCTTTGGACTGTAACTTGAGAAGTCCTTCATGGTAAGTTTGAGAAAGATGAAATTCCTGTACAATTACAATATCTAATCAAATTCTTTTCGTTACATAAATCTCATGCAGTAGGAAACTGAAAACCTCTACTCGATAAAAGGGAAACCCTAAAAACGAGAGAACCAGAACAATTTGACACACAATTTAAGCACAATCATTACTTCTCCGAATGAAATAGGCGACGAGCAAATGTAATTAAAGTCATACAACGCTCACAAGAAATAGAGAAAAAAAATTAGACATGCCTGGGCTTCTTTACTAGGAGCTAGTGGTTCCCATTGACCACTAGAATCGGTATCGTTAATAGCCGCAATCGAGAACTGAAACAAAACAACAATTTAAATCAAAATCAAAGAAACTAAACTCCTTCAGTACTCTAAATCTATAAACCAGGGAAGAAATCAATGGAAAGGCCGAATTGATCACACCATTTTTGAACTTCTCTTTGCACTTTCGTTTGCCTCTAGCGTTTAGGCGGGTTGAATAACCGCTCTGTTTGATATTTTTTCGCTTGCTTGGCTCTTCCGGGGGGTGGGGGTCCGTGGTGGGGTTGGTGCAGTTGTTGAAAATCCTGCTATTAGTGAGGCATAAAATAATCCTACTATTAGTGGGGCATACAACTGTTACGGTTTATACTCTCTAAAATGCACTTGGTATGACTAAAATACCCCTCAGTGTAAAATCCTGCACTCCTTCCTTTACATGTTACGCAGTTCAAGCTCCTTTTAATCAGAATAGACCATAGTAGTACTCATGAAGCAATTCTTTTTCATACAGCTTTTGGCGATTAAACAAATCTTCAATCTCGGCATGTTCATGGCGCGGATCCTGGAAGCATTGTTTAAGGGCTGCGGAACGAGCGCGACCAGCAACGATCCATTGGACGACGCTTGCCCACTCGCATAAGCAATTGTAATATATGGCCTTCGAGATAATGAAAGGATTTTAAATAAAATAATTTTATGATTTGAATGTAATAAAATTATTTAATTTATAAAGTAAAAAATTATTTATTAATAATAAATAAAATATTTATTATTTAATTAATATAATAAAATTTATAAAATAAGAAAAATTTTATTAATTTTTATTTATTAATCTATGGTTTGTGGATTTGGATTATGGACCAAACGGCCTGGTGTTTTAGCAGATGGGTTTGTTGAGCTCCATGAATCATGATTTTGGGATGAATGCTACGCCGTTTAGAGAGAGGGATCATCGGCCCACGTGTTCCCAGATCAGATCTGCGTTGCACCTTTCAGCACGCATGCCACCTTCAAGTTGAAAATTTTTTTATTTTTATTTTTTCGTTTAGTTGTAAGAACCCGAAGACAACGAATTCGATCTGCCTCCAGGGATCATTGTAGGGTTAATTATAGGGCTGAATCAGCCATTGTCGCTTGAAAATAAGTTGACAAAGTAACATTCGTTAAAAAGAAAAGAAATCCTGGGTTACAGACCAAGTAAAACGCTTAAGATTCAAGAACACAACCCAATTACATGATCCAAGCATCCATTACACAAACATGACGTAAAACACCAAACAAAACACAACACCACTTAAAATTTAAACGTTTAACCCACCGCAACCTCATTTAGTTAAGAAGCCTGAGTCGCCTCCTGAGCCTTGTGCTGCACACACTGTCGATACTCCTTAGCCCTTTCTTTCATATCCCGAGCCTTATCAGCTATCTTCATCCTGGCGTAATCTAGCTGGTCAGCCCCAGGTGGCTGTTTTCCTGTCACGTAACCGTACATCCACGATAACGTAGTTATCCCAGCCACGCCACAACCGCAGGAGAACAAGAACCCGGAGGTAGCCAAGAAAACTGCGATCGCGGCTGGGACCAGAACTGGACTGAACAATACTAGTACAGGGGTGGCCAAAATCAGGGCTATCACTGTCGCAGTTAGTGTTAATCCTGATAAGAACAACAGTGTTCCACCTATCGTCGCTGCCGTCAAGAACTTCACCATCATGCGCGAAGACGCTGCCTTCTCCTGGAGCATATGTGTCACGGGTCTCGATTGATCGGACATGATTGGATGATGCTATTTCTGATCGGAATATTAGTGTAAAGATTGATGTAGTAAGTATATCTCAAGAGTGGGGGTAGAAGAAAGGGGAGAAGATTGTTAGGCGATAAGAATTCTTCGAGGCATGGAATTGAGCAATGGTTGCATGGCATGTAAAGAAATGTGGACACGTGGAGTGCCATCTCCTCGTGATGTGTATAGATCAGGAATCAAGATGATGTCTGGAAGAAAGCGCCGCTGCTTGTATGCTTGGGCGTGTTCTTGTTTGGCAGCTTTGCATGGGTGTGAATTGATAACATAAAGGCACGTGGCAGAGACTGTCTCGTTTCGGACCTTCTCCCTGTAACGGCCGTTTGAGTCCTCCCGTTGCAGGAGGTGTGCTTGTCACAAAATGAGTTATTATTATTATTTTTTAAAAATATATATTTAATAAAATATGTAATATTTACTCTTATAAAATATTTTTTTTATTTAATATAAAATTTTATTATATTTTTTTTCTATTCAATCCTGTTATATTCTTGAACTTTTTATATATTCGTTTTTGTTTATTTTAAAATTTATGAGTTTTTTGTAAATGTGTTTAGTATGCGTCAAGTATCTAATGATATATAAGAAATGAAAATAGATTTGATTCTAATATTATTTATTACGAATTAAATTATGATCTTTTTTTTTAAAAATATGTCTATCAATACGTGTAATATTTATTTTTATAAATTTTAAAAATATATCTTATTTATTTAATATAAAATTTTATTACAAGTTGTTATTAGCGTATTTGTGATTCGTAAAACAAATAACCATAATCTTTTGGCTCTTCGTTAGATAACGTAGCTTATAAACAAAATGAGATATTGATTGCATTATTGCATATATACACATGGAAATCGAGTCTAAAGAGACTAAATATATGTTGACCAAATTGTTATCTACAAGTGAAAAATTCAAATTTAAGATGGTAAGACGTTCACATATGATTCCACATGACGACAAGTCGTTTATATCTTCTTGCATGTGACGACCAGTCTTGCAATCGCAGCAAATCAAATCGAATCTAGACGACAAATCGTTTCAGTAAACGAGTATCCCGGGAGCAGGTCAATTACTTGTACGCCATTATCGCATGACACAAGAAAGACAAGTTGTAAAGCCCAACTACGAGCCCACTGACTATGATATCACAGCCCCACCGCGACCGTCGGATGAAAACAAAAAGGGTATGTAGTCATTCCAGTACCTTGAGCATTGGGTCACAGTCAATGACCATAGAATTGCTCTTTTTAAACAGAGGAACTAAGACGGCAAGGACGCTCCTCTAAAATGTGAAAAATTTGAAAAGCGTTTTGAGCGGGATTTGACCACGTGGCTGTCCGTACCAACCCGACCGTTGCGAACTGCGTACTGCTTATTTAAAAAATGCCTCAATAGATCCGTTTCCTTCATTGTCTCTTTTTATCTTTCCCCGATCAATCAGTCATTTTCTCACTCTCTTTCTCTCCCTCTCCTCTCCCTCTCTCTCTCTCTCTCTCAATGGCGATTGCTGCAGAGCAAGAGAAGGTAAACTAGTGAAATTATTGAAAATTAAGTTTCACCGCTGATTGTGTTAGGGTTCTTGAGACATCTGATTGAAAATATAGGGTTGTCATTTTAAACCAATTGGATGTTTAATGTTATATTGAAGGATTAAATATTCTGGTTGGTTCTTGGATTAAAGGTAGACTGTCTTAAATGGCTGAGGGTTCAAAAGTTTTCAGGGATTTTTCGTTTTCTTGTTCTCTTTAAGTAAGGAGTCGTGTACCTTTTTATGTAATGTATATTGGGTTACTTGGCAAGATTTTTGATGCAGAATCAATCGAATTATGTTTTTAGATCTTGTTTCTGAGATTACGACTGCTGATCCCTGATTTGTATGCCTTGATTTTATTTAAAGACTGGAATTTTGAACAGGATTTTAAAATTAGGAGTTTTATTCCAGGGTTAGCAGATTTAAATAAATCAACATGCGTTTCGACAATGTTAGTTATAATTTATTTTAATTTTCGAAATGCAGTGATCTGGATTTAGTTTGCATTCATGTCCGAAAACACACGATTTTTAGATAAGGCTAGGGTTTTTAATTCTGGGATTATTTTTTACAGGCTTCTTCAGAGATTTCGGCAACGGAGAAAAAAAGATGGACCCTCAATGACTTTGACATAGGAAAGCCTCTCGGAAGAGGAAAATTTGGTCACGTCTATTTGGCAAGAGAGAAAAGGGTCAGCTTGCTTGCATTTGCAATTTGCACGTATTTAATATGCTTTTTGGGGGAAAAACTAAGGACATAATATCACGGAACAAGATTCAGTACAATTCTCTGTTGGCTCTCTCTCATCGTACCTCCTCTTGTTTAAATAATCCAAGTAGTTCCCGTGCACTTAGCCTAAAAGATAATTATCTGCATCCTTAGTCTAGGAGAGAAGATAAAGGGATAAATTCAATAATAAGGTGTGAAATCTAGCATCTCTTGAGAGTGAGTTTGGTGTTTCTTACAAGTGCTCTATTCCTTAACTGGCACAAGGCCTTTCGAGTCTAAGACTTGAAATTCTGAATTCAAGTAATAAAATTGTGAGGTCTGGAGGGGGGCGTCATGCCACCCTGAAACATTAAAATGAATAATATCATGCTAATTGAGTTAGGTCATTACAAATGATGTCAGAACTAATTCGTCCAACTGAAAATGTACCAACGAGGACATTGGACCCTTTAAGACAGGTGGATTGTGGTATCCTTATAAGTATTCTCCTCCTTTGTGGATTGTTAGGAAGTTGGGCCTCTTAAAGATAAGTGGATTGTGAAATTCTTATGAGTGCTCTCCCCTTTTGTAGGTTGTTTGATTGGGAGCAATTGTGGTCATTGCTTTTGGGACATTACATTTGTCAACTTTAGCTGTGTTTTTGTTGTCAAATGATTTTGTTTTTTTTTTAAATTGCATGTTGTTCCTGTCTGAAATGCCATTCATTTGGTAGCTGAGAATGTTACGGATTGAAAAGGTGGTAAAACTTACACTTCAGTGTCTTGCCATGGTAGAACATTATACTTAGATGTGCAGCAGTCTTTCCTGGGTAGTTTTGCTTTGTTGATAAATTAAAGATCAAGATTTAGAGGGAAAACTTTACGATTTACCGTTAGCACCAAATGCTAATGCAGTGTAGAGTGTAAGTTTTTGTAATGCATGATTTACACTTTTGCTGTTTCATCTTTTTTGGTGTTCTCTTAGGTTGCATAGGCAATGGTAATTGCATCCAATCTGATACTTTTTCTTTTAAATGAAACAGAGCAATTACATTGTGGCTCTAAAAGTGCTATTTAAGAGCCAGCTGCAACAGTCTCAGGTAGAACATCAGCTTCGACGAGAAGTTGAAATCCAAAGTCATCTTCGACATTCCAATATATTAAGGCTTTATGGTTACTTCTATGATCAGGTATGCTACCCTCTCTTTTAACATTTTCAACATTTGTCGTTCAAGTGGAAAATTACAGAGGCAAAATGATTATAATGCTTCTTTTTTCTTCTTTTCTTTGAATTGTTGCAGAAACGAGTTTATTTGATATTAGAATATGCGGCAAAGGGTGAATTGTACAAAGAACTTCAGAAGTGTAGGTACTTTAGTGAAAGACGTGCTGCTACTGTAAGCTCTTTCTATCCCATTTTTATTCATTTTTGTTCAAAGAACTTCACCATTTTGAATTTTAATCCTCTTGACTTGTGTTGTTACCTATGAGTCTTTGGTCTCCCAAAAACTTTGGTTTCCCAAAAACCTGAATTTTTTTCAGGTTTCCCAGGTGTTTTCAATTCAGCAAAGATCGCAAAGGGATTTGTGTCAATTGTGTCCCTTATGCAGTTATTAATGTTATGGTTATCATTTATAATATGCGCACGTATGATTTGGCAGTATGTTGCGTCATTGGCTCGGGCCCTCATCTATTGTCATGGGAAGCATGTAATACACCGAGATATCAAACCAGAGAACCTGTTAATTGGAGCACAGGTGATGATTCAAGCTTATGGCACAATGCTTTACATGTTTTTTTAATTGATAGTGGGACATATCTTGGACTTACTGTGCACATTTTTTGGTTTTTGCTTCATCAGGGTGAGTTGAAGATTGCAGATTTTGGATGGTCAGTGCACACATTTAACCGTAGGCGGACCATGTGTGGCACACTGGATTACCTCCCACCGGAGATGGGTATGTAAATAGCCATTAATGTAGTTAAAGTCTGAGGGACTTTTAAGGCTTGCTTCATATGATTTTTTTTGTTCTATTCAGTCTGAAACAACCTGAAAACAAATATTATGTGGCGGTTAATCATTTGAAAGTTCTTTTAAAAAAAATATTCATTTTCATCACCCTGTTGATTTCTTTAACAGTGGAAAGTGTCGAACATGATGTTAGTGTTGATGTCTGGAGCCTCGGTGTTCTGTGCTATGAGTTTCTTTATGGAGTCCCTCCTTTCGAGGCCAAGGAACACTCTGACACATATCGGAGGTAAGCATAATTCGCAAGTAATTGTTTAAGCGATGTTCTTCCTAAGAATTTGAGCTTTCCCTCGAATGGAAGCAGAAACTGCATATCTTAACATACTTCATTTCGTTCTTATAGGATTGTGCAAGTGGATCTCAAATTCCCTCCTAAATCATTTGTTTCTTCTCCTGCTAAGGATCTTATTAGCCAGGTGAGGAATCTTCTTTGTACTCGAAACCTCACTAACTCATTAAAATTACCCGTTGTTACATTGTTCAAGTTTTGATTAGAGTGACAGGCCCGAATTTTTTGTTTTCTTCTTTCTAATAGATGCTTGTCAAGGATTCTTCACGGCGCCTGCCACTACACAAACTTCTTGAGCATCCCTGGATTGTTCAAAATGCTGATCCCTCGGGCGTCTATAGGGGTTGATCTTCACTGATACCTTCCCCACCACAGCCCCACCCCCCCAAAAATCAGGCAGGAGCACTATCAGGAACTTTCCGGGCGGCAGGGGTCATCTTTGGTGAACGGAGTGACAGAAAGGAATCTTGTATGTAAGTATATTCAAACAAAACTGATGTGGCTATGTAAATGTGTCCAAGCTCTGTGGAAATTAAAACTATTGATTTGTTAATTTTTTAATTTTGTATCTTGATGGCAACAAACACATTCCTTGTAATTTCTTTCCTTGCCATTAATCGTTTGAGCAATTAATCAGAAGCAACCATAAATTAATGCTATGGCCAAGATGGCTCTTTCATGGGTCTAAACTGATGATAACTGCATAATTTAAGATAACATTACTTGCTGCCTTTGAATTCTTGGCTGTAAAAACAATATAAATAGAAACAAGTTCCCATTTAACAATGCAGTGTTAGCACCAAATACACGATGGAAACATCAAAACATCATTCACCCACAATTAGTTAAAAAAAAACTCATTAAAACTCGTGTACAAGAGACTGTTCACACAACAAGCACATATAACTCAATATTCCAAATAAAAATCACATATAAATTTCAATCAACCACACATCAAAGGTGGCAAGGCATCGACTACAGCTAGCTACTGACTATAACAGAGTGTATTGAGAACATTGTTAGTTCTCCTCTCATGTCTTACCAGTTAAGTCTTTGGACTTGGATTTATCCTCTCTGGAATTTTCTCCATCCAACCACTGGGTTGGAGGTTGTTGAACTTTCTTGAACCTCTTTGGGGCTTATGAAGCTAGGCTGGTTGATAGAAGAAAGGAGTCTTGCCCACATCCTGTCAGTAATGACAACTTTGTTCTGCTTCTCAGTGATACACTGCATGCAAAACAATGGAAGATGAAAGCTTCTGAGTTCCATCCAATGATAGAAAGGTTTAGACACCTTAGGTGATGTCAACATATTCATAAAAGCTATGTTATTTGAACTAAGCTTTTCAGATTTCACAAAATGAGGAACTCCCCAGATTTTCAGTTGCAAAAAGCAGTTACTAACCAACAAACTAATTTGTGAAGCCAACTTAGTATTGCTTTGATTTTCCAAAATATGAAGTAACTAAAATCATTGGAAATTTAAGCACATATGTTGTAAGGAAGGTAAGCATGTCTGCCGTTGACAGGACCAACTGTGAAGCCTGTATACCCTGCCATTGCTCCATGCACTGCACTTTGGGCAAGGAGTGTGCAGTAGACATTGTCAGATCCATTGCTTGGAATAGCCCGAATTATGCATGTAGGATCTGGGAAACAAATTGGATAGATCAGAGTCTGGCACATTTATCTTTAAGAGAAGCATAGCTACAAACAAGGCAAACACTGACCTATATATTTAAGATTAATGGCTATCTTATGAAGTCTGGCAAAATGATCCTACACCAAAGGAAGAGAAGCGTTACATTTAGAAAAATAGATGAGCATAAACAGCCCATCCCTGATATAACATACTGATATTAGTAGTGGCGATAATTTGAGAATCTACAAAAATTGTTCTGGACCACAGGCTGTACCTTGATCTTCTGAGGTATCCATAGCCCAACATCTTGAAGAAGCTTGTTTCCTGAAACATCTTGCAACTGCAAATTCTCTGAAAGCAGATCCTGTCCGCTCCTTCTGCTATAACAATAACCATGTGTCCATTTTCCTTGAGTCGTTTTTCAATAAATTGATAAAGCCCACCTTCTGCTTTGAGATAGAAAGGTGACTCTGGAATCAAACAACAATTAACATCTCGGCTGGTGAGGGTAGCATACATTGCGATAAAACCTTCATTTGCAATTTTGCATAATATGCAGAAACACAGAAAATGTTAAGCACTGGCATCAGAGGAATGTAAATATTGAACTAATTACTTAAGGCTGGTATACAAAATTTCCATCCACAAATAGCTTAAAGCATACCAGTAATTTTTAACATAGATGAAAAACTCCCCACTGTAGCATCCCATGAGCTTCACAACTCCAATGCCATGTTCAATGCTTTCAGCTTCAACAAGAGCTGCATTGATGGCTCGTTGGGCTTCCTCAACTGCAGTATCAAAACCCAAGGACTAGTCAATAACCTGAACCAGGATTAAGGCAATTCAACATGAAGCTAAAATAAGTTTTAAAGCCCAAGTCTTTGAAGAAAGAGAATAAAAGAGGAAGAAAAAATTAGCTCAAAACTACTACAGACAGGTGGAAATAAGTACCGGAATGTCATTATCAATGGTTTTCGGAATTCCAGCAACTGCAACTTTTAGGCCATGCCGCCTAATTTCCTGCAATGTGACAACAGCACCATTTGACATTGGCCAACATCTGAACAAGCTTAGTATACGGTTTGGCATTCATATCAAAGCAATCAATAATGATGTGAATAACATGATAAAAAAGATAGGTATGATCCATATAGAATTTGGCCTAGGGACATTTTGGTTTATATCCTGGGAGCCTAGGAATTTTTTTTAGCATACATAACTCATCACATATGAATTGCCTTAACATAATGCAGTGGTGATCTTCAAATTTGATACACATCAATGAACATAAGTTCAATCAACCAAGGGTGTTGCCATGTTATGTAGGGAATTTTTTTTTTAAAAAATGTAACTTCAACAGTAAACTAATTAATTAATTAGGCAGTAGAAAGTGATTAAATCAAAAAGACAACAGTATGTATACATTATGTTTCAACTGATGATCAAGAATACGCAGTGACCATGTTAAGCAGAGGAGAAGAGTAATACAGTAAATAAATGACAAGCTGGTAGAGCTACTTATAAAGGTGCAATTTGTCAGCAACTGTGTAACTAGATCAGTAATAACAAATGTGCAAATCATATAATACATGTGGAAGAATTTTCAACAAGCTGTTGTATAAAATGATCAATCTGCAAGCAACATTTTGAAAGTCAATAACTAGTTTTAATATTCCAAATAATACAACCTCGTAAATAACTGCTGCTCCTTTCTGAGTACCATCACCTCCAATTATATAAACCTGAACCATTAAAGGTTATCATCAGAACTATGATGAGATTTATGCGTGTGTGCAGAAACAAATTTACTGACCACCAAATATTCCGTTCAAAAGAAATATTCCATCTTGGTTGTCAAAATTACAAATCAAGATGAACCAGACAGGTAGTTTTGATGATCTCCCACAGACATACATATATTGTTGCACTTGAAGTGTAAAGCAATTTTTGTACTTAAATTTAATTTAAGCAGCATACATTCCTTTGTTTCATTGCAAGATAATGCTATACTTGTTACCAGAAGACATATAGGCTTGAATGCTCGTTGGATACAAATTATAGCCCATAACATGTTCGAGCATTATTTTCTGATACTATTCGAATCATATGTTTACCTTGTGCATCTAATAGTATGGCCACTTACATCTATTCCAAGGACTTTGTTGACAACATACATGTGATAAAGGCCACAGACAATTTCCCTTATCACTGTGTTGAGCCCAGGGCATAGCCCAGCACATGTAAACAATACACGTATGCACTTCATCTGATTCAAAATAGAACTGAACAGTACATTGTTACAAGTTCAGTAAAATACACGTTTCATTAGTAATTCAGCACCATTTAGACAATATTAGAAAACCACTGTTTCCCAAGGTCCAGCACATAGAAAATGTCTCCCTCTCGGACTATCTTTGTGTACAACAATCTATAAAAAACAAAAAAAGATGAAATCAAACCAGATAGTTAATTATAAGAGAATCCTTCAACAAATTGGAAGTTTAAGCATAAATCACCTTTTCGGCCACCGTATCATCCACATCAACAAAATACTGCCTGCAATCACGAATCCGTATCAAGAGTCATATATCACATCGAGAGCATTATAAAAAAGTTCTAATAAGCAACAGGCAAAGAAATTGATCCATGTGAACTTGAAGTTGAAGAAATAGATTATTACTTACGTAACCACCGAATAAGCAACATTGAGTTGTAATGGATTGGTATACGTCTCCAATGCAAACAAATAGTCCAAATTAAATAAATAGACAGAGAACAAACAAATTAACAGATTAACAACTACTCCTGCACTTAATTCCTGAAACTGAAACATAAACGTACATAGCCCTAAAAAAATGAAAAAAAATACATTCTTTTCAAAATCAAAAGAAAACTAAACAACCAAGCAAGCTCATTTGAGATAGATGATCAAAATACTAAGCCAAACTAAACCAGCACTGATCTAATCGATCAAACCAACTAAAAACGCATCAATATCTACACAAAAAAATACGAAAATTATATACGCACCGGGAGATCAGGAATGTAATCAGTCAAGTGAGGAACATCTTCGAGCACATAACCAGCATCACCGTTCACCAGCTTCTGCTGTAAAACACCAGAATGGCCCATGGCTTCTCTTCTCTTTCTCTGAAGCCACTCCCGTCGCTTTTTCCGGTTAGTTGAAATCGAATGAGAAGCTTAAAATTCAAATGTTATTGGCGACTTGCTAACGTTAACGGGAAAACATGGCGGTGTTTCGTACCATTTTTAAAGGAGAGTGTCGGGGAAAGAACATCTGCAGAGGGAGCTCGGCTAGAAAACACGTGACTGACGCGGCGTTTTAACGTAAATAAACGGAAAGCGACGTCGTAGAGGGTTGGATTCCATTCATCGAATATTTCCTGCGAAAAACACGTGGCGGGTCTTTACTGGTCATTGTAGACCAACCACTGGTTTCACTTACCTTTGGTTTGGTCTAAGATTTCGTATTACAGTACTTAGAGTTTACCTGGTATCGGTAAATTTATAATGCCATCTCATGTCATGTCACGTGCCTTGCTTTAATTATGTCCGCATGTCACGTGCATGACTAAGTTGGAACTTGCTGTCACTTTGCTGTAATAATTTATATGTTTGAAAAATAAAAAGAAATTGGGCTGCCCGAAGATTACTCAACAAAAATGCCAAGAATCCAACTTTTAATAAAGGAAATTATCACATACCTCCTTGAAGTTTGAGTTATTATCATTTAAATGGCATCTTTCAATTATTGAACACTGACATCACATGAGTAATGTTTTATTATGAAGATTTTTCATTTTTCTATCGGGCAAACTGTTACGAAGATTGCAGTAAATGCAAGGATATTGAAAATTATCAACTTTCTAGAGAAATTTTTGGTTTTTTGGTAATTTGATGTGCCTTGTGCCCACTAACATCAACTCACCATATTGTTTTCTTTGTTTCAGATTCTGTAATTCCATATCACCTTTCACCAACGCTTATGGGACCATATGTGTGGTGGCCGCTGCAGCTTTACATTTGGG
The DNA here is from genome assembly GCA_032401905.1 of Swietenia macrophylla. Classification (NCBI taxonomy): domain Eukaryota; kingdom Viridiplantae; phylum Streptophyta; class Magnoliopsida; order Sapindales; family Meliaceae; genus Swietenia; species Swietenia macrophylla. The sequence goes on along the minus strand of CP135561.1, from coordinate 1,812,358 downwards.
ATTATACAGTCCCATGAGTGTTGCTTTAACTCAGGTTAAATCCACTACTGTAATTTAATTTCAGTGAAGTGCTTCAGCAGCTATAATCTGCCATGTCTTATTTGTATTTGTTTTATTGCCATGTGTTGACAATAAACGTCTCATCCAATGAGAAGGCAGAACCTTTTATAACGAAGTATTTTGTTTCTAATACTTGCTGAATCCTCTGTACTTTTATAGGTTTGGAGACTTGTCACGACCTTTTTCTTCCTTGGAAAGGTTTCCATCTATTTTGGAATTCATCTGCTGATGATGCAAGTAACAAACACAAATTTTGCTCCTGCACACTAAAAGCTGTGTATAGACTTGTGGTTTGTGTGATGTGCAAGCCTGCCTACTCTGTGTGTATAGGCGTCAAAGTATGTGCCCATGACTTTAATTCGTTAGGGAATGCATTGTTTTTGTAGAAAGCCACCAAAGAGAAAAAGCTTTTGTTCTGTGTTTACTCATATTTGGACTTACTTTTGTCATAGAGCTAGATATGGATTTCAGCTTGAAAGGGTTCGTTTGAGTGGCGGACAGCAGATTTGCTGTGGGTGATGATTTTTGGAGCAATATCATTGTTGGTGAGTGCCTATCCCTATAATATTTTTAAAACGAGTTACGCATTTTTTTGATTTGTTTTTGCTCTTCTATGTTCTACCGGTCATGTTTTATACATAATATAAAGCTTATCGTTTCTTTCATCTTACTAATGGCGTCTTGTATATTCCAGGCACTATCAGCCATTCCTATGCCATGGACTCCTTTTTTGGGGGTCTCATTGGGGTTTATGCTTCTATATGTATGGAGTAGGGAGTATCCTAATGCTCAAATAAGCATGTATGGGCTTGTCACACTGAAGGTACACCACACACTCCCTCAAATCTCTTTGTCATAAAAGCAACTGAATCAGGTTGCGCTGTATTTGCATTTTGTTGTGTAGTCAATGTGTTTGTTCTGGGATAAGGGTTGGATGAACGTGAAACAGAAACTAACGTATATCTATTTCTGGAATGTAGGCATTCTATCTCCCATGGGCAATGCTGGCTCTGGATGTTATATTTGGTTCACCTTTACTGCCAAACTTTCTGGGAATCGTTGCAGGGCATCTTTATTACTTCTTAACGGTGCTACATCTTCTTGCTGGTAGAAGAAACATAAAGATAACTCCAACATGGGTGCATTGTTGTTCATACTCTTCTAAAAGTTCCATTGACTAGTCTCATTCCAGTTTTCAAATCTTACATGTTTCACATTAAAAATTACATTGATTAACCTCATTCTAGTTTTCATATCTTGCATGTTTCACATTAAAAACTGTGTTCTTTCTCTCAGAAGAAGAAAGAGAAAAAGAATGTATACAGTCGTTGGCTTGTTGCAGCTGCATTTTGGTGTATGATGTTCATGAAGTTGCACATGCATACGTGTATCATATGCTAGAAATTCCTTTAGTCTATAACACAAGGCATAAAACTCGTTGCCCGTTGGCGTGTGGGATATCCAGCTAATACCGGTGTCCAACCAGAAATGGGTGCTGTGGTGGCTTTTACAGGGAGAAGTTATCGGCTGAATTCATCTTCTCATCGACCATTTTCTTTCAGAAGCTTGTGGTCATCCTAGAGAATTGTCTTTATATCACTGTTTATAAGTTATCTTAATTTTTCTTTCAGATTCCAACTGTGAGGTAAAAGAAGAAAATTGATATACTGGAGAAACTACAAAGAATTTAGCCATTAAACATACTTTCTGACATTTCTCAGGCTGCTTGTGGCATAGTTGTTATCTGGTAGGAGTTTGAAGACAAAAATGAAAATATTATGTGCTTCTCTACAGCATGTTCATGCCATTTTCAGTCAATATTTCATTTCGTGTTGTTTTATATTCTATTAATGTTCTGAACTCATTAATATTTCTCACAGATTGAGGCACTGGCGAATTCCTTGCTAGTTTAATTAACTGGGCAACTGGGCATGAACATGTTCTAGATTTTCTGGATTAACATTTTGACTACTTCCAGAGTTTACTGGCTTCCAAATTTCGAAGTTAAGAGAGACGTTACAACAAAAGAAATGAATGGAGGGACCACAGAGAAAAGAAAAAGTCCACGGTGGACAGCGTTGTCTTTTGACTTGTCCCTGTACCAGCTTTGATTTCACGCAACCTTAACAGACCAGACCCGCAGGCCATCCCTTCCTCTGTGCATTCTTCCTCCGTCCGTCTTTATTATTGCGCTTAATCGCTCGATAACACCATTCTCTGTACTATCTTAAGCAAGAAACGGAAGCAAGAAGAAGATTTCACTAGACCAGACTAGCAAACGCAAATTATGTCGTGGCAAACATACGTGGATGAGCACTTGATGTGCGAAATAGACGGGCAGCACCTCAGTGCTGCTGCTATCATCGGCCACGACGGCACCGTTTGGGCCCATAGCGAGTCTTTCCCTCAGGTTCTTCTTCTATATTTTTGTGTGCTTAGTTGTTGTTTTTATATTTCTCCCTCACTCTTCGTGATTCCTTCAGTACAGATCTTATTTGTGTTTCTGCTGTTTCGATGAAATCGGTGGGGAAGTGGGAAGGGATTGTCTTTGTACAACCAGCCTTGCTTCTTTCATTTTCAAGTTGTTTCCTTTGTTGATTCCTTTTGTGTGCATCTCTTTTGCCAGGGATGATGGGTTTGTCATATATAATAGAAGGAGCTGTATATTAGATTTGTTAAATACTGATCATGTCTCTGTGAATTATATATGTAAGTATTTCATTTTAACAATTGAGACTTATTTGGTTAAAGTTTTGAGTGTCTTTAAGTTTTCATATGTTTTCCTGAGATGGCAGCGGCGAATGCATGCATTGGGTTTTAACATCGTGTAATTGTAATTGGAATTGGAGTATACATGGTCATATCTTCACATTCTATTTGGTTAATAACATCTTGCTGTTCTCCTCAGTGCGATTATTCCGTTAGCTCAATTAGTGCTCATTTTATACCATTGCCATGAACTATAATGATTTCCTCATTTTGGAGTCAAATTGGATCTCAGCTTGTTCTCAATATATTTAATGATTATTATTCAAATTTAATTCTATCTATTTACTTCAAGAGAATCAATACGAAACACTGAACACATGGTAAGTTCTGCGGAACAGGTGGTATTTGAGTGGGGAGGGACTAAGAGAGAGAGAGAGAGAGAGAGAGGCTGCCCACCGATTCTTTATTTCTTTACACCGAAAACATAAAAGTACTCTTGTTTTTGTCTGTTTTTATAAATAAATAGATAGAAAATCTTCATACTTGAAGATCGGAAGAGCATAATAACGGCAACAGAACTCAGAAGGTCAAATCAAAAGGAACCCACCCGGCACTCTCTTTCAGTTCTAAAATCGTTCTCTGAAGTTTTTGTTGAAGAGAAAAGGAAATGGGATTTGTTTCAGAAGCTAGAGATATTTGGGCCAACAGTAGGAAAAATTCGATTTTGATTGCTTCTCCAGCTGAAGATCATAAAGCTATGGTTGCTAAAGACTGCGTTCAAGGTTTATTTTATTGAATTGATTTTGTTTTACTGTCGTGTTAATCCCACAATTTCCATCGTAGAATAATACCCAATTAATGAATTATTATGATCCGTCTGAGATATATTGACTGATGTAGGTTAATGTTTGAGTGATAATATGCAGAAGGCGTTCGAGCTGGACTGAAGGCCGCTGCCATAGCGGGTGTTGCAAGCGCTGTGCCTACAGTACATACTTTTACCTTTTATTATTATTCTAGATTATCCATTTTAAAACGTTTTAGCGATTATAATGCTACGAGAGAAATCGATTCTATTTTGCCTGTTCCTTGATATATTGTTCATTGTTTCAAGCATGGTGCTGGGCATTTTGTGATTTTGAGGATTTAATAGTGTTGGATTGGGAAGCTACGAATTGTTTTTAATTAATGTTATGCTTGTCCTTCTTTGTTTTGGTATTGGGAGCACCGAATTGTTGGTATGTACTTCAAATTATTGATTGCTGTGCATAATCTACTTATCATCCTTCCCTTGTTCGGGAATCTTTTGGTAACAAGGATTTTGCTGTTCGATGCAAAAGGGAGTATTTTGTGTGACTGGCAAGAGTAATTTTTAGTAAAGGACCTCCCTGTTAAGTGATCTCTTGTGGTTATATGCATGAAAGAAAAAAAAAATAAAAACATTCTGGTGGACATAATGTTCTGTCATGTTACCAATCTCGTGTCTCTTGACAAGATAATCTTTTCAGGCAACCATTGAACCTTGTTGATTTTTCACTATCAACAGCTACGATGGGACTGGATTGTATGGTTTTAAAGTTAAAAACAGAAATTGTGACCGCATTGGCTGATGTTTTCCATATTTTGATTGTATTCAAGATTAAGAATAATAAGCAGGTGAGCCCTGCTTACAAGAAAGTGCACTCTTATATACAATTTGAGTCTATACTTGAACATTCTGTTTTATTCATTTCTGCTTTATTCATGGATCAAATGACATATCTGGCGTTTTCTGTTGATTTCTTATTTGCTTCTTGTGTTCTCAGTTGATTGCAGTTCGAACACTTCCTTGGGCAAAGGCAAACCTAAATTATACTGGTCAGGCACTCATTATATCTGCAGGTACAATCACAGTTTTTTAAACTTAGGAGCTTCTTGTAATCTTGTTTTCTTATGGTGTGTTTCCCACGTAACAATGGAGTCATAGGAATATTTTAATTTTGCAACCACCTAAAATATTAGGGAATGTTTTCATAATCTCCGATGGGTTTGCAAGCTAAGTTACATTGCATAAATGGAGTCGTGATGAAAGTACCTGAGGAGTCATGCAGTTAATTTCGATAATGCTGAAGAGAATCAATCACTTATGTTTTCTTATTGATGACATCTTATATCATTATTGGTAATATATCTTCGCCAATCGACACATAGAAGGTTTTTAGGCTAGAAAAGCTAACATTTAGCCCTGTTTAATGGTTAACAGCGTCAATTGCTGCTTACTTCATCACTGCTGATAAGACTATTTTGGAATGCGCAAGGAGGAATGCCCAATTTGATCGAAGAGCTTGAGACTCTGGACTTGATGCGGTGATGTGCATTGTAGGCAGGGTGGCACATGATGCTGCAGGTTGTCCTGTTTCTTAAAAACCAAAATATTTTATGTATCTGAGAAATTTTTTTCTTATCACTTGAGCAAGATGGAATTTCCGATTTTAGCTGATTTCATAGTGAAATCACTGTGTTCATGTGTTCCATACTTGGAATTGGGTTTTAATGACTTAACAATTAGTAATCAAGTACTTTGTATCTTCCAAATTTATTATTTGTATTTCTTCAAAAACCAAGTGGCACGATCAGTTGATCACTAATACATGTGAAGAATCATGTTTAGGAATGATAGTGATTCCGTGTGGACTTCTGATATTAGATCACCGGCATGTGTCAAAAATAGTGATCGCATTGGTCAACTTCAGAATGCAAGCCGTTTGATGGCATCGGCCTCACCATTTTCATCATTGCTGGCACCAATCACATTGGCCACGGCCTTTGCCTTCTCTGGTCCATTACTGAGAGCAACACCTAGAGAAGCCAATTCCAGCATCTCAACATCATTTTCCCCATCGCCAATTGCCATTATCTGAAGCAAACAATTTGAATTCATTCATAAGTTAGACATAGGAATGATTTCACAATTAAAGGCTATAAAAGCCGGGCCTCCGCTTGGGAGAAATATGAATGGCATTGCCTCAGTAAACGAGGAACAACCCATATTGCCGTGTTTTTATGTGATACTATATCCAATGCAGAAACTTACAGATACATTCTGATGGAAATTATTGTCAATCAATGGTCAAGCAACAGCTTTACTCCACTGCCTCCGAAGTTCCAGGGGTAACAATTTCAAGCATGTCTAGAACAGCTTGGACAACATTGGCACGATCTCCTGTTGCCTCTGCCAGTATGGCCGTATGGTAGTAACAACTCCTTCAGCAGTGCCTAGAAAGATGGGCTTCTGCAATACAAAAAACTTAAAACGTATGTCAATAAGAAACCAAAAAAAAAAAAAAAAGAAAAGAAAAGAGTGACTACAAATTAATTGAATTGGAATTTTGCTTGACAAAAAGCAGAATAAATTATTAGGTCAAACGACATTTTAACACTCTTCTTACATGCAGAGGAATACATTATACAGGCATACATATTTCGATGGCCAAAATTTGTACACAAGGAAATACAGGAGACGTCAAGGAAACCTGCATTCTGTGGTGGCACTGACTAAATATAATACTGCAATCAATTGTCAAAGGATTATATTTAAATTTAAAGAGTAACATCATAATGTATTTATAGATAAAAGTAACTAATCAGTTAATGTAAACAAGAAAATGGTCTGACCTAATTGCCAGACGTTTAACCTTAATCCATATGCAGATTTTCATTTCTCTTTTCAGCATTACTTGGTGAAAATTACTGATTAACAATAATGTGAATGTTGCAGTAGAAAACATCTATGCTATGCCATTGCCTTGACATTCTCAGTTTGAGCATGAGATTCCATATGCAGCTATACCTGTATGTCGGCATCAGCCAAGAGATCCTCAACCGAAGGCATGATCTCAGCCTGTAAAGTTCTTTCATAAAAAAGTTGCTCATGAAAAAGTAAGAATCTTGAATACAATACGTACCTGCATTTGCTAGCTAAGAACTTTGGGCTGTTATAAAGGAAAAGTTCTCTTTCATTTTGTGTAAAAGAGTCTTGAATTCCTTGTCTTGATGAGTAATGGTCATCTACCAATTCATTTGCGAAGCAGCTGCACCAATGCTAAACAGAAGATACTTGTAAGTTACTTAATTCTTTCCCGATCTGATCTGCAAGATGCTAAAGAAATGACAGACCTACGGCAGCCCCACACTCCCCATACACTTAAAACTTGAGCCACCCGAAGGCATCCCGTCTGATGTCACTTTCAGCTAGCATAAATACCAGAGCCTGTGGCTCTAAAGAAACACTCGTGCATGTATAATAAACTGGATCAGCAACCATCAACTAAAACGTGATATCACCACCAAGCCACGTAGCGATCAGCAGCCGAATTAATCATATAAAATTTTGATTTTGTGTTGTGCAATTATCAAAAGTTACATTTTCAGTTAATTTCCTAATTCTTGATGGTGCTAAATGTTTGGCTTGAGTCATCTCCTAACTGGTGCATATGTGGTGGCAGGTCCTGCACCACCATACGTGCTATGCTTCCAGTAACTGCGCTAAAGAACCTGACTACTTTTTGTGTCTGAATGTCAGATACATGATCCTTTCTCTTGTTTTTTTATTTCTATCACTAATATGTTATTGGGAATCTAAGTCCACTTCTTAATCTTCTCTTATATTCTCTAGCCAAATGCTGCACTTGGAACCATTGTGAGATCTGAAGACGGAGCTAGTTCAGAATCTTTGCCAAAGCCAGTGATAAGGCATGTGTTTATGAAACCAGCCTTTTTTTCTTTTTATGCAAATTATGATCCCTTTCTGCTTTCCTTTTTGGTTTTTGTGGCTTTCTTGGCAGGCTGAGCTTGAAGACAACAGCAAGACATTTGGGATATGGCTCATTCTGTAAAATAACAACTGTGGGGGAAGAAGATGTAACTTTATGTAAGTGCCTCATCACTCTACAGGCTTTCACTGTAGCTCAATAGGTGTGAGCACTAGTGCAATCTTTTTCCCTTGAAAACAATGGGAAAACTTATGCAACCTTGCCAAATGGGACCGTACTGAACCAGGAAGAGAACTTTTCATTTAGTCGTTCTCTAGCTTATGCTTCAAAGGATATTGTGCTGTGCATCGAATTCTTCTACAAGCCCCCAAGAAACTCTTAAGGTACACTGGCGCATTAAGGAATTTGAACTGTTCTCCTGCCATCGTTTCTGTGGGAGGTTTTACTCGTTTACTTCTGTTGTTTTCGACTGAAATTCTTGGCTACGTATTTTATTGATCAAATTGACTTAATTTAACAGATAACTCAAACAAAATGGTGATAATGAACCATAAACAAGAATAGTAACTAAAACTGAAAGAATAACAGAAACTAACGCAACAACTTGCTGCGATTATTCTTAAAAAATAGGTTTTCAATTGCAGATAATGTTTTCAACAACTTGAGCCATATCAGCAGCGTTCCTTCATTCTCGTAGCAACTTTTCTGCGGCATCTAAGGCATATTTTGAACACTCCTCCTTGTCTTTGATGCCGCTAACCCCCAATTTTTCTCTCAGCACAACAAACTTGGTTTTAGGCAAAGTTTTTGTAAAAATATCAGCCATTTGTTCCTCAGTCCTGCAATACACTTAAGGAAACCTCTTCTTTTTTTTGAATCTCCATCAGAAAATAAAATTTAATCTCAAAAGGCTTTGTCTTGCTATTAAACATTTGATTTGAAGATATTGATATGGCTGCTTGATTATGAACAAAAATCTGTGTTGCTTCTTGCTGCGCCAGCTTCAGATCCTTCAGAATTTTTCTAAGCCATATAGTATGATTTGCTTCAGCAGTTGCAGCATCAAACTCAACTTCTGCAGTGCTTTGAGCTATGATTTCTTGCTTCTTGGAACACCAATTGATCACACCTGAACCAAAACTGAAGTAGTAATCAGTCGTACTCTTCATATCATCAAACGAACCTGTTCAATCATTGTCAGAAAAACCTATTATTAACTTAAAATTCTGACAACTTGCATACGTAACACCATAGTCAATAGTTCCTTTGATGTATCTAATAATACGTTTAGCGGCCTGCATAGGTTTCTCGCTTGCACAATGCATAAATGTAGACAGAAGACTCACAACTTGTACAATATCAAGTCTGGAAGCAGTGAGGTATATGAGGCATCCAATTAAACACCTGTAGTGATTCTCATTCACCTCGGCTGCGCCATCATCCTTGCAGTACTTGACTCTAGTTTGCATAGGAGTATCAGAAGATTTACAACCTTCCATATGAATTTTTTTCAGAATCTCGTTAGCATATTTGCGTTGACTAATGAAGATTTCATTTTTCTGTTGCCTTACTTCCAAACTGAGAAAGTAAGACATCAGTCCCAAGTCAGTCATCTCGAATTCCTTCAACATTTCAGCTTTGAAAAATTCAATGAGCTCCTGATTGCTTCCTGTGATTAAAAGATCATCAACATAAACTAAAACAACGATTATATCAGTACCTTCCATTTTTACATGAAGTATTGCTTCACTTAGACCTTTAACAAAACCTAAGCTTAGAAGGTGATTATCTATACGACTGTACCAGGCTCTTAGAGACTGCTTAAGGCCATATAGAGCCTTCTTTAATAAATACACCTTCTCCTCCTGCCCTTGCACAACGAAGCCTTCAGGCTGTTTAATATAGATTTCCTCATCCAGAAAACCATTCAAAAATGTGTACTTTACATCTAGTTGAAACACTTTCCAACCATGTTTAGGTGCAACGGCAAGCAACAATCAGATGGTGTCAAGCCTTGCCACAGGAGCAAAGGTTTCAGAGAAGTCCACACCAAAAATTTGTGCATAGCCCTTCACGACAAGCCTTGCTTTATACTTATTTACTGATCCATTAGCATTAAACTTCATTTTGAAAACCCATTTTACCCCAATAACCTTTCTGTTTTGAGGTCTTTGAACTAACTGCCAAGTTTGATTTTTCTCAATCATTCTAAGCTCTTCTTCTATGGCAACTTTCCATTTTTGCTCCTGCATTTCTTTTTCAACACTTGCTGGTTTTAGTACTGCAACATTGTAACTTGCATAACTGTCAGGAAGCAATCTAGTGCCTTTGATTGGCTGCTCATCAACGTCTTCCTCGTTTGGATGGAGTCCACCAAATTGATCATCTTCGCTTGCTTTCCAATCCCACTGTTCTTCCTCCATAAAGACTACATCTCTACTAATGATAATTTTTTCTGATTGAGGCTAAAATATTCTATAGGCTTTAGAGGTACTGCTATAGCTTATGAAGATTCCAATCTCAGATTTTTTTGTCCAATTTGTCTCCCTCAACGTACGAAATGTAAGAGAAACACAAATAACTAAATGCTTTTAAATTTCACAAAGACGGTTTATGACCAAACCATGCTTCATAAGGTGTTTCATTGTTAAGAGTTTTAGTTGGTAATCTATTCAACAAAAAAATAGCAATATTTGCTGCCTCTGCCATAAAAATTTTAGGCAAATCCTTCTCATGTAGCAAGCAACGAGTCATCTTCATGATGGTTCTATTTTTTCTTTTACTGACTCCATTTTGCTGTGGAGTATGAGGAGTACAGAGTTGATGTTCAATTTCTGCCTTCTCACAAAATTTGTTAAACTAGTCTGAGGTGTATTCCTTTCCGTTGTCAGATCTTAACACCACCATTTTGCAGCCATTTTGGTTCTTTACCCAAGCTTTAAACCTCCAAAACACAGCAACTGCTTCAGTTTTGAACCTGAGAAAATATATCCAATATATCTTGGTCAGATCATCTATAAAGATAATATAACATTTACTACTTTTAAGAGATGGCACTTTGTAAGGCTCTCCAAGATCAGTTGTACTAGTTGAAGTTTGTGTGAGCCCTCCAAGCTTTTTGCGAAAAAGGTAGCCTTGTTTATTTGCCGAACTGACAAGCTTTTCAACTTGATATCCTTTCCTCTAATAGATCCAAGCCTTGGACGAGTTCATGTTTCTGCATTAAAATGATTGCAGAATGATGATAATGCCCCAACCGCTTATGCCAAAGATCAGTTGTTTTCACAGAAACTTGATATGTAGCATGTTTTTTCTCTATCAGATTAAGCGAGAAGTTTTTTCTATTCATTTTGACGAAAAATACTTCTAGTTCTTACATTACATTTTTGATCACACGTCTTATTCTCAAAATGCACCTTGAAACCTTTTTTAACTAATTGACCAACACTTATCAAATTTTGATTAATTTCTGGAACATATAACACATCATTAATCACTTTAACTTCAAAAGTAGTTTCAATTGCAACAGAACCATTACCTTATACAGATATATACTCTACATTTCCAACCTTTACCTTGGAAATTGATGTTCTATCAAGCTCTTTGAAAAGCTCAGCATTATTGGTCATGTGATTCGTACAACCACTATCCACTAGCCAAGTTTCACATTGGTTGCTGCTTGCATAGCAGGAAGACACAAATAACTGCTCCTCCTCCTTTTGATTCACAGTTCGAGCTCATTCACCTGCTGTTTTCTTTTGTCTTTGCAGATCCTTTCTATGTGACCCATTTGGTTGCACTTGTTACACTTTGCATTAGGTCTGCTCCAATACTTGAAATATGGATGATGGGTTCTGCTGCAATGTTGATGAGAAGGATGAGTAATTCCTTTGTTATTGTTTACTCTATTACTACCTGCATCACTGTTACTAGTTCCTAGAGTTCCTTTTTCACCAGCATCAGCACCTGAATTGCCCCTGTTTTTCTTCCATTTTTTCTTTTTGCTTTTGTCAAAATCATCAGTTTGTAGATTGGCTTGCATGGCACCTTCCAAAGTTACACCTTCTCTAATCTGTCTTCTTTGCTTGTGAGCTTCCATAGTATTGAGAAGTTCTGCTAATGTGATCTCTGTAAGAACTTTGATTTCCTCCAACGCAGAAATTTTGGCTTCAAACCTTTCTGCTAAGGTCACCAGAAGCTTCTCAATTACTCAACTGTCAGGCTTGTTTTCACTAAGAAGCGTGAGCCTATTGACAATTTCCAATATAGCCTATTTACATATTCCTTAGCAGTCTCCGAGTCTTTCATCCTCTGTAACTCAATTTCTCTCCTGCGATTCAATACTCGCACGTTTCTTTTTCTTGCATTGCCTTGAAATTCAGACTTGAGATACTCCCAGCTTTGAAAAGATGTTTTTAGGTTCATGATCCTGATAAATAGATTTTCATACCCAGCTGAATATAGGCAAGATTTAGCCTTGAACTTTTTTGAGATTCTTTCCTGATGATTCTTGATTTGCTGCATCGTAGGATTTTCAGGTAATGGTAGAATTTCGAGCTCCTCTGCCACTACTTCCCAAAGATCCCAAGCTTGCAAATAAGCAGTCATCTTCACAGCCCACGACTGGTTAAGTTTCACCAGTGAATACTGGAGGTGGAACTGATGCGAAATTTTTTGAGGCCATTTATTTGCACTCGAGTAATAAGAGTTGGAAAAGAATTGTGTTTGTTCTGAAACACTGACACTCACACTCAACTCACTCTCGGCTTGCAACACAGATCCCTTGAGAAGAGGGCCCTGATACCAATTGTTGTATTCGACTGAAATTCTTGGCTACGTATTTTATTGATCAGATTGATTTAAATACATAAAAAAAATTTTACAGATAACTCAAACAAAATAGTGATAATGAACCATAAACAAGATAGTAACTAAAACGAAAAAAAGCAGAAACTAACATAACAACTTGCTACGATTATTCCTAAAAAATAGGTTTTCAATTGCAGATAATGTTTTCAACAACTTGAGCCATATCAGCAACGTTCCTTCATTCTCGTAACAACTTTTCTGCAGCATCTAAGGCATATTTCGAACAACTTCACGGAAGAATTTATTTGACTGGGACTTGTATATAAAACAAAACAACAGCTACTATTGAGGTTTTAGGTTTCACAACAAATATATACACAGTGCAGCGCACAAGTACCCTCCTATATATTATAATACAGCTACAAACTTTATCTGATGACCTGTGAGTGGTTGATGGCTCAATTGGCAGTATCATGATTAATTTATATCAGACATTGAACGCAAGGCCACCATTCTGTTCTCCCCCTGTTATTTTCTTACTACGCTTGAAACCATAAAGATAAGTAGCGGTGCCAATAAGTGGAGCAGCATCAATCTCGCTTCCCAGATTTTTACCTCCATAATTTTCTGTAGGACAATATCGGCGAAGAATCTGCAAAACCTCTTTCATGGAAGGCCTGGTTGATGGTGAGGGGCTGGTACAAATAAGTCCTAATCTATACACAGCTGTCATTTCTTCCAAGTGACATGGCTCCATAATCTCTGGGTCAAAAGCATCGGTGATTGGCTTTTCCTCTGCATAGTGCCGCCATGCCCATTCTGAAAGATTTGTGTGCTCATCTCCATAGTTGGCTTCTCTTCCTGTAACCAATTCCAGCAGTACCACTCCAAAGCTATAAATATCAATCTTTTCATTCACTTTTGTTGTATACGCATACTCTGCAAAGAAATAACAGAAATAGGTCAGAAGGATATCATAATTTGAAAACCAGTGTTTTATATTGAGAGCTTCTAAAATTTATGAATGTTCATAAATTCTGTTTACCTGGGGCGAAGTAACCAAAAGAGCCTGCAACTGCAGACATTGTGTGAGGTTCTCCTTGCTTTGCCAACATCTTGGCCAGTCCAAAATCTGAAATTTTTGCCTTGAATTCAGAGTCTAGTAGAATATTGCTAGACTTTACATCTCGATGAATGATCTGGGGAGAGCAGTCATGGTGCATATAGCATAGACCTTGCGCAGCTCCAATGGCAATCTGAAGCCTCGTTGGCCAATCCAGAACAACATGGTGAACTGAACTTGTCCCTGATAATGATCTTCTCTTCCTCCCATGAAGCCACCTATCCAGGCTTTGATTTTCCATGTATTCATACACAAGAAGCTTCGAGTTCTCACTTGAAATGCAGCACCACAACTTAACTATATTGGCATGCCGTATTGTGCCCAGAATTTCCATTTCAGCTATGAATTCTTTTTCCAACTTGTGATCCAATTTTCTGTTATTCCAGATCCTCTTCACAGCAACAAATTCACCTGAACGGTTAATGGTAATCCGGTATACCTGTCCGGAGCCTCCACTTCCAATCAAATTGCTTTCTGTCAAATTTGACAAAATGTTTGATTCTGTGAAATGCAATGTATGGAATGAGGTCAGCTTCCATGTTGCCGGATCGTAATTTCTCTTTCTCCTCGTATAGTCTCTAACAATAAACCAAGACAATGATACCATAACTAGAAGCACAATGATGGCAATAATTAAAATCAGGGCAAGGTGCTTGGAGGAAATTTTGTCGGAGTTGTGGAATACGGTTTGACATTTTGGCAGTTTTATGATTGGATTGTCGACACAGAGATTGGAATTGTTCAAAAAACTGTTTTCATATGCAAGGTTATTGAACTCATCTGGGATTTTCCCAGAAAGTTTGTTGGAGGAAAAGTTGAGACTCGCAAGCCTTAATTGGCCAATCTTAGGTGAAATTTCACCTGAAAATTGGTTTCCTGACAAATCTAGATATTGCATGACAGGCAAAGACCCAATGGCGGCAGGTATTTCACCAGAAAGTTTATTTTTGGAAAGATTCAAATTATTTAGTGACTTCCAGGAGACTATCTGGGATGGTAATTTCCCTGAAAGCTGATTGCCATCAAGCAGTAGGGTAGTGAGATGAGAGAGACTAGTCAACCCAACCGGAATTTCACCCGAGAAAAGATTGTTGCTTGCCTGGAAAACAACCAATTTTTTCCAAGTGGCAACTTCAGTTGGAATTTGACCTGAAAATCGATTGTCACTGATTTGCAATCTTGTCATATTCCATGCCAATTTGCTTGGCAACTCACCAGAAAACGCATTGTTGCTCAGTATCAAGCTTGACAAGTTGAAACTTGTCCAAAGGCCTGGAGGAATCTCTCCGGAAAACTTGTTGTTATAAAGCTGAACCGTGCGCAAGGTACGACAACTTCCGAGCGATTTGGGTACCTCTCCACTAAGGTTATTTGAGAAAGCCACCACTCCTTGCAAAACACCTGCAGCACATAAATTTTCCGGCAGCTGGCCGCTGAATTGATTACTTGACACCTCAAATGCTTCAAGTCTGGAATGTAGGCCAAATTCTGGTGGCAAGACTCCGCTTAAATTATTCTTAAACACGCGAAAATCTATCAGTGCAGGAATTTGGCCTAAACTTGATGGCGCCTTTCCTGATAACTGGTTCGAGAAAAGATTCAACAGTTGCAACTTCTGTAGCTTCCCAAAACCGTCTGGTATCGAACCGGTCAAATTATTCACCGAAAGGTCAAGTTTAACCAAATCTGAAGCTTCAACCACGCCCGGTATTTCACCAGAGAGTCTATTACAATACAGAAACAAACCGGTCAAATTCTTTAACAAAAACAACCCGCTAGGAATAGAACCCACCAGGTGATTTCTCGACAAATCCAAGACTTGAAGACTCGAAAGGTTGGTGATAAAATCCGGGATTTCACCTATCAAGTTCGCATCTGTGATCCACATAGTCTTCAACTTCTTTAGCTTTGCAAATTCATCCGGGATCTTTGCAGGCACAAACTCATTATAGGCCAGACCCAGAACTTCTAAATTTGACAAATCTCCGATTTCTTTCGGAAATGTGCCGTTGAACTCATTCTGATAAAGATATAAGGTCTGCAACTTCGATAATCGGCCTATACTCGGAGGTATATCGCCCGAAAAGTTGTTGGCCCCCAGGTCTATGTATTGAAGACCCGAAATTCGATCGATATCGGATGGTATCGGACCCACAAAATAATTTTGAGACAAGTCCAGCACTTGCAGCCTGGTGCACTTGTGAAGAAAAGTTGGAAACTCTCCAGGAATGTAGTTAAAGGCAAGGTCGAGTGCGGTTAAGTTTTTCAGGTCACAAATTATTGGCGGAATTTTCTGGGTAATGTTTTTGTCTCGGAGCCAAATTCCGGTGACTGAATTTTCTGCACAGGTGAGTTCGGGCCAATCACACGGTGACGACCTGGAGGTCCAGGATTGGAGGGACGGTGGATTGCCCAGTTTTTGTTTGAGGTTGAGGAGGATGGTTCGTTCTTCAGTGTTTGGGCTTTGAGAAATTACTTGGAAGGGTACTGAGAGTAGAACAAGAAGAAAGAAAGTTACTGGCAGTTCTGGAAATTGCACGGTTTTTTCAGACATCTCCGGATGGTTCAGTTAGTTTCTCCGCTTGGTATCTTTTGCCTGGAGAAAGGAGGGAAACCAAGGGCGAATTGAAATTTAGTTAACCGAGTAGAGGATATGGGGAGGTTATTAGTAAGGTTTTGGGAGATTAAAATGACACTGTAAGTCATTAAAATTGCAAGTGCGCCGCTGAGAAAGTAATGTAATGTCATTGGATTAGTCAACTCAAGAATAATGTTCAGTGGGTCCTTCACACTTAGAACAAAGCTCCATCCAAAAATCAACCAGCATCATTACAGAGTAGGGTTTGGTGGGAGAGGGGGGTTGGCTTCAAGCACCCTGTTTCATGTCTTATTGTGGACTTCGGTTTCTGCGTAAATGAAGAATAAAAGCAAGACCTGGTGGCTGCGGCTGTAGAAGTGGAAGATTACTCTTACTATTAGCCCAGTGCTTAAGCGCAAAGAGATATCATCGTGCTCCATCTTGATCACGAAAGATGCACCAAAGGGCAATTTTGTACCTTCGTCTCTAGCTAGGGGCTTAGATGTTATCATACCGTTAAGTGTCAGCTGGAGTCAAGGTCGAATTTACCAGTGGCCAGGTGGGCCAGTTGGCAACCGATGAATTTCACTTTGCTTTGTTTGTTAGTAAATGCATCACCGTTCATTTGTTGTTGAATGTTTGACTACGAGAACGTGATCCAGATCTATATCTTGGTCAAACTTTCAAAAGTAGTCTTCTTAACAAAAGATAATTCTCAGATTCTTCCAGATCATGAATACTAATCCCCCATGCTCAGCCCTTAACGGTGGGTGGCCTCTTTAGTCAAATATATATACATATATATATATATATATATATAATTAGAATCAATAATTTATTTATTTATTTTTTATAATTTCTCACATCATTGGTATCTCATCGGATTAATCTTAACGGAATAATTGATTAAAATTATATTTTATATAAATATTAATTATATAAATTAAATTTATTTTTAATTATTAAAAATATATTAATTTAATTATTAAAAAATTTATATTAAAAATTATATAAAATTAAAAAATTCATGATACTATTTTATATATATAAAAAGGATTAGGAAAAAAAAATTATTCTAACCTTATTTATATATATATATATTTATAAAGAATTAGAATAAAAAATTTCTATTTTTTTACACAATTTATATATTATTAAGTTAATCTTAATTAATTAGTTAACCTGTTGATATTACATCTCACATATGTATTAGATTTAATTTAAATTATTAATAATACATTAATTTAATAATTAAAAAATTAGTATAAAAATTATATAAAGTTAAGAAAATTTTGATCTTATCTATTTATAAAATATTATTACTTATACTTAATATCAAACGTATTTATAATTATTGTTCATATTTTTCATATATATATATATATAATGTTAAGATTATATTTCACATAAACATTGATTATAATACATTAATTGTATAAATTAAATTTGATTTCAATTATTAAAAATACATTAATTCAATTATTAAAAAATTAGTATAAAAAATTTTATAAAATTAAAAAAAATTCATAATGCTATTCTTTACATATATTCTAGCCTTATATATATATATATATATATATAAAGGATTAGGATAAAAAAAAATTCTAACATTTTATATATATATATATATATATATATATATATATAAAGGATTAGGATAAAAATTTTCTATTTTTTAAATAATTTATATACTATTAAATTAATCTTGATTAATTAGGTAAGTGGTTGAAATTACATCTCACATATATATTAATTATAATTTATTAATATGTGCAATTTAATTTAAACTATAGTAAATACATTAATTTAATAATTAAAAAATTAATATAAAAATTATTTAAAGTTAAAGAAATTTCGATCTCGTCCCATTTATAAAATTCACTACTTATACTTAATATTAGACTTCTTTATAATTATTGTTCATATATATTTCTATATATATATGTTAAAAAATTAATATAAAAAATTATGTAAAATTAAGAATTTTTGGTGTTAATCATTTATATATATTCTAACTCTTTATACATATATAAAAAAAATTAAGATCAAAAGTTTTTATTTTTTTTATAATTAATTCATCGATTAATTGAGCGGTTGAGGTTATATCTCACATATATATTAATTATAATTCATTAACAATATATGTTATATTTAATTTAAATGATCAAGAATACACTAATTTAATAATTAAAAAATTAGTATAAAATTATTTAAAATTAAGAAATTTTTGATCTTGTCTCGTATGTAAAATATCACTACTTATAATTAATATTAGACGTATTTATAATTATTGTTCATATTTGACTATTATATATATATATATATATAAGGGAAACACTGCTGACTGCATGAATACATAAGAGAAAACACACACTATTCATTCATGTATGCTAACAATTTACATACATTAGAGAAGTTCACTCATGACCACCCTTTTCCATCCATCATTGACCGCGGTAATTTATTGTTAATCCTCCATCAAATCGTTAGTGGAGGAGCTTGCATACCACTGTCTGTGAAGAGGAGGGTTGGTAAGTAATTTCTCATTCTTTGTAATTTGTCGTAAATTTTTCCAAGTGGAGAAGTAGGGGAGCCAGCATATACGTTTGCTTGCTTTGTTTTTTTACCTGTCTACCGTAATTAAATCAAGTGGAAACCTAACAGCCGCCCTGGAATAATCTTGAATAGACTCCCGTTTTCCATTCAAACTATCAAATATAATATCTAGAATTTATGCTCTGATATCCATAATGAACGTGACCATTAATTAAGTGACTGATACTATTGCTTACGCTAGCCTTGCCATCTCGTCAAGCCAAAGATTTGGAGGGTTTCAATTGCCTCCTTTTCATCAATATAAGGAAGGATATCTCGTAGAGTTTCAGATTTGTTATACACATATACACTAGTATTTTTAATTAAATAGTATTTAATTAGGAAAAAAAATATCATACCTTAATTAAAAGGAGTTATCTTGAATTTTTTTTTTAATTTTTAAGAATTTAAGTGAATTTTTAAAGTATAATTTTTATAATGTATAATATTTATATTAATATTATGTTAAATTTAAGTCAAGTATCGAGGACTTTAGTCCATAGTCAATGTTAATGTGGACTATAGGTTAGTAGGTTCATTATTAAAATTTGAATCTGTGTGTTAAATGGTAGGTGGCCTGATAATCTAATGATTTCAGCATACTACTCTAAGTTGCCGAAGAGGAAAACATGTGGCTAGTGCTTCCTTTTGAAAATAAAGCATGATTCAAAGCAACCCATCTTCTTTTCTGGAAAACCTGGTGTACTATTAGTAATCAATAAAGAACAAACAGTAGTTTGTCTTTATAGAAGGTGAACAAATCAGAAGAAAACTGAGCTTTCAGCACCTAACATTAAGAAAAGCTGTCTCTTAATGCATTTTGATTGTCTTTCTGTAATCAAAACTAGCTACAGGTCCAAGGGGTCAAGGGTGTTCAGTGGGATTTATTAGTAAGTATTTCACTTCGTATTATTTGAAGGAAATTACTGGTACTAGGTATTGTTTATTATTAACATTACTACTACTCCCATGCATAGCCACAAAGTTTGCTGAGAGCTATGTGGTTATGTAGCTAGCTAGCTAAGGTTTTTTAGATTACTGTGTGAACTTGAAGGGCTTGCAGGGGTGGAGGGCCTAGTTGAAGCCTTGATTGGAGATAGCTGCAGCAGCCAATGCGGAAAGAAAGCACACCAAGTTCAGAAGCTGCAGTCCGTGCCACCTGCTTCCTCCTTTTTTGATATTCTTCCGGGCAATGTACATCTCCAGTGGCAAATATACTGTCAAGGGCCAGTATGCGAGGGCTCGAACGGGAGCAAGTACTTCATTGAAGAAAGGCAGCGCCGTGGAAAGAAGTGTTGCCGTCACCACAAGAATTGTTCTCCCAAGTTAGCCTGAACAAGTTGAAACTGAAGTTGATGTTATTCTTGTCCATGCTTAAAGGACACTAGTCCATTACAAACTTCGATTAAGGCTACCTCATCCTAGCCCACGACTCAATTGCGTCAACTACTGGTTGAGCGCCGACCTGTAAATTCAGATGTTAATTGTATGTGTATCAGAGATAAGCAAATTAAAGTTCAATTTTGCAACTCAAGGTAACGTTATTTTTAATTTGGTGTATGGGACTGAGAGAATTAATGTATCTGAACCTGATATGCACCCAATAGGTGCACCACAACGAAGAAATTGGCCAAGTTGACCAACCAAAAGGGCTCGTAAAAGCCAGCCAACATGTTTCCTGGTGCATTGTTCCCTAATGCTGCATAGCCAAAGCAACCGCAAAGCATATATCAAGTTGTTGCTGTTAATGTATATTACGTTAGCTTTCTTCATCACTTCAATTTCCGGAGGTGATGATGACTTCACTGTGTCCTACACATTTACAGTAAAAGCAAAAGTAGAAGAATTACCGTTTCAATGCTTCAATTGTAATGATCTTCCTTCATGCTGATAAATTAAGTTTGGTTGATTAGTGAATACCATCTAATCTAGGCAATGCAAGAAACAAAATGTACAGTCATTTACAATGAGTAAATGACTGCTGAAAACTTTGATCTTATATAGGTTGTTGCTTACTTGGATTCCAATCAAGATTTGCAAACATGCGCAAGCAAATGCCGTGTTGCCAATTGTTCTAAAAATCCCCAAGTTTTATCTGCTGCGCAGTCAAATCTGGTCCAATTACTACTCGGTCCAATTACTACTCAGTCCAAGAGGTCGTTTCTGCTTATCTGTCGATCATAATTCAAGATAAGCATGTATAGAGTCCCAGCACAAGCTCATTATATTCAATTATGACCTTTAATTCATTTACACAGAACTCGTACTCAACCAGAGACAACTTTAGCAATTGCTAATGCCATTCCAATGCCTGCATACGAAATAGACATGATTGCTGCGATGGTGGAGAGCCATGACAGCCTATGGAAGTTTCGGATCTGAGACAGAAAAAAAATTCAAAAATGCCCAGTGCAATCATGTATGGATTACAGGAAAACTTGCAAGCATCTCCTTGACCTCTTTTGTAAAAGCAATTCGACTTGTGGCCCTAGGAAAAATGCGTCAATCATGACCATTAGTATTAGATATATTACTACTACAAATGTCCAAATAATGTAATTGTAACTAGCTAGCTTACACCATGCTTGTTGATGCCGTCATCGTATAGCCTACTGTCACCCCAACAAGGAGGGCATATTGGAGCAACCCACAAACCTTGTACTTTGTTCCACCTGACACAAATCACAACCAACTATAAACATGGAAAATCGATCAGCTAAACTTTCCGTTAATTGTGTTGTATCTTTATGTGATAATTACCCAAGTAAGTTTTGATGGCATCCATGTATGTGCGATTTCTCTTTCCAGAGTGAGGAGCTCTGTAGCAATTACATAAGAGACCAGAGGAATATAATGATATGCCGGAGAATATTAGGAGAGTGGCGACACCGGTGATCCATCCCAGCTGCGCTATGCCCCAAGCGAGTGTCAAGACGCCTGATCCTACAATCGTTGTAATTGTATGCGCACTTGCAGTCCACAAAGTCCCCGCAGCATGCATAAATTCTAAATTGAAAAACTGTTCCTGGTTTGATCTGTAAACGAATTACACACACATGTATAAAGGACAACGCAGAGTTTAAAATATAACATGCATGCATGTTTCATCAAAACATAACAATGTTTCATGCATGAGTTTACGGGTAAAGGAGATGAATACCAGCAGCTCTTTTAGGTCTTCCATCATCGTCAACTTCCCCATCTGCAACTTTGCAAGCTTCCATACAAAAATGAGTTTATCGTTCAATTTCTTTGTCTGTTGTCCTCCTCATCGTAGTTATTTTCCACTTGAACAAGCAATACATACCCGGGGGAAAGATTGAACTGCTGATCAGCACTGGACTTCTCACATAATGTATATGAAATAAACAGAAACTTGATGAAGAAATAAAGAATAGCTCTAATTTATGACGAAATTAATTTGTGGCAGACGGCGGTGGTCTGAGAATGGATACTACACTAGCCAGCTTTCGTAGGACTGTCTCCTACTTTTTGTATTCTGTATCTCCGTATTAATTCTCTAAGCTTGGGATTGCAATCGCCGATCAGAGTAGTTCACAAACACAAGTACATTTGTTGTTCTGATATAGACATGCAAACATTGCTTCTGCTGCTAATGCGGCTTCATTGGATTGGATGAATGTAATTAAGATTCTATTTATCAAAATTAAATATTAATGACTCTTTTCCAGGTGCATTTACCATTTTTATGTTACTGCATTTAACAGTGCCTCTCATTTTTTTGTAAAAAATTTTAGATAAGAATAATTTAATTAATAAAATAATAAAAATTTATTTATAATAAATAAAAATTTTATTATTTAATTAATATAAAAAAATTATAAAATTATTTTTTATTTATTATTAATGAATAAATTTTTTTGCTTAAAGAATCAAATAAAAAAGTAAGAAAGGTTTTGCATTTTGACAATTTTAAGTCATAGTCAAACTTGTCGTTTTATTTTTTAGACTTGGGTATTGAAAGATTCTTAACATTTTTGGTTAAACCAGCAATGTGATTGTATATATTTGTTATTTGCGATGGCTTTCGGATTATTGTGTGAACTTGAAGGGCTTGAAGGAACGGAGAACCTGGCTCAATCCTTGGAAGCAACCACATCCTGCGGCCAAGGCTGCAAGCAAGCATAAGTTCAGAACCTGGAGCCCAAACCAGTACGTTTTTCCTTGTTTTATATTTTTTCGGAGACAATGTACATCTCCAGAGGGAAATATACGGTCATCGGCCAGTATGCTAAAGCTCCAAGCAGTGCAAGTACTTCAGTGGAGAAAGGAAAAAAGAAGTGTTGCGATCGTCACAAATATCGTTCTCTCAATTAGTCTGAGCAAGTTGACACTAAACTTGAAGTTATTCTTGCCGATGCTCAAAGGGTTCATTTAAGAACTTTGATTGAGGCCATGTCATGCTAGGAAATGACTCAACCGCGCCGAACTCTGTCTGAGCCAGTACCTATCCAAAGTTAATCATAAGAAAAATAATATTATTAGCACATTTATAACTTTATTCGGATTTACATTTAGAGAAATGACCAAGTATACATATCTAAGGAAATTGAAATGCGCCCAATAGGTGCAACACGATGAAGAAATGGGCCTAATCGATCAACCAAAAGGGCTCGTAAAATCCAAAGCCAGTCAACATGTTGCCTGGTGCTTGGCTCCCCAATGCAGCATAACCAAGGCAACCGCATGTCACGTATAAAGTTGTTGCTGTAATCATAGTCTTGGTGTTAGCCTTCTTCATCGCTTGGTTTTCTGGGGGTGATGGCTTCGCTGTGTCCTAAATAACTTGGACGCCAGAGAAGCACGCATGCAAGTTACATCAATTTCAATAATTTCATTGGCAAAGAGTAATGGATCACCAAATTATATAAGCCTATATGTGGGCTTACTCGAATCCAAATCAAGAGGTACAGTATGTGCACAAGCAAATGCCATGTAGCCAACGGCTTGAAACATCCTCAGCTGCGGTTAAGTCCAGCCGAATTTCTACTCCTGTCAAAGTAAGTGTGTGCTTGCGACCTCGCTTGCGCGCGCATGATCCATCATAAGTATTGCATGCTTGTGCTTTGGAATTGGGTGTGAGAGTAGAGAGATGAATACAATACCAGTTCGTTTGCATCTTCCATCATCATCAACCTCCCCAATTCCCCTGCAACTTTATGAAGATCCACACTGAATTCACATGTCTCTTGATCAATTTCTTGATCATCTATTCCACTCTCTTTCACTTCGTTTCTCTACCTGAATAAAGCAAATACGCATGCATGCATGGTCTTGTAGAGTTGAACTAAAATTCAATGCTCACGTAAAATACAATTAAAGAGGATGGTAGACAAAACGAAATAGTTTTGTTGAGAGTTGGCAGACTGACCTACCTTACATCATGGTAACAGAGAACATGATTAAATTGTGCATCATTTATATACACATAGCAAAAATTATTAAGATACTGCTGGTCCTGTTAAGTCATTTTATGCGGCTTTATAGGAGTGGACAAGCATACATGGATTTGCTGATTTGCTCTCATTTATTCCGGGCCTCAATTGTGCATGTATGTGGACTTGGGTAGTTTGACTCGTACCAGTCTTCCCTCACTCCTGTCATCCACATCAGTTCACAAATTCCCTTTTTAGAGAAATTTAATCCAAGTAATAAAGACCAATTACAGATCATGTTTTTTCTACAAAATTTTGTAAGGCTTTGATGTAGATTTCTTCGGTCGGTCAAATAGTTGGCCGTTCTTCAGAAAGTGGTCAGTAACCGAAGAGAAATAAACTTCAGTTTTTGAGAGGGAAGTAGCATTTTGCCATATATTTCTTTCTTACCTTTCAGTGGGTGGCATTATATTGTTACTCCACATAATTTTATTCTTTTAAAGAGGATATTATTATGTTAATCACCACTTAATCCCAAGTTCTAATTCTACTTGATTGATTTTTTCAGTTTCTGTTGACAACTTATCTGTTGTTCTGTGTACTTAAGAGGGTAGCCTAAGTTTCTGACCACCTAATTCTAAGCAGGGGAAATGCTGGAATAGCAAATTTAATTCAGTGTTGATAAGAATACTAAGCATTGTCACGAGAACATGCAGATTAAGACTTACTGCCTCCGGCAAAACTATGATTAGCCTAGCCGCTCATTTCACTTGTACTCAAATGACGGCACTGGAGGAGCATCAAAGCTCTCCAAAACTTCTGTCCTACTTCCACTACTTGTTGCTGGCTCCTCCTTTTTACCACCAAATAATCCTCCAAACCATGAAGAAGATGAAGATGAGGGTAGATCCTCAGATGTTACTGGTGCTTGGCCTGGCATTTGCCCTATCTGGAATCCAGGGACACCGGCCATGTTAGGTGCTGGTTCTTCCGTGATAGTTATATCCTGTGGTGCACTAAGAACCTTATTTAACATGATCCCGGCTCCTTCAATCAATGCAAGCAACACCCCACCAAAAATTGCTGATCTGGAAGCAGCGCCGAAACCTTGACGCATAGAAAGAAACCCTCCAGTGGCAGCACCAGCTATAATTGAGTTCCATGGATCTTCTTTCTGTCGGACATAGACCATTGTGCAGTCAAAAGTAGAGAAGAGGCCACCCCACACAGCAAAACTGCCACCAACACGAGGGGCATTCATGCGTACTGCTTGGGTTCCTCCCATTAAGCGTGCACCTGAAGGGGAGTTATATATGCCTTTCAAGAAGTGGAATGCGGCACCTCCAACTGCACCCATCCCAAATGCACCACCAATATCATCAAGAATACGGTCAGGGCAAGGCTCTCGAGAGGTTTCAGGGGTTCCCATCGATGTAAAAAGGAGACAAATCTAATACCCTATACACCTATATCCCCACAAAAAGTTTCCAGTGAGACACCTAAAAAGACTGGAGAGAATAAGAAAAGAAAAAACTACAAATCATTATTACAGACATCATACTCATTTACTTCGTCATAGACAAAATATTTCACTTACACATCACCAGCAAATTCAGAAATCCAACTCAAGGTGTCTCAGGGTATATTTGGGACCATTGTGTTTCTATTTAACTTCAAAAGCACAACAATTGGTGTTCAGAAAACACCAATCTTTAATGGGGATCACTCATTTTCCACTTATATTTATACGATTCATAACTACGTCTAGTTCAATCTGGAAAAATCGTACTACACAGATAGGAAAAAGACCCAAAATGATCAATCTAAACACTTCAATTAGCTTGAAGTTTTTTTATTTTTTTTTAATCTTTCTCCAAGAAATAACAGCTCTGAAATTATCCTCCTTAAAAAGAAGATTGCTGAAGAAATTTCAAATTACAAATTATAAATCCCAAATCAAACTAGAATTCACTCTTTAAACAAGGCTCAATAATATTCAACAGAAATCAATCAAAACAGAACTCAATCAAAATAGAGGGCTCATAATGAGCTAAATCAATTTTATGAAATTAACATAATTAAAAAGAGTTACAGTCTCAACATCCAGGAAACCCAGCTGTTATGATTGTCCGACAATCTATAAATGCGATAACAATCAATAAAAGAAAAGAGAACAAAAATGTTTTTGCGCAAGCCCATTTAGTCAAGTAGCAATTTGAATCTAAGAACAAAACGGAATCAACGGAAAATCAGAATTCGAATTGACACGAGGATAAAACCCTAGCACAAAGTTAATTCCTTAGATTAGAAAACAATAAGGAGACAAAAAAAAAAAACAAATTCTTTTTGTAGTTTCTTAGAAAACAAACAGATAGTCAGAGCGTACCTGAAAGAAAATCTTAACTTGATTGCACGAAGACAACGCAGAGAGAAACAGCACAGAAGCGCATAATAGGGGTTTCTGCTCTTTCTTCCAGCTTGATGCACGTGAAAGCGCGCCCATGGTTTGGAAATTTTACGTAGATGGCTCTTAATTTTAATGTATTTGTAAATTATCACGTCTAATTGAGCCCACAACACAATCTTTGCGTGCTATATATATATGTCAACTTCTTTTCATCAAATGAGTAGTTAACAGTCGATATAATAGTAAGGATTTGGCTAGTTACTTAATATTATGGCGAGGTAAATTCAATAATATTAACGGAGTTGTTGGTTAGTTTAATTAATTAATATAAATAATGGTAATTTTAAAGATTGTTAGCACAATTGATTGGTTAAAATTAATTTTCTAAATTCTTAGTACTCATGGTTTCAAAAAAGAGATTGCTATCCTCTGTATTCAAGGTTCACTTTCATCGAAATAGAGTGAAATGCAAACTTATATATGCATCATAAGGCTTTCAGTCAAAAGTTTATTTTGAAAAGAGTAAGGCTAAGGCTCTAAGCCATGAGATACACAGGAATTTCTTCTTACAGTAATCTTCTGTGCCAAACCAGCGAATACCAGGCAAGCAAATTCTGGGTATATTATCAGAGCAAAGCATACGCTACATTCAAAAACACAATCCAGCTTCACACCATGGTAATTACACCATTAAAGTTGCCTTATCTTCTGATTTCCACTCCGCAATCAAATCAAGTGGTAGTCTTTTATTGCTCAATGCTACAAGCTGAAAACAGTCAAAGCTCCATCAGAAGCTAGAAGATAGATTAAATTTGTGCACTTGTCAATTTCATGAGAGAATTAAGTGAACTCACTTTGTAATGTTGATAGCTCACAACTCTTCAATACCAGCAGCTTCTTCACAGTGGATACAAACATGCTACAAGAATTTACTGTCTCAAGTGAAAATGATTGCAAGGAAATGGAAATTGACTGAACTTTGGAGAAAGTTTGCGGTATATAACTGAAAAGCAACAGATTTATATTACTACTACAAGATGCAGTAGCATCAGACAACTGGATGACCAAAACAGAGAAAAATGTTCTCTCACAAGTGAACATAAACCAAAAGATATGAAAGAGTAACATGTTTTTATAACAGAATCATTAAGGTTCTGGTTGTGGAATAGATGACACTTGAGGTAATAAGCAAGACACTTGTAGTGAGAATTTGCTTACTGCCAGGGGACATCGCCAACGAGCATCCTGTCTCCTTCGTTATCCTCGTAAAGTAAAGTATATTCATCACTTTCAGCTAAAGAGATGGTGATTACTTTTGATTCTTCCATATTGTTCTTGGGTCCAGCAGCAGATGGATCTCTTTGAACTAAAATGAAGAACCAAAAACATAGAAACAATATGAACCACTTATGCACATTGACAAGAACATACATCATTGCACCTCATGTTAGATCTACGTGCTTTTCAAAGCAAGACTAATCACATCAGAAGTAAAGAAAAATAGACTAAAAGACTGATTTTATTGTGTGTCCTCACCTGCAAGTAATCCTTTGAAGAGCTCATCAATAGCATAGGAGAGTTCCTCGTAGCTGTCATAGGCACTGAGATTTATTTTTCTTCCGATGGGGACTCCTTCCATATTGATCTTTACAAACAAATTTTTCTTGAAACTTTCTGACTTCCCACCACTACCCTCTTCTGAAGTTTCATTTGGTAATTTGGAAGCCTGCTTTGCTGAGCCGCTACTTGCAAGATTTTTCCTGAATGAGCGGATTGGAGGCCAGCCAACTACTGGAGCAACTTCAATCCTGTTTGTGTTGAAGAAAACTCGGAGGATCAGAACAGAAAGAAAGTTTTGCTAACCTAGTTTGATGTTCCTTGTTGAATAATCAAACTCCACAAGGCATATTTTCCCAATTACAATCAAGGCTGATCAGCAAATTTCATTTAGTTATCACCATGAGATAGTGAACATATTTTCATATTCTTCAGATTGTAGCCTAAAGTCTCTCCAGATTTCATCCCCTAGAAAATAGTATGTGCAATCTACAGAATAAGTCCTGTCTATACGAAGAACACAGAGAAATAAATAGAGGAATAGGAGAGGAGATCCTTAAATTCAAATACTAGTTTGGTTTCCATGAAACAGCAGGCAAAAGAAACATCATGATTAATTTTCTATCATATGAATGAACGTACTGTATGGAAAGAAAAAGCTGATTACCTCTTATTGAAGCCATTTATGATGGCAGTATTTGCAGTGACCGAGGCATTGTCAAGATACGAACATGACTTGTTATCTGGGTACAGTACCTCCGCCACTCTAGAGCTACATGACCTTGAGAAGTCCTCTGCCTTACCAGCCGACCCTTTTGCCTTCATTGTGTCCAGAAATACTCTTTTGGCTCCATGGACACCCCTGTTATTATAACCAACAAACACTGGAGACTGATTCCCTACTGGAGGACCAAGCCTCAGCTCCAGCTTTTTCTCTTCCAGTACTGTTTGGTTTACAAGCCACTCTTTGTCCTTAGAGATTAAGTCGAACAATTGAGGATACTCTTCCATTTTTCTTGCCAATGAAAGAAAAGAAAATGATAGATATCCTTGGTTTGAACTGGTAATAGAGTAGATTTTGCCTCAACCCTCGTACAGAAAATAAGCTTTGAATGCAGAAAGAGAATGAAACTCAATCAAGAAACAAAGGGAATCATTTGGGGGAAAAAAAGGAAATGGGGGCAAACAAGGTAGTAATTGGGGAGAAAGTTGCTGAATAATTTAAAGCATTAGCACATAATACATTAATGGGACACTCATTCTCCACAATATCCTATGAGAGTTCTCAACTCTCCCAGGAAAAAGAGAATAACAAACACTACTAATAGCCCACGTTTGCACTACCCATAATAAAGAGTAAGACCCAGAGAAAAATATAGTTGGAGTCTTCTTTGACTTGTTTCGAAACCCTGCTGTAAGCCGAGTACGGGCCAACAAGAGGAAAATGCTAGGAGATTCCTTGCTCAAAACCACCCTACAAATGGAAATTAGAACCTTACACACTCTAGTTATAATGCTGGCTAGTCACTTGCTAGCATCATCTTGACACATGGCAACTAAAGTATGCAGAAAACTTAAGAAGACTTCTTGCAAATAAGCACCAAAACGTGGGTGGTAATTTTCTTCCTGCCAAGACTCATAAGTCAACCTGAATTGTCCACTAACGAGTAAACAGAGTCAACTACATCATGAAATGGGACGTGCTAAATCATGAGCATCAATGTAGCCAAATTTGAGCCAATTAAGAAGAAATTTCATGGCAGATTAAGAAATGGCAGGCTAATGGCAGCCATTGACTATTGTATTTGCAGGCATGCTGTACATCCGCCTTTCATGGGTGGGTGGAGGAGCCGAATTTTGGATTCATCTTGTTTTTTTTTTTTTGGTGATTTTAACGTACAAAGAAGGAATAGCAATGTTCAATGAACATTGGATTGGAAATATATAAAGTCACAATCATTATGATTAGCATGAATGATCTTTTGCACTAACCATGTGGTAGTGGTGGATCCCTTTCATCCCACTTACTTAGAGATATGATCGGTTTCTGCCCTGGTATTACCCTACTCGTTACTGAGAGCTCATCTCATCGGGCCCTTTTAGACCCTTTTTGCTTTATTCCCCTTTCTCTTTTTCTTCACTTGTTTGATTGCTTTTGCCATTTATCATTACAAGTTTGCCTGCTCCTCCTACTGACCAAATCCACCTGCCAAATCTCTCTTTCTCCTCTCCTCGTAGCCATAAATATTGTTTCAGAGGAAATCTTAAAGTATCTTTCTCTCCAATATGTTAGACACTTCATTGTGTGATTACCAAGTCTTAAGAAAATATGCGTAATTTAACAAGATGGGACAAATTATAATGCAAATTTAGGAATTCCAAAGCACTGCTCCTGTCTATTTTGTGAGTGAAGTTTCCCCTGGCTGTCAATACAGATTATATGACAACTTCTTTGCATCCTGCTCATTCATTTGATTTATTGAGTATAGCCATTGCTATTGTGAGGCTTCTGCAGGTTCGATTGACAGATTGCTGGTTATAATTGTTATTAGATCTCAATTTATTGTATTTCTTGTGTAGATTACAAAATTGGATTGCATAAATTTTCACATAAACTGTAAGCAGGAAGAATTAGCTCCTGGCTTTTGAACAGAAGAGGGAAAATGTTGCCACCCTTTGTATTTGCTCATGCGTCTAGTAATTGCAAAGTCAGATACCTAAAACACCCATGGCCTGTCATGGATCCATCTCTGACTACCTTTTCCTTCCACCAAGAACAACAATAACACAGAAAACTAAAAATTAAAATTGGGGATTAAAATTATACTGTAGAACAGCTGCAGTTGCATTATTAGTAATAAGATCCAGATAGCCAGAACATCTGTAACTTCTGCAGCATCTTAAACACAAAACAAAAGTACGGAGTTCTCTATCTACTTATATATATATATATATATTGATCCACAGACCGAGATCAGTTGCCATGGTTCATCATTTATTTTTTCCATATTAGAATATGATATGCCACTGCCACCTCTATGCAGTCTTAGCTTGTCCCACCATCTGAAAAGGAAAAACAAGTTTAAAAATTTGTAAACCCACGTAAAGACAGAAAAGGAGATAGACCTGAAATAACTTTCGAGACGCTAAGTTTAAAAATATGTAAACCCACGGATAGACAGACAAGGAGATGGACCTGAAAATAATTTTCGAGACGGCTTTTCAAAGTTGCACGCTCCTGCTTGACTAGTTCGAGAGTCTTAATGCATCTGCAGAAAGGACACACAATCAAATCTTGGCCCTCAAAACGGGGAAATAAAATATAGCAGAACCGTATTTGATATATGATCAAAAGAAAATCACCCTTCCACATTTTCGGCTGTGCAGTATTCACTGAATTGTGTGCATGCATCCTTCACCTTTTTAGCTCCAATGCTGCACAATTATATGCACGGTAAATAGTAATATCTAGGTCTTATAACATGGTTTCCCTTCTGATATGAACCCAAGTATAGTTTAAATCAAAGGGAAATCCAAATTCTAATCTTACCTAGAGCTGCTGCCCTTGAACTGATGCAATATGTCATCC
Organism: Swietenia macrophylla; assembly: GCA_032401905.1. Taxonomy (NCBI): domain Eukaryota; kingdom Viridiplantae; phylum Streptophyta; class Magnoliopsida; order Sapindales; family Meliaceae; genus Swietenia; species Swietenia macrophylla. The sequence goes on along the minus strand of CP135561.1, from coordinate 1,780,784 downwards.
AGCTTGACAAAATCTACGGGCCTACTGCGCCTGCACAGAACAGTACAAATGAAAATATATCATTGTATATAGCTGTGTTTAACCACGAATGCCAAAATAATTTACTCACAGAGTCTGGTCTATATTCTGAATCAGCCTTGCAGAATCATTGTAAAATAGGGAAACAACTTCCTCTACAAAATGAGGGTTAGCATCATCTTGCAATTCCTCCAGCTGGATGAATTGCTCTGGGTCAAGGTATCCCTGCAACGTGAACCTACCATTTAATTTCCAATGTTTTTCGTTTATTCATATCGAAAGCACAGCTTATTGGGCCGTGGGCCGGACCAAAATGAAAATTAAACGTAAAGGAAGAGCAAAACGACGTCACTGTCAAAATCTAGAATCCTCTTCGCTATAAAAAACAATCTTACTTTTTGTTATTTGGTTAAGCACGAAATATTGGTATCTTAATGGACAAATATTATCTGCTACATTTTTAGGAAATCACGAAAGAATCAAGTGACTAAGTGAATTTCTTTGCTATCCTTCGTGGGTATTTCTTTGAACTTGGAAATCTGAAGATCAGATGCTATGGCTTAACCTGATCAAAGAGGAATCGCCTCATAGAGAGAACTTGACGCTGCAAGTGATTTCTTCTGTCCATGTCTTATTGCGCTGGAGAAGCGGCAAAATGTGGACGAGAATGGAATGAGACAGACAAAAATAGTGGGAAGAAAAATTTATTTCTGTTGCTGCACGAGGGGGTGGGGTAAGAGGCCTTGGCTTTTCTAGATATTGCTCTCTACTCTACCCTAGCAAGGCAAGCATGCCGAGGTATTTTATAGATAGCTTGCTTGCTAATGGTGGCTGGAAGCGACATGAAAAGTAAAAATGTATTCGTGTCAATAAATTATCATATCTGTTGCCTATTTAGATGCTGGGTTTTGGGCATGGAGATTCTGGATCCTAATTATTCCTTAAGCAGTCACTGTTATCTGAATAAGAATGGTATTACAGTTGATGCATTAATCAATCCTAACAGGATTGGATTCAAACCCACCCCTAATTTACTAATTTAATTACAGTTTACACGTAAAACAATCACTAAGCATTGCTACAGAAAAAAGCTGAGAGGCTATGGGCACGTGGCAGACAGAGGTCAGCTGGTGGGATCATTTCCGAATCTGGAGCCGCCGCGCCAGCGGCATTTCCTCTCTTAATCTATGGAAAAACTCTTGGGAAATCTCTTACCACGGATGACATGTCGGTCTTCGTCCCAAGTTGGCATAATAAATCCAAGATAGCTAATGGCATCTCCTTTTACCTTTCCGCTTCCTTTTTTTTTTTTTTTCAGCTTTCTGAACAATAATTACGCTGTCAACACTGAGATATCTTTTTCTCTTAGAAAAAAGGCAATAATCACTGATATGCAAGTAACATATAGAAAAGAACATTGTAAAGTGAGATACAAAATTTGCATTCTAACTGACATTATGATTATGCTTAAACAATGTGCTCTTACGAGGAAATGCCATGTATTTGGTTCTAAATCTATGTGGTGGTTTTTCTATGAATGCCAAGTGCGCTGCCACAAACTTTCTATATACAACAACCTTTGTCTGATATTAAAGAAAAATGTCAAGTATATTCACGTAATGTGGTACTAGATGCAGAGTCGTTGATACAAGTGACCATACTCTCAGCAAGAGCGGAGAAATGTAAACCTCCTTTCGGATTAAGGAAAGGTAACATGGCAATGATGAAAAAAATAATGATAGAGGGCAAGACAGTCCATATATCATCATCCCCTGAGGGGGGGATGGCAAATCCTTCATAATTTCGTAATTTCTATGCAGCAATTAAGAAGTTGTTGTTAATTTTGGCGAGTGAAGTACTTAAAAATGGCAAATAATATCATGAAAGAACCTACGAGAAGCTAAAAAGGCAAATATGTGAAAGTTACCACAATTGGAAAACTATACAAGTGGAAAAAAAAAAATTTTTTTTTTTTGTAATGACTGAAATGAGAACATTATTACCTTTAGATGAACAGACATGTCCTTTTCCATCCGTCTATAATTCTCAAAAATGTTAAAAAGGGAGAAAGAATGGTCGAGAATAGATGCTCCCTTTATTAATGTGCCCCCACCAAAGAAAGAAGAAATTTTATAGAGCCAACCGACTTTTACAGTCTCTATCCTATGGGTTTTTGGCAGATGCGTGGTCACATCCCTCCTTTGTGAAAAGAAACCAAGGAAGGATGTGGTTGCATGGGTGGCATAGGATGAGAATATGAATACTTCGCCTCCCTCTGGAAGGATAGGTATTCTTTCCTCCTATCACTATCTCTACGTCGGTAGGAATCCCACCATGGACATGATAAACCATACACGCAATATCAGTATTTGTCTCAAGAACTTACAAGAAAAAGAGGGGGCATAAAGATTTCTCCACCAATCAACACACTATAAGGTGTTTTCCGTGCCCTTATGTAATCAGCAAACTCATATAAACCGTTATAAGTGCAATAGGAATAAATCGCGGCATGGTTAACGAAAGAATGGGGTGCTTATCATGAATAGCAGGAGGTTCCTATGGATCTGATATCTAATCGTAGTGATTAGGAGTTCCAAATGATTTAGCATCGACTTGAAGAACCTAGTTCGTATTATGACTTGGGGAGTATTTGGAGCACTATAAACTAACAACAGAGACAGCTTTGCTTGGTCTAAGAGCAGCGCACATACCTAATGTATCAGTCTAAGATTTTACCAGTGTTATCCCAAACATTGTTACCAAGGATATTTCAAGAAACAAGAGGCAAGAGAACTAGTAAATTTTTGGATTTGCTATATTATTGCAAGTCAAAATGCAAATATATAGATGCAGTGATGCACAACCACCAACCAAGCATGGCAAGTAATTACACCACTTAGAAGAATAGGTCCCAAAGTTACTGTACTTATACCACACAAAATGACAGGTTCAGATCCTCAGCAGACTAGTGAATTGTGCTAAATAACCCAGCAAAATCAAGTGAAGCTAAGTTCATTAAATAGTCAAATCTAATACATAACAAATACTGTGGGATAAGAAGACAAGGGGAAAATGATAAGTCCACTGAATACTAAGCAATTTAAGACGCGCCCCTATGCACGGAAGAGGTTGAAGCAAACTGCAACAAAGAATTTGTGGGCTCCCACAAATTTCTCTTTTTCATTCGTCAAGAATATTCTCATGGGCATACTCCAAAAATTTGTGGGCACGATGGATCGTCCAAAAGTTAACTTTGAGGTAGTGTATTCTAGATCTTTTTCTCAAAAAAAATTCCCCCGCATTAATTCTGCTCATCGCCGCATGAATCCCATCGCCTGGTAGACATTATTGAGAGTAGCATCCGCTATATCTGTGGCTTTTGCAGCACCTTCCGCTAGGACACTTTCCAAATAAGCTGATTCAGAAATTATTTCCTTGTAGCGAACCTGCAAGAGTGGCAAAACCTAATAGATGATGGGACGTGTAGATCAGTAATAATTGAAGATCAGTAGTGTAAGACAAATAGGTAAGCTTTCCATCAAAAGAAGCAATTATCTCCGCACAATTGTTAGAAGGGTGGGGACTATCAATAAAATGGATGGACAGAAGACAGTCATATATCTGGAAGGAAAACAGAACTTCATCCTCATAATCAGAAAGCAAAGAAAACTGTTACATTCAATAACCAATCATTTTTACCTAATGAAGACACAATCTTGAATACGAATATAGAAATAAAGTGAACAAATAAACTTGCTTTCAAACCAATTCGAGATCATTCCAAGCAAGCATACATGAAATCAGACTGCTGCTTCATAAAATTTTGCCAAACAAGCACTGGTCAGTGCATAAATTTGACTTCAATGCATGCCAATATATCACATAATGACCACTAATTAAATCCAGCACATAGGAAATGATTAATACCATCAGATTCTTATGTCAGGTATTAGATTACACAATCACACTCCTTAGTTAAAAAGGTATATATGGCATTTTTTACTGCCCCGGTACATATATATTTGTTGATATAAAAGCAAGTAGAGACTGTTTTCTATGATATATGTCAACAACCCTTTCAACGAGCTGTCCTCCTACTTTGGGACTTACTAGCAGTGCCAAACAAGCTTCGACACACATCAATAACCAATAAATGGGAAAGTGGCAATCGTCAATAGCATGTACATATAAGAACCCTGCACTATATACTGTCTCTTAATTTTAAGAAGAGCACCACGTATAATGTTAAGACCTGGATGGGATGCAGATGCTCAATCAAAGCATCTGTCAGGAGGACTTTAAATGTACCCCAGTTCATATCTCGGCATTCCTCTGTTACTTCCTGCAATAGACAATTGTTCAGGAGGGCTTCAATGTGATATATCTAAAAGTTGACACACTTCACATGCAAACAAATGTAAATAAGAATACAGATGCAAAAGTATTTAGCACCAAGAAGATTGTTGATATACTGAATCCGGCATTACATGCTTATAGCAGGTCACTCGGACCAAATCACAGAACACCAATTCCATACCCCTTTCGTCTTTCCTGAAATGATTTGATATACTGAAAGAAGATTGTTGCATTCTGGTCTTTCAGGATTGTCAAATTCCAGGCTGTCATAGTATCCACAAGAAACAGACAGGTAAGAACTTATAAGAACTCATATGGGAAACTGTTTAAAAAAGAAGGAAGCGATAAGAAAACAATAGTGAAACAATCACTTCCAAAACCAGCATAGATTAAGAGTTCACCCTGCAAATGAGTCAGTTTTGCAGCGTTTAATCTTATTCACAATTACCTGCACAGAAAACGTTGAAAGAGAACAATCAGAAAACATGAGAAACTAGCAAATTAGATATGTTCTTTTCCTTTTAATAACATTACTATAAATGTTCAAAATACCTACTTAGAATTTGCAAAATGTCCTGGTACCCGACAGATGCCATAGATCAAACACTATCTTTCATAAGTCCAAAGTTGGTTGTGGAACAATATAAAATCATTAAACCAGCCTATGAAGTCAAATATCAACCACTTAAAAAAATGCATCAAGAGTAATTTGGAAGATCTTCCCATGCTTTTTAGCAGAAAGCAACTTCTGAAAAATGTCAGCAAATTTTTAGCTGAGAAACCCAGTTTTGCCCAAAATCATCCTTTAACTTAGAAACATAAATACAATTTCAATTACTCCTGTTTCAAAGCATGAAATCCTGAGAAGATAATGAACAAATGGACAGATTGTATTTTAGGACTGGCTGATGATGGTAGGAAATAGTTCTCATTCGTAGAATGAATCTAATAGCTACAATCTCTCTTCTGCAGTGAAAAGCAGCAAGAGAGAGGCAGACAGATGCCTCAGACTTGTCATTTAAGTCCAGTTCTGAAACCTGTCCAAATTTCCAGTCACGAAACAAGATTTTCTCCATACTTGACAACAATATGAAGTATAATTTAGAGTGCACCAATTAGCAAATTAAAATAGAAATGTAGCCAGTTGGCCAAGTAACCTGTACAGTGACTACAGCAAGACAAAAATGCCGGAGAAAAAGAAAATGAAAGTAAATAACTTCAGCACAGTGATTACAGCAAGATAGAAATACCACAGAAAAAGAAAAAGAAAGCAAATAACTTGAGCAGAGCAGAGTATGTGATTTAGGCTTAATCCCTGGTGACATCAATGATCATATCATACACGTTATAACATTACACAATGTCCACAAAGATGGTCAAGAAAAGGCCAAAAGTTTGTCTGCTCACATCTTTGGGGTCAAGAAGATTGATTCGAGACTGATCAGAAGGTGCAGACTTGGACATCTATAAGATTGAACAACAAGAAAAACTGTCAGTAAAAAGAACTCTATCAGTATTAATAACTAAAACAATCAAATAATGTTATTAATTACTCTTTTGTTGCCTCCCTGTCTCTTATACATCAGATCTACATTACTACTCGTAGTAGTCAAGTAAATGTCATATTGTAATTTCTCTGCAATAGCAGAATGAGACAAAGATTCTGAGGATAGTGGCAGAGACAGAAGAGATTGATAAATAGATAGTTACCAACAGCTGGCTGTAGATATTTGGCAAAGACCATTCAGAAATGGGAGAAGATACTTCTATGCTGAAATGAGAGTAATGTTGACTACCAATGTTAAGAATTTCCATAAGGAATTGGTAGTGAAAAAGGAAACTGCTGACGAGATAAGTAAGAAAATTTCAACGTTGAAAATGATAAAGTGGTCCAGCTGTCCTTGAGCATACAGATTCGGGCATTCCAAGAATTTAACTCATGCCCATTATTTTGAGATTATAATGATAGTAACAATCGCACAAGTTTATCATAAACAATATAGGAAAGCAGAAGTGCTTCATCCTTAAATAGCTTGAAGCTCCCAACAAGAACACCCTTGAGTAAACCTCCAAATGAAAACAAATTCTTGTTGAAAAAAATCCATGATACCACCAGGTGGATTATTCATAAGGCCTTATTTTCTTTTTTTTGTTTTTTGCATTCATTGTGTTGATAAATATCCATGTAAATATACCATGTAAATATATTCAGTTTACCTCATGACAATCGATAATTTACAGTACACAATTTAAAAAGCTTAAAACCTTGGAAAGGCCATCAGTCAGGGACATAACTCGGGCTCCTGCTGGTGGTATTAGAGGTTTAGGAACCTGCATGAGGAAACACATTTAGACAAACATATTCCATCACCTTTAATATGAGCTGAACCAGGTATCAAGAAAGAGAATGTACCTTAAAAATAGCACCACCCTGCCTGTTATCAATATACAGGATATAAATGGCCAAGTGGAGATAAACATAAATATAACAGTATGGGAGCAAAACATTTCATGAAATGAATATGATCTATGTGCAAGTCAACATTATAGATTCTCCTTACCCTCCCAACTTCTTCCACTTCCTCCCTCCATATAAGAAATTAACACGCTCGGCGAGTTCACGAGTCAACTCCAGATGCTGCTTCTGATCCTCACCAACAGGGACAAAGTCAGACTGCATGGGCACACTGCAGTTTATAAGAATCATGCATATTTAGGATAAATAGCAGAATATCTGTCTATGCAAGGGCATAAAAGAAGGCATAACAAACTCTCCACACTGTACTCATTTGATAAAAAAATAATATCTAGAAAATCATGAAGAAACTTCCAAGACAAAAATTCGATGCCCTATAAAAATTTCTGCTGGCCTTAATACAACCTGATATAAAAGAATGTCAGAAGCCATCAAAACAGGATAAGTCAGGAGAGCAACCCCAACATTTTCATCCCCCTGCAATACAAAATTTAAAAGAAAACAATCAATTTGAATTAATATATATATATATATATATATATTGTTCTGGCACAATGTGCTACAGCAATAACACCAAAGTAAACTAAAATCAACTAAGAGCTAACAATCTATCAGCAATACTATGGGCCAAAAATAAAATCAGTGACTAATAATGCAACAAATATCAATATTAAGATTACAAACTATCAGTGTCGTCCAGGACTTGATAACCAAAAAGATGGTTTAGCTTATTGATAACCAAAAAGATGGCCTCCAAAGTTGATAGCTCATATGCGGCCAACATCTATGAACATTGATGCTTACTAGAATAAAATTCAGTCACATTTCACTACTAGATCCAAATAGTTTTCTAATGGCATTATTCTGTTTAGATTGAATATCTTAGGATAAGACTGGTCCAACCACCTTGAACATAGACCAAGTTCACACGCACAAGCAAAAAATTAGTGAGAAAGGTATATGTCATAATGCAGAATTTTACAAAAGAAATTAATAACAGGCACATGTGTGGACTCCTGTACTCATGCAAACACGCAAAAAACAATAAAAGAAAGAAAAATGGAGATGGAGCTGTCACACAGCTATAAACGCACCGCCTTACGAGATTTTTCCTTAAACTGAATCATTTTGTTCAGCCAACCAATCGGTGTCACAGCACTTAGTAACCACATCAATTCTACATGGGCGCGAACATGAGACTGCACAAAAACAGAAGCCTGCATGTCCCACCCAAAATTAATTCTCACTAATTTGATATGAAAAGCTCAACATAGATAAAGCCTCTTAAAATTATATTAAGGATCAAACCTTGGAAGTGTCTATCCCACATGCCAAGTAAATAGCTGCTGTATCCCTCGTTGCTTTAGATAATTGGTGTGCATCATACGGTAGTGTGATCTATAAATTAGTAAATAGAAGTTGAAAACAGTCCTTATATGACCTAGTTCAAAAGATAAACTAACAAATTTGGTTTTTGCTAATTTTCCTTTTCAATCTAAAGATTGGACATATAAAACAGAATGACATATTTCAAAAGACATACCGCATGGAGATCCACAATGAAAAAGAGAGTCTCATATGTATTCTGCAAAATTGGTACCACAACAAGGATCCATGAAATCATGAAAAAATTGAAAAAAGAAAATTAAAATTTAAACTAATAAAGGCAACATGTGCTTCGAACAAGTTCGTCTTGTCCCCTCCTAGTTTGTACCCTAAATCGTGTAGGGGTTGAACCATATAAAGTCATGGAGTATGTGTGTTCACTTCCTCCAACAGCAGGCATATTTGGTTTCTGGAACTGACTTGAACTGTCTACTATATCAATAAAGTACTAAAAAACAAGTCCAACCAAATATATAAGCTATTACACATAACAAAAGAAATTAAGGATTAGTTTTTTTCCTCTTTTTTTTTTTATAATAAAAGCCTCCATGATAACTATTGGAAGAGAAGAGCAAGACTAGCAGAAGTAAACCACCATCAAAGCAACCAAAACAGTCAAAATGAAAACAATTGGACTTATGTTTCACATAACATAATTATGCCATTGTGAAAACAAACTCTATTTTTCAAATTTAGTTACAATGCCTCATCTAGAATACACCAAAGATAGTCAAGACTACCTGAAGTGTTATCCAATTTTTTATGGCACCAAGATAATTCCCAAGATGGATAGATCCTGTTGGCTGCACTCCAGACACCATCCTCTTCCTGCATACACCGGTCAACTTAACTGAAAATGCATCTACTGATAGAAAAAAGAAAACAATGACAATGTGTTAAATTTGAATTTGACAAAGAAAAATATATGTAAGTCGCTCTCATTTACTAGCAAAATGAAAAAGGCGACAAAATTTAAGCAAGAAGCAAAATATTAATGATAACATTGCTAAATTTCCATTACTAATGATCAGTCTGTCCTTTTCGCAATTCAATTGAACGGTAACCGCTAATGAAGGCCAACGCCTGCTAAAAAATTCCTCAATAATGGTACTACATAAGCCAAATGCATATTATCATATACCAATGTGATATACACAAGTGGATTTCGCCATTGCTAATACATAAAGAATTTTGACTATAAAAAGAAAAAATAATGAAGCATTACAAGGCTGAAAGAATAAGCATCCTGCAATCATTACTGTTCATCGATGACTCAATACAAATTATGAATTAAAAACGGAAGTTACCTTATAGAGCTTGAAGGAGTCTCCAGAGCAGAGGGCTCCGACAGCGAGACATTGCAGTAACAACGAAAACGAAAGCCATTGCGTCCGGCGAGTGTGCTATTTTGAGGAATGAACTCCCCTTTTTTGCAGAATTTACTTCTAAGTCCATCACGAGACCTGCTTGAGAACAAAGCAGAATGTCAATCCGATGCTAAAACGTTGAATAACCTTTCGTTAATTAACGCAAGATATGGAAATAGGGAGATAGAGTACAGTGAAAAGATGAGGCGCGGGGAGGAGTTGGAGACGACGAGAAAGTGAGAAAGAAGTGCGCGCCCCATTGCGTTCGGGTTCCAGCGTTTGTTCTCTGCTATTCTATCCGACAATCTGATGTCATGTGACTAAACAAATAAAGCCAAATTAGAGGTGCTGGGTTATTTCTTTATTGCAGCCCAGTGAGGCTGGGTTATTTCTTTATTGCAGCCCGCGACTCCAATATTGTTTTAATTTAGAGTAACACTGTATTGGGCGGGAGGGGATGACGGCCGTACGGTTGAGAGGGACTGGTTTGTACGGCCCATCGCCTCATACTGCTTGGTGTTTAGTTTTACTAGAGAGTTCACCTTTTAGTTGGAGAAGCCGAAAAAAGCGCCTCCGAAGGTTTGCCACGGAGAAGACTATGATGGTGAATACAACATAAACGCTAACAAATCTATTTGCTTGCTTCGAATCAAAAATCTAGCAAGAAGCAAAACACCTAAAGAAATGGAAGACGGCGGCATACTAGAAGCTGAGAGGCATCTGATCGAGCAGATTCCACAGGTCGAGTTCGAGGAATCGCAGGTCGAAGAAGTGGATGATTCTCGTGACTCGTCCGACGATGATCGTGACGCCACGTAAGTAACTTCACCACAAAATCGTATCTTCTTATGTTCGAAATTCGACTGGATAATTGTAATTGTACTTTTACTGATGATTTTACAATCGCAACTCGGTTCCTAGTTTTACGCGTTCAAATGATTTGTTATTCTAGGGTTTTGATTTTGAAACTGGTGCGTGTGGTATCCAAATGTTATTTTAATTTATTAAAGTCAAATTGAATGTAAATACTAAAATTGTTGAATGTTTAGAGGAGCGTGGGCAGCTGGGCTGTAACTAGTTAAAACGTTTCAGTACTTAAAATTGGTTTTAATTGCTATGGTGTATGGATAACCTACATGCTTTGTTATTTTGCTTAATAATTTGTAGAAAATTGAGCACTTCTTTAAACTCTTTGTGAATACTTCGGTTCAGGTTTCAGTTATGTTCTTTGTACGATTTTCTAACTTTTTTGTGATAATTTTGTTATACAGTGGTGCTGATTCATCCAATCGATTTACTTTCGATACCTGTTTGGCTTCGCTACACACATATCTTGGCGGTATGTGATGTTTGGTGCTCTTTCTCTTTGCTTAGTTGGCTATCCATAGTCCAAGTCAATAAAGGTTTACTAATGACTCTTAGTGTAACAGAGGTTGAAGATACTCACCACAGAATGGCTTTCTTGGAAGGGGATGCCATCCTTACCCTCCCATTGTTTTATCTTGAAGGTATTTGTGTGCTCTTGTTTAATTTGTGTTCATCACATGCTGTAGTTGTAGAGCGGTGAAGTAGTAATATGTGAAAGAAGGATGCTTTGGTTGACTGATAAAATGAAAATTCTTGGAATAACGAAAGTTGAAGACAGTATTTATTTATTTTTTTGTTTATTTGGAATGTACCTTTGTGGTTTCTCTTATATGTTCAAGGGATAAAAAAACATAACTACCTCTCTAGCAATCTGCCTAAATTTGCTACCAAGGTGCTTTCCTTCTCAAGTGATTTTATTAATCACCAGCCTTACAACATCTCCACTCTCATGGGAGTGTGGGATGGTTAGAGGGTTTATGAAATTTTAATTCATAGTTTAACTTTCTCGATTCTCACATAACCGTGGAAGATTGGCATCAGTGGTTTCTTATCCTCTTTTTAAGCACTCATAGCATGTTAAGCCCTAATTTCAGTACATGGACTAGTTCATAAACGCGCCCATTTACAGGCCTAAAGACTTGTCTTGTAGATGAGCAGCAGTAAGGTTTATCATGTTCATATCGTGTTATATTTGTTGTTGGGATGCCTAGGCTTCCTTATTATATTCTCTTCATGTTTAAATCTTTGTATTTAGAGATATGACTTTTTTTTTTTTTTCGAATGACTGTTAGGAGTTGTTCTTTTTCCCGAGGCTACCCTTCCTCTAAGAGTTATTCAGCCCAATTTTGTAGCTGCTGTTGAGAGAGCCTTGACCCAAGTTGATGCCCCTTATACTATAGGGGTGGTATGGGAACTCTTCTTCACCTTTTTTTTTTATCTTTTATGGAATTCCTTTATGTAATTGTATCTGAATGAGAGTCTTAATGGTTTGTTCAGGTTCATGTTTACAGCGATCCTGATAATGGACCGATAAGGTTTGCAACAATGGGGACAACTGCAGAGGTATATCTGACACTGTTATTTCATGTTTTTATCGTCTGATGATGTGCGAGCAAATTCTCACCACAAGTCTTGTGCTTACTCAACGGTTAATGTTTCAATTGGAGCAAATTTCTTACCATCACCTAGTGATGATTTTTACGTCATATGCATTTTCTTTACCTCCCCTTGTACATTCCAACCCAAGTTAGAAATGTAATTGCTTGGTTTTCTAAGTTTTTATGTTGCAGTTCCAATATTAACTACTTAAGTTTTGTTTTTAGTATTTGACTTAATTATTATGTTTCTTCTATTGATGTCATCATGGCAATTTTTGGCCCCAATTCTTATTCTGTTGCTTACATGCAATAATTCATCTTCACAGATTCGACAATACCGACGGTTGGAAGACGGTTCACTCAATGTGGTAACTCGGGGGCAGCAGAGGTTTTGTCTAAGACGCCGTTGGATTGATGTAGAAGGGGTGGTTAGAATTTTTTATTTTTGAAAAATATTCGCAAGAATTATCATTTTTGGTAAGGCTGCTTATATTTTGTCAGGCTAATGTGTAAAATTTTCATCTTCTTAGCCATGTGGGGAGGTTCAAATTATCCAGGAAGATTCACCATTAAGGACCCCGCGGCATGCATTTGAAGATTTGGGACCTGTAAATAATCTGCTAAGGCAGAGCCTTTCATCCACTCTGCCTGCAAATTCTTTATCACCAACAGAAAGGAGAATCCACAAATCTGTTATTAATTCCTGTGGTGGATATGATATAATGGATGAATCAACAAGAAGCGATGATGATAAATCGACAATTGAGTCAGATATTCAATCTAGAAGACATCTTCTCAATGACTCTGACTCTATAGAAAATTGGAAACAAAGTGAAAATGTTGGCTTAAGAATTGGGAAAGTTTCCGCATCAGGAAGACAACATCACAGAGGGGAAGGATCAAAAATGTTTTGGAGAAATGAGTTAAGCCAGTTTCGTCAAGCATCAAGGGCATTCTGGCCCTATTGGGTGTACCGTATGTATGACTCCTATTGTCTTGCACAAAGCGCAGCAGGTAGTTTGAATTTGCTTTTTGTTTTTTCCCAACCTTGATTTGCAAGTTTCTTTGATTTGTCTGGTCAAGCATGATAACATTGAGCCCTATATGAAACATTTGAAATCATTACGTGTGTTGCCATTATTTATTTAGGAAAAAATAAGTTGATTTATGGCCAAATTCTCTGACAAGAGATGAACCTATGGAGCTTGTTTTTGTATTGTAAAATAATCTCTTTTAGTACGAACATCAGTTCAACTTTTTTGTTTCCCATTGTTTAGATTATTCACATTTTCTAATCATGCATTGAGATTTTACAATGATGTAGGGCTCCTGAGAAGGGCAAAGGGCAGGGGACCATTTCTTTCTGTTCTCTAACTTTGAGTTGTTTTAGGTGTCGGAATTTGACATGTCTTCTCATCTCTTGTGATACTAATTGTTTTGTGTGAACCATTTTGCAGAAAAGTGGAAACAGATTATTGGAACACCAAACATGGATGATCTTGTGAATAAGCCTGATCTGTTGTCATTTTATATTGCCAGTAAAATACCTATCTCTGAATCTACAAGACAGGAACTTTTGGAGATTGATGGTGTTTCATATAGATTGCGCCATGAAATTGAACTACTTGAGAGTTTTGATATTGTTCGATGTAAAACCTGCAAGGTAATGTTATATTATTTCTTCAAATCTTGATGGTGTGCGGCTGTGTGTTGTACAGCTGTACCCCTGTGATTCCTGCAAAAGATACGAGGACAGATGCTCACAAAGACACCCAATTAATTCTTCTTTTAATTTCCTTTTATGTAGACTGCAATTGCAAGACGGAGTGATATGTTGGTGATGTCTAGCGAAGGTCCCCTTGGTGCTTATGTGAACCCATATGGTAGTGTGCATGAGATAATGACCTTCGACAAAGCAAATGGTTTAGCACTCAATGGTCAAGCGTGTACCGAGTACAGCTGGTTTCCTGGGTATGAGTTTAACCTTTCGTTCCTCCACCAAAATAACACTTGAAAAATTTAACTGCCCTATCTGGTTGCAATGAATATGTGCAAGCTTCTTTTCCCCTATTTTTTGTGTCTATGCCACCATCTGCAGATGATTTGGACATGAAGTAATTGAGGCTTTGATTGCAATGATGTCATGTGGTGCAGGTACGCATGGACAATTACAAGCTGTAGTACTTGCCTAACCCACATGGGCTGGCTTTTTACTGCTACAAAGAAGAATTTGAAGCCCAAATCATTCTGGGGGGTACTTAGTGCCGAAGTTACTGTTGGAACATGCTAAGATTAGACTTACTGCTGAAAATCAACCCTCTCCAGTCAGTCATGTAATGTGAGCTTAATCTGTAAATATTGCTAATAGGATATGTAGATGTCAGAAAAATTAAAAAAAAAAATCACTATTCTATGTATGAAATGCATGAAGACTTGGGAATAGTTATTAGTAACTTATGAAGTTGAGAAAAAAAATTGGAGCAATTCATGTACATGAAAGCTTTTTTGATATTTACAAGACGATAAAGAGGCAAAATTATAGCTCTTCTTAATATGGGCTGGTCTGGTATGTTCCTTCTTGATGTTAAAGCCATTTATGCTGGGTAAGCTTGTAAACGGTTTCGGATTTGATTTGGATTGCATCCAGTCACATTGTTGTCTCTCTATCAGGCCATCACTATCATCTAATTAGTGTTTGTTTGCAACTTGTGTTGCCAATTTTATTTACCACTTACAATTGAGAGGATTACAATCTACTAATGCTTTGCTCAGCCATTGATCCACTATTATATTAGTGATTGATCGTGAAACCAGGTGAACTACCTGGTGATATGGATGTGTAATCTGTAGGTGCATGAAAACAGCAAAATAATATCCTCAACATGCTCGATCTGCTTACTCAGCTTGCTCAGTTGATGATGGATGTAAGTGAATCGAGTAGGAGGTTTTATTCCCAATCCCTTTCCCTTGGACGACAAAGGCAAATCTGGATTCCAATTTATGATATACTTGAAAGAGTTGCAGCAGACATGTCATAAACTTCCATTGGTTATCATGTTGCGATTTATTTCTCGTAGAATCAGAAAAATTGACATTTTCAAGTGAGTAAAAAGGACAAGGTTCCGGAAAGAAATGCCAGGAACCTCTGCGGATCTAAAATAAACCAAACTAGAGGACTAGATATGAATTGATCGTAACAGGTGATGAAAGAAATAGTAGAAGAACAAAAAAAGAACGATTAGGTCCGCAACAGATTGTCAACCAAATATGCAGAGTTCGATCTGGAGTTCAACGGTAGCTTCGGTATACTGTGCTGTACATGCGGCTCTCGGCGTAACTAACCAGATCATTGGGGCGAGGAAGGCAAGAAGCCAGACCTGTACAAAAATCATATAAAGTATGACTAATAAGAAGGAAGAGAGCAATTGCTAGCTTCGAGATAAGAAAGGTTGTCACCAAGTTCGTATGCCTTGGCAGCATCTTTAACAGCAATGTGGGCAGATATCTTTCTGATATTTGAGAGTGGTGGGTATATCAGTCTCTTGTCGAAGTTCTCCTGGTCACTTGGGAGGCCAAAGCTTCCCGTGATAGGAGTCTGTGTTATATAAGAAAAGGGTATTTTTAAACTTTGTAAAAGTGAATTTTGTACATTTTAATAAATATATCTTTGAAAAGGAAGTAATAGTTCAATCTATGATAAGTGATATTAAAACTAAACTCATTTCAATTTTAATGTCTTAACCAAACACTCGCGTATAACAAACACGTTTATCAAGTGTTCATAAGTTTCAAAATAAAATATAATAGATATGCAGGAAGTCTTACCATGATAAAAGTGTCACAGAATTTGATGAGAAGGGAGAATGTAATAAAATCTTATATTTGATAGAAAAATATATTTTTGAGTTTTATAAAAGTGAGTTTTGCACGTTCCTGCTGCAATAGAGAAAAATAGAACCGGTTGAAGTAAAGATCTAGCCTGCTGTGTCTACTGAGAATGGCGAAGTTAAGTGGAAGGTGTTTTTCTTTTCATTTTCCTAATTGGGATCAGATTTGATCAGTGTCAAATGCACATTTCCAATACAGAATGTAGTCATCCAAGTACTTACAAGCTGCTAAAAGCATATCATCATGCACACGATTTGCACCCGAGAGGATCAAACCCAGACCAAATCCACGGAATATGTAAGAACAGAAGTAAATAACTAGTTACTGTAAATTTCATGTTCAGAGAATTTTTACCAACAAAATGTTTCGGATGCAGCTAATACCTGGCCAGGCACATAAACTTTCCCATTGCATTAAACGGGGTCAAATGGGCTTCCACTGGCAAAGATTGCTCGACCCTGCAGACTAAGAAAGCAAAATTAACAATGAAGATTGTGTATCTATTGATTTTTCAAACTCCAAAGGCAAATGAAGAGAGAATCTCAGCATAGGTGTTGCAAAAGAATCCATATATTGTTTTACCTCACTCTATATATAAGCTTCTTCGGCTGTACATTCAGACTGTGAGGCAGGATTGGAGAGAGCAAAAATAACAGGTCTCTGCAATGCCAAACATTGACACGATGAGAAATTATTCTGGACAGATAAATATTCATTTGTGCAAGATAAGTGTAAGAGATGGAGGAAAGTGGGGTTGAACCTCATTGAGAGATGACATTGCCGCGACCACCACCTTTGTGAATGTCCTCCCTTCTCCAGATGTTCCCATCAACATTGTCAGCTTGATTGCCTGATTAGTTGGGAGCACAAGCATTAGGTAAGACGGTAGTCAAAACCTTACAAGATATTATCCCAAAAACAAAAAAACTTTACTAGGGCATCACTCGTTACTTTTTTCCATACCTTGACAGCATCTGGTAATTACTTGATGGGTTCATGCTCATGAGCCCATGGCATCTTGAAGTGTTGAACGGACCCCTAACGAGAGCTAACAATCAGTCCCTGCAATAGGATTACAACATCTATTGCAACTTGAAATAAGATTAACAAGAACTTAATAGTATAGTTTTTAGAGGAAAGAGAAGGGAAAAGGAAAGGAAAGAAGGCTAATACATTTCAACAACCAAACAATTAAAGTAAAGGAGCACTATGATACCTTCGAATCCACTAGCCAAATCTTCCTGCGGGTCTCTTCAACTGGAGCTTTCGTCTGCCAAGAACATGTACATGATTAATCACAGAGGTTGGCTGGGGAAAAATTAAAAGAGAAAGGTGACAAGTTTACACCTGTTTTGACATTTCAAGAGCAATAAGCTCTGCTATACCGGTTCCAGCCTTCAACATTCAAAGGATAAAAGTGAGTACAAACTGATCAATGAACAAATGCAACGTGTATACGTGCATGTCTTCTCTCGATAGAAGAAAGGAACAGAAAGAAAGCAAAGAAATAAGAGACAGGCAGCAAACTAAAGTTGGAATACCTTCAAAAAATTAACATGCCCTTTAAATTGGGCAAATATCGCACAAAGTTAAACAGACACAAAAGTAGTAGTTATGCATGAATAATCAATAATATGTATGCAAAACACAGGTTTCCATTGTTGAAAATGACCTGTAAACTGAAATGATGAAGCATATCCTAATTACATAGGGAGGCACACACAGGTAAATCACCCAAGTAAGGGACATTAAAGCAAGTACAGCTTTAAATACGTTAAAAATTCACATGAGAGCTCCTGGTGCACTTATTTGAACAATACAGAAAAAGAAGTAGAAAGTTCTTAAAGCATATGGTGTTTTAGGCCTTCAGCCTCACCTCTCCAGCACCCAGGAACAAGAAAGTTTGATCAGCGAGGTTTCCACCAAGTAATTTCAAAGCGGAAAGAATTCCAGCTAATACCACAGATGCTGTACCCTGCAATGGATGAAAGAGCTCAAAATTAGAAAATATAGTGTTTATCAAGACCAAAAAAAATGGTGTCCTCCTTAGACAGAGAAGAGGAACAGAGCTTTTACAACATTGTTACCTGTGTATCATCATTGAAAACGAGATGGGTTGAGTTGTATTTTGACAGCAGCTCAAATGCACTGTGATTTGCAAAATCTTCAAATTGAAAAAGATGCTAATATTCTTCAGAGAACATAATCATATAAAGTTCAGAAGCTGCTCTTTTAATATTAAAATCTTTAGAATGACGAGTGACCTGTACAAGGACTTTCTCCCCGTAGTTTTGCTTAACTGCACTCATGAACTCATGAAGAAATTTTGGCGTATTCCTAAATTATAGAAGCCAACATTTTCAGAAAAATAAGTATATTTCAGGGCATAGCAAAGTACGATGGTTAAAAAGGGACAACAAAAAAGGAAAATCTTTAAACCTGCCCTTGCCCTCTTTTGCCCAAATCCAATGTAGAACTCGTTGTTCAACAACTGCTCCTTGTTTGTGCCAACATCTATGGTTATGGGCAAGCACTGCAGATGGTAATTGCAGGCGTCACATATCAAATAAGTTTGTAAAGACACCAAAACTCAAACTTTACTCCAGCACTGATATTCAAAGAATGTTATCCATTAAACAGAAAGAGCAACATAATAAACAAGATAGTAATTAAACGATTAAAACAAGTATTAATCAAAGTAATGCTTACGGCTGAGGGACGGAGTCCGCCGAGAGCTGTGTACAAAGAAAGTTTTCCTACAGGTATCCCCATTCCCTGCAAACATTCAGTGCATTCGCATTAATTAAGATGCTAAAAATCCGACAATTAAAGACAGAGTGGAAGGGACCATCATTCCAACTCATGACTTAAATACAAATATATTACCTGGCAGCCAAGTTCCCCGAGACCCCAAAATACGCTCACCATCACTCACCGTCAGTAACCACAATAACTTGAATGTTTCTCTCAGGCCAGTTTTTCAATACTTCCGAAGATCTTCCCCCTGATAGCCCACTGCTTATTAGCATCCACTTGATCCAATTCAATAGAGAAATAAAACAGATTAATAAAAATATACAATCATAACATCATACTTCTGTTTCAAACTGATGTAAAGACCCTGAGGACGCCGGAAAATGTTCCCAGATTTCTGGCAAGCTTCGCCAACCGTTGGAGTGCATACAACTGGGAGCAGTTCCTCCACATTATCAATCAGAAGCTAGTAAAACAGCCTTTCATTCCTCTCCTGCCATACATTCAACAGTAAAATGAGAAGGTTAAAAAAGAACCACTTTCAACGCTGTGTCTTCAGAATCAACTACTGCACAGAAATACCGATTGTGATGTTGAAATATTCAAGAGTATTGTTCAACACAAAATTGAATCGGTTAATCGTTCTTATTTGACATATCCAAGTCTCAATTTTGTCTGCTAATTACTAGACAACCTTGCATGCACCCCAAACTCAGAGAAAAACAGAAGTTCTAAGTTTTTTCCATCCTCCATCTATACTCTCTTTCTATAACACGGGAAAAGTACAGCACCTGTGCAAAGGTATTCATGATAGGTGAACAGTACCTGAAGATCCATCATTGCGATGTACCGCTGCAAAGGAACTTTATATTGGCGAAAGTTGTGCATAAACTTTTCTCCTGAGCAAACAAAGTTGTAATAGATGTAAGCAAAAGGTCAAATGGATTTGAATTGTAAGTAATATTATTAAACTAACCTGAAGCTCCTTCATAACTGCTGGGGGCAAAAGGCCAACAAGTAATGAGCATCTCTCTTGTGGTCATTGAAAGCAAGTCCCTTGTTGT
The DNA here is from genome assembly GCA_032401905.1 of Swietenia macrophylla. NCBI lineage: Eukaryota > Viridiplantae > Streptophyta > Magnoliopsida > Sapindales > Meliaceae > Swietenia > Swietenia macrophylla. Next base: position 1,761,010 of record CP135561.1, on the reverse strand, counting down.
GATGTGGATCCCGCAACAAGGTATACCCACCGAAACAGATATGATGAAGAAAATTGGTTAGTTAACAATTCAAAACAAAAAATATTCTGCTGATTTGAGATCTCGACCATTCAGATTATGCATATCTAGATCCTAGAAACCCCAACTTCTAAACTTATAATCCATATATCACATAAAGTAGCCATTATGTAACAAAAAAAATAAAAAAAAATTGAAACAACTAAACATAAAGATGAAAATTTTTAAGAACAAGAGGAGATGAACTGCCAGGTACAAAAACATATCAACTTTCAGTATCAAAGATTGAATTAAAATGGTAAATAGGCCATTGTTGGATAAACTTGTGTAATGTGTAATGACCTAGCAACGGAGACAGTCCATGGAGTTATAAACTGATCCTCGCATGCAAAATCTTCACCATACACGTCCTCGACACCATCAGCAACACCAGCCTTGTTATTCAAATCACCACCGTTGATCATTGTACTCTCCATTAAAGCCCAAAGCTTTCTCTCTTCTCTACCCAACAACAGTTTCTGCAGAGACTAACACAAGCGAAAAGCCAAAAACAGCCCATAGAAAATGAACCCAGAAAGCCAAAACACCAAAAACAAGCTTTGTGATGCTGTGATTCACCAACATGGAACATGACCCTCTTTTATAAGCAACCAAAAGCAAGAGAGTGCTATTCGTTTCATTGTCAAATGGAATAACATAATCTCGCCTGCGTGTACAATTCTGTTGAAAGAATCAATAAGGTTACTTTAGAACTACAATTTTTTTAAAGAAAACAATATTATTCTGTAGTATGAATGAACGTTGCACAGCAGAAATAATTTAATGGTAGGGAAATCATTGTATAGGAGGGACGCGCCAGGATTGAACAGACATTATGTTTTCCCGTTTTTCGAAGAGAGAAAGTCGTTGGTACACCTGTGGAGGCTGAGTTTGGTACATCAAAAATTACTGAGTCGGAGTTGGGATAAGTTATGGAGCCTTGCATTGAATGACAATTAGTGTGAACCAACAAGAGGCTGCGAGAAATTCCAAAGTCACCTCTGTATACTTCAGTTAGCTTTTCACATCAAATTTAGTATCCTTTTTCCAGGATTTGATTCGCTATCTTGCAAATACAGAGCATACTATTACTCGATCACATCACATGTAAAAACAACCATCATTTAAGAGTTGCTGATCAGATGATCGCAATCCCAACCCAAGTACTTCCATTATTGATTTCCAGTGTGCTCGTGCTTGTTTGTCCAATCATTTCAAATGACTTCACCATAGATATGTCCATCACTGTAAAAAACGAGAACCCGATTTTAAATACTATTGTTATATGAATCAATTTGATTTCTTACAGTCTTGCAGCTAAACAGAATAGAAGTTTGTTCTCGTTTCGATTCGGTTTTGAACATGGACTTGAATATATTAGCCCCGGTCTTGCGGTTCAAAAAGCACTTCTGCTTAGTTAGGAATCGAATTAGATACCAAAAAAGCACTTTTCACATCTTCTCTCTGTGTCATATCTTCATCTGGGTATTCATCAATTTTTTGCGGACCAATGTGATTTGAGCAGAAGTTCTAAAGCTGGCTTATTCTCTGTTTTCCTTTTTCTTTTTCTTTTTTTACTTCTTTGTATATGTGACGATGTGATGGTCAATATTCAATTTTTCGATCATTCTTCTTTTTTATTTCGGTGGGGGAGGGGGTGAAGGGGATGTGGTTCGGTAGTGTGCGGGATTGTTCATTATGTTCTAAAAGATTCCAGTTCTAATGAATCAATAAAACTTGCCTTGCAGTTGTTTTATTGAAATTGTGATTTATTGTCATTTTTTGTTTCTGCGATTGTTTTATGTTAACTGCTAATCGGGATGGTAAATCTAATTGTGCCTCCTTCCTGGCGAACCAGTTGAAAAGATGGAGAAATTATTAGAGGAATCAAAAGAAGACCTGCTTAGCAGGCTATTCGGTCAAAAAGTTTGCAAAACGTTTCAAGACAGTGTACTATACATGTATCTATGTTTGGTTTTTAATGAATCAAATAAACTGTTTAGGATGTAAATACTTACATTGTGAAAATCATGTTTTGGCTCTGATTCCTTTTTGTTTTGGAATGTTATCTCTTTGCAGTTGCTCTGCTGGTCGTGCTGGAAAACCTATCATTAAATGGACAGAAGTACTTACACTTCTGTTGCAATTCACTAAACTAATGTGACATCATCATTGCCGTTATTCTTCTTTCTTGCTATCTTGTCCTGCCATTTAGATAGTATTATGATGTTGTACATAGCTGTTTTATAATCTTCTATTATCATGATTTTGTCTTAGTTACAATGTTGGCTCCGAAGTAGACAACGAGATGGACCATCAGAAGTTGCTTCTTCAACTGAGCTGCCCAGAAAAAATGACTGAGCTTCAAATAAGGAACGTGAAAGTTCTCAAGAGCCTAGAGGTGCTTCTTTCCCTAATATGATTACTGAAGTTGCGGAATACTGGAATAGGCATATGTAGTTTCTTTAAAAGATTTTACTGGTTTAATTTATGAGTTTGTAAAGGTTTACCATTTTTTTCTCTGTTTATAGCTAAGTCTGGTCAAGTATTCTTATTGTTTCTCATATTTTTTTTTTTTTTTTTTAACTAGGTTCTTATTTGGTGACTGCTATAAGTATAATGGAAATATTTATTTTTTATGGCAAGCATACATGTGATAAGGAAGAAGAGTTGGGTGGAGCATTAGATATAAAGGAAAAGTAAATAAACAAATAATACCTGGAAGTGTTTGAGCAGTTGCGAGACATTCTGTCGGTAACATTAGCTGTACACGAAGGAAATGGTTGGACTATTGCTGATTTTTTTTCTAACTGAATGTCAAATTTTGTCAAAAGTGATTGTGCCTCTAAACGGGTGGGCTCAAAGATTAAATACGTTCTGGTGCAAAATAAGCCACAAAATTTGATGATATTAAGTAGAAGACTGTTGAGAAGCCAGCCCTTCTGTAGTCTTTGCTCCATAAATTCAACTGATAAGCTTTTGTCATTTATTAAAGGAAGTTCGTGTCAGATTTGTTGGAGTTGGGGCTGTGGAAGATGAGTGGGTTAATGTTAAAAAAAAAAAAAAAAAGGCAGCACGAGAACGGTCTGTCCCTCCGGAGTATTCAGATTGCCATGAGTTGAAGGTTGGAGATCTTGCACTCTGCTACCAGGTGGTTACGCTGTGCATCTTGTACTAGAATCTTCTCAAATTTTGGCTGTGCATCTTGACTGTGATATGTCAAATTTTAGGAGGGGAGAGATCAAGCAATCCATTATAATGCTCACATTGTAGGAATTCTAACAAGAATCCATAAGGGGTTGTAGGTGCCTGTTTTTAGTCCGATACAATCAAGACAACACTGAGGCAAGTATTATCCTTTTATGTTTCATTTAATCCCAAATTTCAATATTCACCTTATGTCTGCTCGATGTTTTTCTTTCACTAGCAAAGAGTTCGTTTGAGGAGATTGTGTTGCAGGCCTACATTTTAGCCATTCTGTGCGATGCTCAAGTGTTGCTTTTACTGCTCACCTATGGTGCCTGAAATTTATAGAAATGCTACTGGAAAATGACGCGGTGTATAACTTAAGTCCCCTGAAAGTAGATCTCCATTACTGACATAGAGTTGGACAGATACCATCAATTAAAAGGATCAGATCCATTGTTACCCTAGCGCGGTCCGGTTATACCAGAGAGGATAATGTTGACTAGAATCAGTTACATTTTGTTCCAATTACCCAGTGAAAGTTGAATACACAAAACCCCCCTCAATGAACTGTGGGAGTTATTTGTGTTATGCGTTCATTCACAATATAAACATAGAAAACAAGAGATTTCAATACCATGAATGTTACCCACAAAATCTTCATCCGAATCTATTAAAAAAGAACCAGCCAATAATCTAATTCACTGTCTCCATGCATGAACAACAGTCGATCACTATCATAATCTGATCTCCAGAAAGAACAAGCAAAACAATACATATTTAGTCAAGGGCAATAAAATCATGAAAATTTATGTTTAGGAAACTTGAATCACAGCATATTTCGTCAAATCCACTCTCTAATGCCAGTCTCCGGCCAAACTAAACATAAATTCTTGTAGGTTAGATATTGTCCGTGGACAAGGTGAACTCACTTAATATGATCGGAAATTTGAGTGTGTGCTGCAAACAGATATGCATAGTGAACTCATTTAATATAATAGGAAAATTGAGAATGTGCTGCGAACAGAAACGTATGAACATAAGCATAGACACATATCAGTGTCTTCACTTCAATATCAATAAAACTTTGAGCAAAGCATACGAAATTTTCCATGTTCATGTCATATAGTTCTAGAAAAATATCATAAGCAACATCCATCTCATACTTCAGCATCTGGATTGGGTATGCTGGGCAAAAAGTTTCCAATTTTTTGACCTGCAACTCAAGAGGTAAATGAAGGCACTTAATGTCCGCATCTACTCTGTATAAATGAAATAAACAAATGAGTTATGCTGTCAACAGAAAGATATACCAGGCTTGAGCAAGTGAACATCAATGGAAAACCTACTTGCAAATAAATGTGAGGGAAGCAAATAAATAACGTGAGAACTTACGAGTCAGATCTATATCCATGCATTTCTATTAAAAATATTATGAGGTACACCTGTGGATTCTAGTTGATTCAACCAGTAAAACCTCTTGGGGAATACCAAAAAGATCTGGGGCTCGAATCTTTACTCACACCAGTGTTGGGGCGACCTTGGTGGGACTTTGGTCTATATTTGTGTAATAGTAAAAAAAAAAAAAGTACTATAAGGTAAACACCCTCTCTCCTCCCCTGCTTTTGAAACATAAACCGGTCCATCCCTAACAGGTCTTTCCAACACACTAGAGTCTAGAGAATAAAAGGCACAATGGAGATGAAAGAGAGAGATGCTCTCAATATTTTCATCATGCTCACCTGTACATGGATGAGCGGAAGTTTAACCAAATAATCCAAAAATAAGTTGAATAAAACATAAAATCAACAAATATTTGTACATTAAACAAAAAGTTCATTATTGACAGGATTTTTTTTCTCTCTTTTTCTATGAAACAAATTTTCATATTTGTGTTATGAACTTATAACTGTAAAGTACATGCATAGTAGAAAACCCCTGGTCGTAAATATTGAAGGAACCTCAAATAATCAAATGAGATTACAGAAGCTTCTTCAGAAATGCCATCACCGCAGGAAATGGAAGTCAACTCAAAAATAATGAAGTTCTCATTTCACCCCAAATGTACAGGAGAAAAACATCCTATACTTTCATTTTGAACACAAACAATGAAGCATTTCAGAGACTAAGGGAATGGCCAGAGTCTTTCCAGCTAAACATATGAAGGAACCACTGCTTGGCAGAGTGGCCAACAGAATTTGAAACCTTCCCTGAACATATATAGGTAATAAAAATGACATTAAATAAATAAACTAAACTAACCAAAATGCTATTTTAACTCAACTGGAAAAATGATTGCAATCAGAAAAAATAAATTTAAGGTTGTGATCCAGAAGTTTACATTAAGTTACTAAAAAACAATCTCAAAAATTACCGAGTTTGACAATAGCTCAGTTTCTTTGTACCAGAAATTCTCATACAGGTATACAAGAAGCCTCGCATACAGTGTTTCTGTTTCCAAGATCGTGACCCAAATTGTCAACTGATACTTCATAATCAATGAGGAAAATCTAGAATGTAAACTTAGTCAACCTTACTGTGCAAACAAAGTTAGACAAACAATGATGGTGCCAGGACTTACCAAATTGGCAACTATTAGCTTGCTTACCAGAAATTCCTGGGCAGGTATCTAAGAGGCCTTGCCTATTCTGTTTCTGCTTCCAAGATCTTGATCACTGTTAACAACTGATATTTTAAAAAATACAGAAGCAGTAGCAGATAAGCATATCAAGCAATATCCAGCAAACAAAGTTAGACAAACAACCAATATGCATGATCAATGTCTGACAACCAGTCTAAACCAAGGACAGCAGAGCATTTTGAATGCAATCAAGAGAAGACATCACTATTTGCATCTAAAATCGAATAAACTGCCAGAGTATAACCTCATATATTTTCATGAGCTTGTTCTAGGAAAGCCAGTACAGTAATTGATTGATGATTCAATGTATTCAAATTTACAAACTTTATCCAAGAGGCTTATCCCAAGAAATTTCAAAACTTTCTCAGTGAGCAAAGACCTTCAGCTTGTAAACAATGAAATAGATATGGTGATCCCCACCCAGGTCACATCATATCTTACAAGGGAATAATTATATATAAACAAATAAATAGGTAGGTAAATAGGCCTGCATTAGAAGAGAAGGGGGAACTGGAGGCTGGTTATTGATCAGAACATTTGTATAATTGTAAGAAGAGCTCCTACATTCAGACTGACCATGGACATTGGACACTGGATACACTTTAGGGTCGTGTAAATATATGCATAAAATTATAGCATAAAAAATGATAAAATAAGCCATTACAAATTGTTGCTTCAAAGTATACAGAATATGTAACATTCTCTCTCATCTTTCAGGTCAAATTGAGACATCACGGAATCAACTCCAAAACAAGGGACAATGAAATAACTAGAAGCTGAATGACTGACAGTGTCTAGAGGACATTGCAACTCATTTTCCTGGTTCCCAAAATACTGTTCATAAGAAAACATGACCCGTGCACATGCCTTCATACAAGTGATTATTGTTCAAATCTATACAAGTTTTATAACAGTAGGTAAGAATTGCCCATCCCAGTGGCTATGAAACTTCTAATATTAGCTCATAAGCATTTCAAGACAATTGAAAGACAGTGCACGGGTAATTTTACTAGATGCTGCATGATGGCGACAGAAAAGTAGAGTTTTGCATACATCAACTCCCAAATGCCGTGACCAGTCATCTTGGCTAAAGAGGATCTTAGCTTTGCAGAAAGGGTAGTAAACAGTGAGAGCTGTTTGCAGTTGTACAGGCACAGAATCACAATAAAAGCGGTATTCCATCAAAACTTCAGCAGTTCATGAAACAGTTCGACCATAGCAAACAGTTGCAATATAAAGGTTCTTTGCCCATTTCTCCTGAAATACAAAACAAAGAAAAAAGACAAAAAAAAAGAAAGCACTGTATGAATACTTACACTCGTTGAAATAAACTATCAGTTCGAAATTATAAGAAAATATTTAAAAATATCAACAAAGACATCATCCGAATGATCCACCTTGACATGAGTACTAGGAAAAGCAGAAGTTTGGAGATTCTCTTGAGTTTCATTGGCTGGTTTTCTTCGAACACTTAGAACAAAAGCAGCCTGGTCCCATGTTGCTGCAGCTGATGTGATACGATAACCACCATCCCACCTACGATGAATACCTTCACTAGGATACAGAAAATCTAGTTCCACAACCTGCATTTAAGTGGTAAAGAGAGGTTATAATAGACACATTTTCTTTACCACCAAAAAGCATTCAGCCAAGCTGATGTTCACAAATCCCAACAAGACCTGGTCAGAAAATCCTGCACCACGAGACATAACAATTGCCCATCTACTTCCAGCAGTGGCCATGGCCGTGACATAAAAACCTTCCCTCCATTTTTTATTGATCCACTTAAAGGGAAATGAATCACTGACTTTATAGGATTGCTGCAAATACTGGGTACCTATTCAAAATAGAGTAATAAAACCTAAGCAACATGTATTAAAAAGCGTTACATCATAACTGCTTCACAGAACCTACCTTTAGACATTACAACAAATGAGCTACCATTATTTGCTCCAGCTATTGCACTGATATAATAATTTTTCTCCCACTGTTCCATGATTCATTCCTTCAAAAGAAGACCAAAATTCACATGGTTAATTTGCTGAATTAAACATAAAATAAATGCTATAGATAAGTAAAAAACATCCATAGCACTTGGTGAATTGAATGATGCAATATGCCATACTGCAGATTTATATACCATTCAAATGGAACTCGAGCAACCTTGTGAAGAAAGTAGGGCGAGAGTTCAAAGACTTGAGCAGTGAAACCAGTGCCTGCATCCATAATTAGAGACCACAGGTTTGAACATGAAGCCACGCTACTGATAAATAATCCATCTTCATTTCCTTTCTCAATATGCTGAGAGAGTCTTCCGTCAGCCACATTATAATGATATCTACACATGAGTAAATTTGTCAACTTTCCATCCTGCTACCATTAACTTGAAGAACACAGTGAACAATTTCCAAGTAAATACCTCTGCTTCATAGGCCGACGAGCATTATAAACACTAATCCACTGCATTGCCGGCATACCCATACGAACCTTCTTCTTTGGTTGCTCATCTTCCTCCTCCTCCATTGTCAATCGTCCTCTCTTATGTCCTACCTGATAAATAAGCTAGAAAACACAAAATATACATGTCAATAGATTCCCATATGAAAATCTCAATATTTTCACCCCAATACCCTCTAAGTCAGAAATGTACGCTATAAAATGAAACGTACCTTTTGTGCACCATCAGTGTTTATTGGCCTTATATCTGGGTTTGGACCAACAATGCCATCGAAGAGAGAGATATATTTTGCGTAATTGGGTTCCTCGTCAAACTTTAAATTCACCACATACTCAACAAACTGTTGAAAAGGCTGAGGGCAAAAGCAACACAATGTTTCTGGGGAAGTAGCCATCTTCTTCTTACAAACAAGGAATCCTTTATTTTCTCCCTAAAAGACACAACTTGATTAGAATAATGAAGTCGTCAAAGATAAACATAAAACCCAAAATCTGCACAACTGCAAACCTGATATCCTTGCCAAGGAAGCCGGCCACGAAGAAGAAAAATGAGTGTATAAGCAAGAGACTCTAGGTCATCTCTCCGGCTACGAGTTCTACCAAGATGAGCATGTACACTAGCATACCACACAGTTCCCCTGCAGAACAGGAATTTTTATGAATCAATGATTCAGAATCAATAAAATAATATTCCAAATAAGCTAACTTAAGAAATCCAATTTTACCTAAAAACATCAGGACGTTGATCATATTCAACATGTAGGCCAGTTGAACTATCTCGCCATCTGGTAGCTGCAATGCAACACAGATGCAAAATGATTAAATCATTAGATGTACTCCATGCCAAATGGGGAAGAAAATATGTTTTACGACTTACCTAGCCCAAGGTCAACAAGAAAAAGCTTTTTCTCATCAGGAGTTCCTGGAGGACCAAGCAAAAAGTTCTCAGGTTTAACATCCCCGTGGACATATCTGCCAAAAGTAGAAGCAGCCATATTACAACAACCATCATCAATTATTTTATCTATGAAAAAAAAAATACAAGAAAACATCATAATAAAGCATCACCCTCTAGAGTGCATCTTCTCTAATATGGAGATTGCTTCAATTGCAATACATGCAACCATTTCAATGGACATCCTGGATTAGAAAAATAATAATAATAACTAAACATTAGACAGAGAGGAAGTGGTCAATTCAATAACAAATGATGGGATGGAATATTCAGCCATTAGTTTCCAAAGAAGTCACGTGTGTGAATTGTTATTCCAAACATCCCATAAACTAGGTCCAAGCATATCCATAACCTGCCAGCAACATTGGCTTCTCACGCTAACTTATTGAAAGCCCACAAAAATAATAAGCTACAACCTCTTGATCAAAAAAAAAAAAAAAAAAAGAAGAAGAAGAAAGGTATTAAAATAAGCACATACCATGACATAGTAGTCACCTTGTCGGCCCTTGAAATGAACTCGTGGCACACCATGACTGCCAGCAAGTGCACTGTGCAAACAGCAGCGAAAGTGTAAGCTTAACCTCTCATACAGCATGACTTCTCAAAGAGAATGCAATAACTAACAATAAACAAAAAGAAAGAAACATAAAACAAGATAAAACAGAAGTCTCACTTGTAAACTTGCCACTCATAAGGCGATCCATAATTACATCCTTTGCTACTTCTATGTTCAAATTTTAAGGCTACCTAAAATTCATGAGGAAACATAAGTACGGTGCTATTAAAATCAATATATCAAACAATTTCAGCAATAATGCCATGCCTTTACAGCTCCTGGGCCAGTTCTTTCATTTGCACTTGTACCATTCGCCGGCCAACATACACTTGTCCAAATCCACCTTTCCCCAGTTTTCTGTCTATTCTGTACATTGGGGAACCACCAACCTGGACCTGTGGTCATGAAATCAGAAAACAAGACACAGAAAAAACAATATGAAAACAACTCTCCGACATGAAACATCACCATCAAAAATTACTTTAAAGTCAGAGAAAAAAGAATATGAAAAGAAAATCATGAATAATCAACAATTAATATTATCACAATCCAAAAGATGAATATATCACGGAAAGATGTATAACGTTGGCCATATCATTTAAGCTAGTGTTTGTCAGCCGGTCATATTAGCAGTTCAAATAAGAATTACAGCTGCAACAATTTGCAGGGTGGCTTTAGAAAAACGAAAAAGGAAATTTCTTTTCAGTTCTTGTATTTCCTACATTCCCTCCAAGGCCCAAACCAAATAAACCTCAAAAGAAACCAAAAATTAAAATCCAATACTTACAATCTTTTCACCAGTTTTCTCATCAACCAAGCAACAAGCTACAAGTATTAAAATTTCAAAATTTTCTTCTCTTCTCCTCAATCCTCCTCCAATCATCTCCAAACAATTTCAGTTCTCAGCTCACAAAAACTTAAATATAAAAATTAAAAACTAACATTCATCCTTTACACACATACAGACACACAGAACAAGACAAGCTCTTTTATTCCTCTCTTCCGTTTCCTGAACTTTTCTAGTAAAACAAAGAACCATTAAAAATTTCACCTTCTCAGGAAGAGGAGCTGTGCTTCCCTCATCCTCAGCTCCAGCACCCTTGTCGCCGCTACGGCCACCACTATCATATTCAGCCATATTTTTCTCCGCAGCCTCTTCTCTCAAAAACCTAACCTCTTCCTTTCCGTTTAAAGGCGTCGTTTCCTCGGTGTTCACAATATTATTACTCCTATTTTTTTTTTTCTTTTTGTTTCATAAACGGCAACGATCGTGTCACCTGTTTTATCTGTTCTCCTCTGTTCAAGCGTTGTTACGGTCAGTCTGTCACTGTTATTTTTGTCGTTAGTATTATCCTCGGGTTCTCGATTGGATTTACACCGGCCCAATTTTTGAGAGCTCGGCTACGCAGTTCAGACATATTAACGTGGTTCATCCAGGAAGGAGAAGATTCATGAAGCTTCTAAAATCATCGGCGGAGATTACGATGTGTTTGCTTTAAACTGAAGAAGCAGATGGAAATGAGGATTATAAAGAGAAAATTAGGGCTTAGAGAATTGAGAATTTGGAGATTTGTGGAGGGAAATGGAAATAAAGTGATTCTCTAAATTTCTATTATTCCACAAAGAAAGAAAGGAAAGAGAGAAAGAGAAGCGTGATGCAAGCCGAGAAGAAGCAATCATCTCCTCGTCCCTTGTGTTTGTGGATTTTTTTTAAAAAATTAAATTAAAAATAATTTTTTAATTTTTAAATATTAATTTTAAATTTTGTCTATTGTCAAACTTTTCCCCGCTTCATTTTCGTATTCCTTTTTCCTGTGAAATTTAAACAATTATATATATTCAAACGACACGTCGTCACGGGTACAGAAGAAAGGAGTTTGTGGTAAGGCTAATATTGAACAATTCTAGAATTTACTTATTCCATGGAGTAAGAAAAAGAAGGCGCCAAACATAACAAATAAAAATGTCGTTTCTTGTTAAGTGACGGACTTTAACTAATCTAAGCTTGAACGTCTCGAAGAAAGGCCGTAGACAATCAATCACGTGTTGCAGTCCTGCCTCCAAATCGTCAACTAAATTTGGCTGTGTAAATCAGATAGAAGCACGTCAACCGAATCGCACCTAAACGCACGCACGCGCACGAGAATTGCTTTTCAATACCCACCTCATTCCTAATCCTACTGTTAAAGACGAGACGAGACGATTATAACAACAACAACGTTTTATATCATTCATTCGTTCGTAGGTATGGATTTTGTATTACTATAATTTCTTTATGTTTCTGTCAAAGTTATAGTGGATACTAACTTAATGGTTACGTAGAAGTTGGCTGAGGATGGGAATCGAATTCTTTGTGAAAGAATGAAAGAGAATTTTACAAGCATCCATCTGTGCAAATAAGAAGTCTGTCCCCACAGCCCCCGTACAGCCACAGTTCTGCAATACAATTGGTGGGCGAGGGCGCTTTGTCCTCTCGCTTCTGAATCCAAGATACCATATCCCATCTTGACTTGAGCATCGTAGCCGAAAACCCAATTATACTTGTGGGCTTTAGCCCAATATCAGTTACGGGCTTTCGTCCTACAATCCAGGGGACAAATTGAAATGCAAAACCATTAGTTCTTGTTCCTTGTAATAAATTAGAAGTAGTCAGAGTCTAATGGAGGAGCTATGCTTCTCAATCATGTAGACAGGGCAGAACCCTTGTTTCGCACAGTTGCAGTGTCTTTCATGCTTATGTACGATCGTTAAACCGGAATTGCCAAACGAAGATCGCAGAGGTTAGCTGCCAGTTTTCGCCTTGTGCAACTTCAGTTGCTTGTAAAATCTTTTAATGAACTCCTCCTCAGCTTCCTTGTCATCATCCTCAACGGAAGCGGCGAGTCTGTTAACCTCACACACCGCCCACTTGAACCACCGAAGGCGAAACCTCTGCCACATCAGCATCCAATACTGCCACGCCATCATCATAAGTGGCTACTGCTGGCGTTTGTGTGGGGAAAGCCTTTGCGCCTACTGACGGGGAAGGGGATGTAGGTTTGAAAAGCCGAACTATTACAGCAGCTGAACTGGTACTCTCCGGGAGAATGAAAGTAGGTTTCTAGTGAAAGAAGAGTTAGCCTTTTGCCCTTAATCGATCATAATTAAATCGGGGACCATCTAACTGAAAGTGGGAGCGATTGATTATTAATTGTCGTATCATGGGAGTTGCCGTGACATTCCATTTCTCTCACAGTTACGACAGAGCTGAAGACAGCATGGCAATAATTGTTATTTTTTACCATTCCTTGGGCTAGCGAGCCATCGACGATATGACAACCTCTCTCTATTAACGGGGCGGCAGAGATATTAGCATCCTTTTATGACGTTCAACATCTATAGTTAGCTCTCCAAACAAAAAAGGACACGCATAGTTAAAGTGGTATGGCGGTGATTGAGTGATGGTTTGCCATTGATCCTGTGGAAGTGTGGACAGTAGATGAGTTGTGTCAGACTCTCCATGAGCGGTTCACGATGCTTGCAAGACCCTCCATAAGCCGTTCACTTGTCCGAGCTATTAGCTTTTTCTAAAAGCGATAATACTGCTTAGATAATAATTTTGACTTTTATCGTTTTCTTCGCATTAAATAATACTGTCACATTGTGCATAAATTCTTGCGAGGTTTCAGCTTCTCTTGGCGCCTATTGCTTAGAGTCTTCTACAAAACGAACGTCGGGAATATCCAAGTCCAGAGACAGTTTAATTTCTCAATCGAATGGAGCAAAATTTGCAGCCAAAATGGGAAGGCAAGGTTTCCACAAAACTATCAAAAGCCACTGCAGGCCAAATTTGGCCTCTTATTACCGACTTCTTTAACCTACACAAGTATTTTCCCAGCCTGGCAACCAGCTATGGCGTCCACGGAACCAACGGTGAGCCTGGTTGCATCCGATACTGTGCTGGCTTTTCGATCCCATCCAGCGTCGGCAATAACACTGCTAGCTGGTCCAAAGAGAGATTAATGGCCGTTGATCACGTTCAACGTTGCTTAAGTTATGAGATGATTGACAGCAATATTGGGTTCAAGTCATATGTTTCAACGGTCAAGATTGTTCCAGGAGATGATAATAATGGTATTGGTCGAAGTGGGTGTGTGATCGAGTGGTCGTTTACTGTAGATCCAGTGGAAGGCTTGGTGCTTGAAGATCTGGTGAACAAGTATGATGTGGGATTACAGCGCATGACCAAGAGACTGCAGGATGCGGTCCTATCTACTTCAAGTTTAGTTAGTTAGTGTTTACATCACTTCAGAACGACAAGCAGCCTAATATCAGCAAGGTGTGCTTTAACTAATTTGTTTTAGATTGGTTTTCTGTTGCTCTTTGTAGCCAAGTCTGTGTTGTCTTTCATTATTTTGATATTTCTTTTAACCATCCTCGTACTGGTTGGGATACAGTTCAAAGGGACAAACATATGACCCAACAATAGTGTTGGGCAAATTCGGTCCGGATGGATGTAGGTCAAAAATTATCATTTGAATCAATATAAGTAACTTTAAAATATTATTACATAATGGTAAGATTAAATTATTTTATTCAATTATTAAATTATTTTATTTAATTATATTTACTTTTAACATTGAAAGATAAATTTAGTTGTAAGATTTGTATGTCCGAAAATAATTTGATTAAAAATTTATTTAAAATTAAAATTTTTAAAATTTTAAATTATGAGATGTTAAATTTTTAATTAATTGAAAAATTATTAAATATTAAATTTAAATTTTTTATATTTATTTAATTAAATTAATTTAAATCAAACACAATCTAAAAATTTATTTAATTATTATAATTTAATTTTTTTAATACAAATTTAATTTGATTTGATTTGGTTTGAACGGTGCCTAACCCTACCGGGGCAGGGAAAATTGAGAGCGGAAAGTTTCAAAAGAATAGAAGTTGTAATGTCATACAGTATAACCATCAAAGCAGTGAGATAAATCATGGAAGATACAAACGGATGACCTTTTACTTCTTCTTTTTTGGTTGAAGAACACAAACAATGTAGTTATAAACTTTACTGCCAAAGTAAATCTAAGAGATTCCCCAACACAGATGTGTGGATGAATAGCTAATGCCCGACCACCTGAAATCCCCAAATAAACTTGCAGGAAATAGAACTCCTATAAGATGAACGAATCACCTTTGTCAATACTGGCAACCAATCTTTTCTCCATCCAGTTTATTATATCCTGCGCAACTTCGTCGCTCTCCGGCTCAAAGAGAAGGTCATGCAAGAAGCCCTCGTACAACTTTATATCTTTAAACACAGAAGCAGCCTCGTTGTATAAATCCCGGGAGGCCAGAGGGTCAGTGACTTTGTCTGCTGTCCCATGAAGAACAAAGAACGGAATGGTCACGGACTTGAAGTTCCGCATCAAGTAGGATGAAATGCGCAATATCTCATGGCCTGTTCGGACCCTTATGGGTCCTGTGTAGACCAATGGATCAGAATACTTTGCCATTTGCGCTGCTGGATCCCTAGAAACTGGAATGCCCCTTCTGTTAGCACCTTTAAACTGAAACTTGGGAACAACCAGAGAAAAAATAGGGGCCACGGCCTGAATGAAGTATCAATGATAGAATTTTAGTTACTGAATAAGGAAATACAAGAAAAATATATATTCCAAACAGCTTTACTTCTTATCATTTTCATAGTTTGTGACATGCAGCTAAGAAAAAAGGAAGAAACTACTAACTCCAACAATAGGATGCGCTGGCTCAACACGTAAAGCTGGTGCTGATAGCACAATTCCCTCCAGCATTGCCCTAATCTGTGGATATGAAGCAGCCTATACAAAGAAGCACTTTATAATTAACTCGGAACTTCTATCAAAAATCAACTCAGATGGTACAAGTATGTATCTCGCTATTTCTCACTTTCAGAACTACAGCCCCACCAGTTGAGTGACCAAAGAGAAAGCATGGTACTGCAGGATTATCTGATTTGATTTTTTCCAAGAAAGCCCCCTGTTTAACAGAAGATAAGGGGGTTATGTCTCCCTTAAAGCGATCAGGTAACCTACAGTTAAAACAACAAATTGTTATGGATTTCAGACACAGCAAAGTAGTACCATTCTAAGTTTTCTAATTGTTCAGACACAGTCAGCAGACACAGCGTGGCAAACTGTTAGTTGCATGACTCAATTTCAAGGTGCAGTTATCACAGTGGATAACTGGAAAACAAAGTTAAACCTACAGTGTCTGCAACCACATGGTCAAGTGAAGGAACATATCCATGCAATCCATCGCTCCCACCATGACCTAAATTTAAGAAGAATAACCAATTAAAAGAATGAAAAACTAACATTCAAGACAGAGAGCTTATCGAGTTGAGAAAGAACTTATGTACCAATCCAGTCCATAGCATAGACCCCAAAGTTGCTTGAAGTTAGTTGCCTAGCAAAATGAGTATACCTACCACTAAAAATAAAATAAACACAATAGAAGAAAGGCAGATCATTTTTCACGGCTTGAATTAAAAGAAAAAAGAGAGTAAGAAGCAAACAGAGTAATGATTCCAAAACAGGCTACTCAATTACCTGTGCTCATTCAACCCGTGTATTATGATCAAAATGCCCCTGAAAGAATAAAACACATGAAATTAAAACACAAACATGAAGAGCCACTGAATAAGGGTAGCAGTAAGGGTTGTATAAACTGTGTGTGCTAAAGCTGTGTGGAATAAGAACCACAAAAAAATCAGAGCACCATGTGCCACCAAAGCCCTTTAATTCATTTTGCACAGTGTAACTCCTGGCGTGTGAGAGTTTTATTAAATGATTTATTACACCAATGATATGCTAATAGCAAATATAATTTACACAGTATCTCCATAGTAGCAGTAATTTTTTTTTTTTTTTGTAAGAAAATACAGCAATATCCTTCCACAAGTGACGAGAAGCATTATAGAAACCAAAACATAATACATTTATGCGAATCATACTGAACCATACTACTAACATATTTCAACATTTGGATATTTTAAATGTTGCAACTGTCCTGATAAATTAAAATCAATGTACATTCTCCAGAAACCACAAAGCTAATTTTGAAATATAATGAGATTGAGAGATAGAACTCAGAGTGTCCATTACTTTCTATTTACTTTTACTATCTGATCAGCACGGGAATGAAAACAAACCCCCTCCACAATCCCAACTAATTAGATTTTAGTAAAAGTTAGTATCCCATTGATTCCGTTAATCACCAGACAAACAGATTCCCGACACAAACTTATTGACATATCTTACACCAGATTCTCGACTTCTTAAAAAAGGTAGAAATGTTCCCAATTTACTTTTCATTTACCCTTTCCTATACGCATTCACCAATCAAACAGGCCATAACATATTGAAAGCCAAAATTCAAAACCCGATTCGAAGTATCAAAAAAAAAACAACAAATGAAAGACCTTACTTCAGTTCCCCCGTAACCGGGAACCACGATCGGCAAAATAAGGCGTTCCTTCTAACGCCATAAAAAAGAGAAGTGCTCCACCGGCACCGAACTTCCCCATCGTCGGTCTCGAATCCCATTTTTATGTCCTCGGCCAACGCTCTTCTTCGCATGGTGTCCTCCTCGTCTCCTTTCTACACCGATTTCCGCTACCAAGTTTTCGCCGGAGATTTCTGCGCGCCGGCTGCCGAGCGTCGTGGCAGGAGGAAGAGGACAAGAGCAAAAATGATTGATTGGATGAAAATTATGGATGTTCTCAAGGTTCTTAGGATCGAGATTATGCGATTGCTCGCTCCCGACGTCAATGGCTCCATCTCGGCCGTGGACATGCCGCCAATGGACGGACGAGAATTTATGATGGACTACCAAATGAAAGAGCAAGAGAAATGCAGAGAAGTCAATAGAAACCGAAGAAGAAGCCACACCCAAAATCAGATAGAAACGCCAAGCTCGCTTTTATGGCGTATTTAGAGTGGACGGGACGGAGAGAGAGGACAGAACGTGTTCATTAGCTGTAACAAAGGATGGCCGAAGTGATCCTGTTGCCTGACGTGGCGTTATATTGGTGGAGAGAGTAGAATGCAGGTCAACGGAATCAAAAATCTGATTGGACTAGTTCAGATGTATCCCTTCGTTTGGAGAGATGAACGGTGGTGATGGAGTTGTTGAAGACGCGTGTATCAGTACAGGTAGAATCAGGTGTATGAGATTTATTTTTTTTTTTCATTAGAGAGATGAAAGCCGATGGGAAAGTACAGTGAAGGTCACGTATCTCTTTGAATAAATCTGCAGTCGATCCTCTAACCGTGTGAACATATGGGCAGGCGGGCCCCTTCAAACGTTCCGTTATCTTTCATATATATGCATTTATTAAGCTGAAGCAGGCACTCGAACCGGCTAGGAAAGTGGCGGGTAATAAACTGATACATGGATTAAACGGACGACGAAAGACTTCCGTTTCATAGATGAAAGTCTGAAGATACTCGTAGTCAGGGACCACTATATGGGATTTTTCTGCTCTTTCAGTTTGAATTGCGAAATTAATGGACCCCGGCGTAATTTTCCAAATGTCTGTGATAATATTATTAATCAATTATTCTAATTACAATTTAATTAAGTATAATATGAAAATCTGGCAAATGAGGACAGTGGGGATGGGGCCTCGTTTTTGGAGAAATGGGCCGCTCTTTCAACTCACTCCAAAAAGAGGTGATAAATTTGAGCCGGGCCACAATATGCATGCGATTGTCCATATCAATCAGTGCTGCTTCCAACAAAAGAGGAGTCGATTATTAATTTGTGATCAGCAGCCAAACCAGGTGACAACTCAACTCCACTGAGTGTCATAATAGTATTTAAAGAAAATGGTGGGTGAAATTTTTTAATTAATAAAAAAATATATATTTATTAATAAATAATTTAAAAATTAAATAAATAAATATAATTTAATTAAAAATAAATCACGTTAAATTATTTGTATATGGCGTGATTTATTTCATACCTTATCAATTTTAATATTTTAATTATACTGTGCCGCCTCTGCACATATTAATTAGTATTATTACTATTACCATTATGCAGAGATAAAAAGGAGCAGAGAAGAAGAGTAGGAGGATGCCATGACCCTTTTCTTTGAGCCGGATCGTCAAGAACATGAGCGGGAAAAAGTAAAAGAAATCGTCAGAAAATTTCTTTCCGCTTGCAACATTGACTACCTCAGCCCTACTCTTTATCAACCCAAATTTACCGGCAACATCAATGCATTCTCGTTGAATTCTACCTCAAAAATACAAACATGTATTAGGTATCCTGTCACTTCTATAATATATTTATGTCATAAATAGTAGATTCTGCATCACGTTCAATGATCATAAATTTATAATCAATGTCATTGGATCTTAATATAATCCATCAAAAATGTCAATTAATGGTAGTCCAAATCCTATATGACTGTGCTATTTGATACTTCTAGTTCACTTCTTTAGTTAATCAATGCACTTCGTCAGTTTTGTCATACTTGGCCTAAACGTAGATGCCAAGTTTTTCTCGAAGCATAACTTCATACTTTTTCTTTATTTAATCCGATTTGGGCAAAGTTTAGTTGCACAAATGAGATCATTCTCATAAAGTTTCAAAAGTTTTCTAAATAATTACTGTAAAAGAAACAACTAAATTATGGCATGTGGAGTCTACCTTTTCGGCCCTTGAACGCCTCTCTGATATCCCAACTGCGCATTCGTCATTAATTATCCTCTTCGTCTCCGTTCACGCACAGAGACAGAGGTCTTTCAGCTGGGCATGAAAATGGAGGGAAGCCAGCCAGTGGTGGCAAAGAAGCCGCGCAAAATGGTTCCCCTAATTTTGTCCTGTCACTAAGACATAAGAAAGGCCATGCTGTATCAGTGTCGGTGGACTCGATGTTATCGATTAACAATACAAATAAATGGCAGTACAAACTCTAGATGACCATGCTTGGTGATAATTTTCCACTAATTGACCATTCTCCTCAATAAATTTCGAAAGCACTATTCTGCACGATTGCTGGGAACTTTCTCATTATCCTATTGTTGGTCGTTTTTGGATGCATTTTGTAAGTCATTTATTAATTGCATGTCTTCTTTACTTTTCTATACATAAGATGTTATAACTTCTTTTAAGAATGGTGAGGCTAATCATGTTGTTATTGACTAAATATGCCTAATAGTTATGTTCTTTTTTGTTCATATTTCCACTTATAATTCATTCGAAACCTTCAAGTCAGTGACTGTTCCAATCTTTGTACTTGATGGGAGTCCCTCTAGCCCTCTTATGATTTATTTATACAATGACAATGAGAAAGCTTAATTCCATGTTCAAATTAAGACATTCTGTTGTTTGCATGACCTTTCTCTCCGACTCGGAGCGCAGGATACACACACACACACACACACACACACACATACATACAAATATATATATAGATATATATATATAGCCAGAATACACCATCAGAAAAACTCAAACTACGTGTATGGCTCTATAATGCTATAATTTTGATCTGGGGTATTCAAGAATATTAGAAAACTGAGCGCTGAACTCATGTTATTTGAAGTTCAACAAACTCTTAGGATGTTCTTATGCAATAGAGAAATCTTATTGAATAGCTCAAAACAGTCCATACATAATGCCAAATATACATAGTACATAAAACCACAGTACTTATGATGTTCCATCCATGATACGCAGAACTTATAGCATTACTATCACGCATGAGTCAATTATTACACGGTCTGGAGAAGTTATGGTTCCATCTTCTTTGCCATGAATTGTAGAGTATAATCTAAGTAAGAAACCAAATCTTCATGTGTTGACCCTTCGAATGGGCCAGCAACATATGCCCACTCGATGATGCACCTATTTTTTCCATCATCATTACTTGGCAGTACCTTGATCGTGGCCACATAGTAATCAATTCTAACGTTGTTCTCAGTGACCTGGTAGCTTAAACACCGTTGGACGGGATCGAGCATAATCAGCTTGCCTCTCGACCATTGGACTGACTTATCATCTGAGCCCACAGATGGTTTATTTGCCATGCCACAGTATCGAACCTGGCCAAGCTGCCCGGGAACTCACTCCACAAGCTAACAAATGTCGACAGAGGGATGCCACTTGTGTAGGTTGCCAAAATCCTCAAGGCAAGGCCAAAGTTGGTCTGCAGTTAATCCTGATACCTCAACGCTGGCATTTCCTTCCCATTTGGCTTTTGTTTGTTCTGCCATGATAGAAAGATAAAGATTGAGATTGAGGTAGAACTAGAGAAGGAGGAGGAATGTGAGTTCAGAGCAACAAGGTAGCCTTGTTTATATAAGCTAGCAAATGCAATTACCAACTAAAAACTAATTTACTGTGCCATTGATAGACTAAATGGACCGTGGAAAGGTACATTTATTTTGTTTCTGGAACGGCCCTTCGACCGGGATTACATATTTAGGCAGTAGAAATTAAAAAATTGGACAACATAAAATATCAACCGGCAAAGACGGGAGTCGTTTTCAGCTGACGACTGATGTGCAGAGGATTGAATGTTCAACGAATAAATTTCAGTATACACCTCAATGTTTGATAAATCGCAAGTCACTCTCGTATGTTATGTGAATCTACACTTCATCCCCCATCATGATTTCTCATATTGAAATTTTAAATTATCAAATTAATAGAAAAATAAACAAAATCCTTAAATTTTCTTACAGTTTTTAAAACCATATTATTAACTTGTTATTTTCTATTTGATTTCTTCTTCGATTCTCAAACTACAAATTCGCAAATCACACCCACCATGTTTAGCATCTAATTTTCCTTGCATATTCAACAAATCAATACCCATCACGTTTAACATCTAATTCTCAGTGTTGTAGTATGGATGAAGACAAAAGTGTCCATCTATTGATTAAAGTATTCAAAGATATTATTTAATGGAAGAGACTAATGACGTTGGATGGAGAGTAAATCTAATTAAAAATTAAAGATTAAGATTTTCTTTTATTTTTTTAATTTTTAAATATATATTAATACATAGTATAATTAATAAAATATATAAAATTAATTTTACACTTTATAATTTAAATTAAAAAATTAAAATATAATATAAATTCTAATCAACAGTTATGTCATATATCGGTTAAGTTAATTATAAAAAAGATCAAAAATTTAATTTAAAATTTGTAAAAAAGTCGCCGGAATTCATTTTCAACGACCATGGAGTTTATGAATTTTTCAACTAATCCAGATAGTGTATGAATTGCATATGTCGGTAAGAGTTTTCAAGGTATGAATTTTGAACGGACTTCTGTACTGGGGCTTTTATCGTATTACCAAGGTTTTACAGCTCACACGGAATTTTCTACCTGTTAATTTGAATGGTCAAATTAACTGACGCCAGCGTGAACCTTCAAATGGTTAAAATATAAACGGTGGTCATTTGCAACTGTGATTGAATGATGTCTGAATATTGAGTAAAGCATACACATATTATAAGCATGAGCTTGTCTGGATTTAGTAGACTGGACGAGCAGCAGCTGAATAATCCTGAAATGAATATGAAATTCCTATTCACCAAGTCTGAATTGCTCAAGTTTCTAGTCGACAAATAAGCACGTGGATAGACAGAATTCGATCTAGTAGAAACATACTTATATGAAAATTAAAATGAAAACGAAATGAGATGGATGTTTAATCGTGAATTAGATGGATGATGGCATCCATAGGTCATAAAAAATTATTATAATTGAATTTTCTAATAAACTTAAAACTTTATACGTAGATGTATGTTAGTTTAATTGATAAAATCTATTCAGTGGCAAAACATATTTGACGTTCAAACCCAGCTCATCCCACCTGTTGAATAGGGATTTTCTCACACAAAGTCATGGATTTCTTTGCCTGTCCCCTAACATAATCTATTTGGCATTTAGTAGAGTATACTCTTATGTTGTGTACACTTATGCAGAGACCCAATAATCAATTTAATTGGGGATATATGTTGCCGCATGCATGAGTTCATTCAGCCTGATGAATACCATCGATCGATTTGACACAACAGTTGGAAGTGATACTGCTTTTCCTAAAACGAACATAGCCTTTTCGTTGTTAAGTTCTGCAGTAAAGTGACTCTTTAGTTTAACCACTTTTTCTTTCTTCTTTTCCCAAGATACATGTGAAGAGAAAGTTTCCATCCGATAACAACAACTCCCTCCTCCTCTGTCTCACATGTTTCCATATGTTCCTCGTGATTGTACTGCATTCCTTTGGATCAATATGTGTTCTGTTGTTTCAGGACAAAAACAATCAAGTCTAGCCATCACGCGATTGCATGCTAATTTGATCTTTCCTTTTTCATTGCCTGTAATTAAGGTTGATTTGGATGTAAACCCTAATTCATGATCCTTAAATTACCTATGAAGTACGTTGCTTGGGCTAAACCACGAATATATGTGGTGCGCTTATACATCTTCATGACAAATCTAGTTTAATCAGGAGTCTCTCTTCTCTATCTTACGTATCGTTTCTCTAGCCCACAAAAATTTCCTGTAGGGTGCTTGAGAAAATAAACAAGTATATGAAGTAAATCATAGGCACATCTTCCTCAGATGAAATTTCGATCAACTTAGAATTCCTCAACTTGATCCAAAAACTTACTTTAACGCCTTAAATTGAACTCTCTTTGTCCCTAAGAGTTGTAATTTTTTTCTTACTGTAATAACTTCCAAGGCACCAAACAGGGAAAATATGGTTGGTTCACACACTGAAAGCAACAACATTGTTCACAAGCCCCGACATTCCACGGAAAATCTTCAGAGAACGAAATCTGATATCTTATTTGAGCTAAGCAAGGAAGATTTGGATTCAAAGGTGCTTCCCCCCATTTCCGAGGTCGAGGATGCTAAGTGCGAGTGCTGTGGCATGTCAGAAGAGTGCACAATGGAGTACATAAATCGCGTGCGAGAAAAGTATTCAGGAAAAATGATTTGTGGGTTGTGTGCAGAAGCTGTAAATGAAGAGATGGAGAAGAATGGAGGGAAAAGAGAAGACGCTTTGAACGAGCACATGAATGCATGTGTAAGGTTTAATAGGTTTGGCAGGACACATCCAGTGTTATATCAAGCTGAGGCCATGCGGGAATTGTTGAAGAAATCAAAAATAAGGGCTACGTCCACGAGTCCCAGGGATAAGGCTGCTCCAAGGAAGGGAGGAATTGCCAGGAGCTCCAGTTGTATATCGGCAATTACCAAGGAGATTAATGCCCCGAAAATAATCAACTAAGATACCAACATGATGAATTTTCTTTCTTTTTATTGTACGCGGTGGTTATAAGACAAATTCTTAGATGCCCTTCTGGTTTTCTATGCTTAGCACCCACTGGTTCTTCCTTTACTTTCAACCCTAGATGAAGGCCATGATGTAACTCATTAATTCTTCACCAGTACTGGTACTGTGATAATAATTTCAAAATCCATATCCCATGTCAAATCTGAACGGAAATCTATTGTTATTACACATGCAATTCGTAGAGGACACACCAGTACTTAGTTACGCCTTGTGTACACATTGATAATTCAAAGCTGAGCAAAATAAAGGCTGTGCTGCTGTCCGTTGTATTTATTGGAAAGAAATTGAATGAGTGGCTTATGCAGTGGAGCCGCGGAGGGATCAAATCTGACCTCTTATTCTATTCCAACTCGTTCGTACCTATATCTGTTCACTAATAATTAGAAATTGCTCAGAGCACCGTAGGCAGATGGTGTTTGTCCTCTTGATTGGCATGCCTGGCTTTTTGCTGAGCCTAACGTCACTCATGCATGGAGGCCGAAATACTAAGTTCAACAAGATCTCTGGCATATTCTTTTTTCCTAGCTATTTGCTGTTAATTGATAAATTCTTATCAATTAACTTATCATTTTGGTTTTTTACTAGAATCATATTTGCTAAATCATTCTCTTTTAAATACCGTATGTGTGTGTGTGTATATATATATATATATATATATATATAAATTAAATCAAATCAACTTCTTTTCAGTTCAAAATTAATAAATTTTAAATCTCAAATTTAAATCTTTTTCCTATTTAATATTTCCTAAATCTTAAAGAAAATCATGATATATGATATTTAACACTTTTTAGAAAAAATTTTATTATTTTTTTTTTATGTATTTTATTATCTATAAAAATTAAATTAAATTTTAATCCTAAAAATTTTTACATTATATGTCACAATTTTGTTAAATTTAAATAAATAAATATTACGCGAAAGAGAAATCAAATCCTTAAAGCTCAAACTTCTTGCACTCCCCTAAAAAGGATTTTCTATATCATTCAAATCTTTATAAGGTAAATTTTTATTTATTTTATTTGCATTAGTTTAGAGACGTAAGATTACCTGTTATAATTGGGGAGAATCTGTACTTAAACCCTGTCTTGAAGCAAAAATACTTTTGGTGGAACTAAACAATCGGACAGTTTACAGAATACAGTTCTGGGAAGCCACCATTTATCGCTTTAACTACCTCCAATTCAATCTTGATGAAGTTGAAGGCATCGTACTAAAGATGTGGATTCTATACCATGCTTCGTGAACCCATATCATATGATGCAAAGTGCATGCCCATCACCTATATCACGAGAAGATCATTGGGTCTTTCCCAACATCGTTAGCTTAACTACATGCTTTTGTTTCGAGGGAGTAGGATTGGGACCGTCCTAAGTTTCTCATCCCACAGGATTTGAGCGTACGCAGTTAGCTAGCTATACATGCATCATCTTATAATTCTTATCTCTTTCTGAGATATCATCATCCAAACAGTTATCTTTAGTATTGGCTCTGAAAAAAGGCAACATATACGACTAATTAAATATTTTAAAATTTAACTTAAAATTAAAGTTTAAATTTGAAACTAATTTTGCATTAATGTTTATTTAATAGTAAATTCGATAAGAATCACTTTTTAAAAACTCGTATAAACTTCAAAACTCGGAGCCAAGGCAGGCATGTTGCATGGATTTTGAAGATTATTTCATTCTTTCGGATAGAAGTCTTACTGCATGTTCCGTCAGAGCAGAATCAATGGATACTAGTACTGTTCTTTTTCATCTTCCGTTTTCAAATTACAGTAGATAAAATTTCACCCTTCTCTATGCACATCCTATAGATTAATTGATATAAAGCCAATCAACGATCGATCATATCCACGCTTGTCAGTTTTCAAGGAAGGAAACATTGAACCGGAAACCTAATCCAATGATGGGCTCGTGAATCCTCACGGGTCCCCACATGAGTAAAATTCCATAGCTGTTAAGCGTGCATGTCCCGGCGCCTTTACATTTTAATAAGTTACATTCGTGATCCTTTCCTTCCACTCTCCATCGATTTTCCTGTTGCAAATTGCAGCACTAACCTAGTGGTGCAATTTGGTCATTAATGGAGACGAAAAGCAAATCTGGTCATCTTTAAAATTATAAACATTTCTGCCTGTAAAGTGCTCTCTCTGCATGAAGAAAGTCCCTATAAGAACAGCCATAGCTGCCCACTGTTGGCTTAACCTTGCTCTTCTTTCTCTGATTAACATATCATTACTCTTACGAATATATACGTATATATCCATATACCAGTATTACCTAAAGAAGTTTTGAATCTCTATTCAGTATTTTGCAATGGTATATTCAATTATATAGTCCTTTGACACTGTTTTATTACCTTATTCGCTTGATATATTGGTGTATGCGCTATATATCTAACCCTCTCTCTGTGATTCTTCAGAATGAGCAAAGGCTTCGAAAGGCGGTATCCGATGTTTCCTCTGAAATTGATCGATACAGAGCCATGGAAACCATATCTCTTACCGATGAAATCATGCAAACAGAATGCGAATGCTGCGGACTCAAAGAGGATTGCACCCTGCAGTACATTGAAAAAGTTAAGAGCACTTATTCTGGTAATTGGCTATGCGGCCTTTGTTGCGAAGCTGTTAGAGAAAGACTAGACCGAGCTCCCACAATGGCCATGCCAGAAGCTGTGAGCTCTCACAGGGAATTTTGCCAAATTTTCAACAGTACTACTAGAATGAACCCAAAGCTCTCATTAACGTCGGCAATGAGGGACATAGTTAGAAGGAGCAGTGAAATTAGAAATGGCAAGAATTTCTCAAAGCTGGCTCGAACCTCTAGTTGTGCCCCAAGGATTGATCTTAACTATTGAACTAGGTCGTTTTCTTGCCTAACTTGACCCTTTTAGGACTTCGGACCTATTACAACAGGTCGATTATGTGACGGACGTTAGGGCGATTTGGGCTACAGGGACTGTCAATTTATGCTATGATGCATGATCCCAATACTCGATGCACCCAAGAAAGATAGAACTGATGTATTAAGTTTTAATCGAACTGTTACATTCATGCCTTGTTTTTCCTAGAATTTTCAAAGCATCTACCATTTCTTTTGACTCATTTGCAGTGTTGAAACTAGGGGAAAAAATTCCTATAATTAAAATCGAAGTTTGGTTGCAGCATTGCAGGGAATGGCCTCGCCTAAGTCATCTTTGAGAAGTTGAAGCCCGGAATTCTTGAATTGCCATAGTTTGGAAAACAAAGTACAACAAATGCTCTATTTCTTTCGATATCTTACAAAAGGTAGAGAATATTTTAATGAGCTAACTAACTAGTAAAGTACAGTTGCTTCTTCTTTATATGATTGGGCTTCCCAAAAATAGGGTGGCTCAACTCTGGGCTGAACAAATTTTATGTCCATACACGTATCCATTCGAACAGACGCTGTCCAGACCATGGCTTACGACTTCATAGTGTTGATGTGGAATGTGGACCTTGGTCTAAAGACTAAACATACCTATGGAAATCAATATAGGGTTCATGTTTATCATTGAGAGCAATAATTGCAGATATGGTCCCCAAATTCCCAATCCCCAAACCCTTTTACGAATTAACCAATGCTAGCCCTAGATTGTCCAAATTGAATTCACATAGCACGTAATTGAGTTTCACACGTGCAATGCATTCCTCCACTTTAGGGTTTCATTTCATTAAAGCGTGCATATGCCTATCAATGGACCACTCTCCACTCACCCACCGCCCTTTCTAAATTTGCATGTAAAAGCTTTGTCCTCTGATTGAATTATCGAGTTGGCATGTCATCTTTTCTTCGTCGAATATAATACGTACCGACTTCTCAGTAAAATAATTTGATTGTGGGATATTGCCCCTTAATTTATTCGGCAGCAGATATGATTTTTGGGGCGCCAAAGGATCCATACTGGATACATGGATGAAGAATCTAAAAGGATGAAGGGTTACTGCTTCGTTATGTATTACAGGGAACACGGGATGATTAGTTTTGCTGAATAGGATGATTGTGAAAGTCCATTCAATCGATGAATCCAAATTCTAATTAATTGATATCAATGATCTAATTTATAGTGGGCACAGCTAGCTAGAGATTCCCCTAATTCGTCAACCATATCTACAGAATGTTTAAGGGATACAACATTGTCAAAGTTAAATCATTCATCAATCTTTACATTATACAACCACAAAACAGCAGCAAGATCAAACAATCAATCGTGGCCTCCCTTAATTAGGTGTTCATATATGGATTTTCTACTAGCTTTATGACCAAATGAGAAGGGTTTTTCATGGGTTTCATGTGCTTGCTATATTGAAGAGAGATTGACAATCTTTATTCCATAGCTTTTTTGAAGATCGAAAATGCATGACACCAGTTACGGCATGTGAGGTTCAATTTGGCTCACAAACCTAGCAAGCCATCAACAATCTTGGTGGACCCTTGCGCCCGACATTCATAGATCATAGTGCATTGACAAATAAAAAATCTTAGTAACAAAGACAGATACAATGACCGCATACCGATCGATGTTCACGTTAATAGTCCTTCAACAAGTAATTTCTAAAGTGATATTAAAGTTTTGGCTAAGTGATTGATCTGGACCAACCACTAATTAATTAAGAACACAAAACCCTACAACTTTCAGAAGAGATGGAGACCCTCATTCAAGGGAAATGGGTCGGTTCCACGTCACTCATACCTCATTCAATTAACAGGAAAAAGGTAATATCAGTTTTAAGAAAATAATATGAAGATCGGGAAAAAGTAATACAAGGGACAGTGTCACACTAATAAGTACAAATGAAGCACTAATCCTGGTTTTGGACGGTCATGCCCTCTCTTTACAGCATATTGGCACAGGTAAACTTCTCAATATCATCTACAAAGAGAATTAAATGAATATGCATTGCATTATCAGCAGTGGAGGACAGAAGGTTTATGCGACAAATTGACACTATAGAAAACTAGTAAATCCTGTCCTCTTTCACTTCAATTGACCAACTCACAGTAATTTCTGGAACCAATGGGTTGCTCAAGCTGATTATTTCTTTCATCCGATTGTGTGTACTTGGCATAGACGAGCTTCTTCGTAAGCCCAGTTGAATATTTTCCTTCCTCAGTAGATCTCTAGGATAAGTCTTCTTCAAGTAGCTTCCTCCGTAGTTGTAGACGATTAGTTAGTCTGAATAT
Source organism: Swietenia macrophylla (assembly GCA_032401905.1). Lineage (NCBI taxonomy): Eukaryota > Viridiplantae > Streptophyta > Magnoliopsida > Sapindales > Meliaceae > Swietenia > Swietenia macrophylla. The sequence continues at coordinate 1,731,581 of CP135561.1, read as the reverse complement.
AATTTAAATTATTAAATAAATTCAATTAATTTTTCTAATTTTGTTGCGTTAAGAAAAATATAGAAAAAAATGAGCTAACTAAGTATATAATTCAATTAGTTAAACCATTTATTTTTCTAATTAAAAGGTAATTAAAATTATTAATAATAGTTATGATTAGTTACTAAAATATTTTAAATAAATATTATTTTATATTAAAAATAATTTTTAAATTTAAAAAATTAATACAATAAAAAGATAATTTTTTTTAATTTACTCCTTTTTTTTATTTTTAATTCTTAAGTTAATTTGATAAATTTTTTTAAAAAATTTTTTTTGGTTAATTCTTAGTAAATAGATCTTATTTTTCAATAATAAATTAATATTTTGTAACGGAAGAAAAGTAAATTTATTATTCAGTAAAAGATATTTTTCTGAATCCCATTTTCTAATACGTGGCCTCTGCCTCTCAATGTTGGTCCAAGTGATGGCCATATAGATATTTTTCTATGCTAATGCTATTTTATAAGCACGTTATTTGTCTTCTTATACCAAATTAAGCTACAAATTAGTCTTGCATGTTTTTCTCTTACGCCAGTATATGAAAAGTAGTTTCAAAATCTTACAGATACAAGTTGATGTAGATATGTATACACACATGATGTTACGTTTATTCTTCTTGGTTGTCAACAACTATGGGTATTATATAGCATGTATACATATAGTATAAATGAAATGGGCAAACTTTAAAAGGCAGAGGAAGAAAGCAGTGTGTGTGTGGGTGGGGGTTGGTTTGGGGAGGGGATGGGCTAGAGATTTTAACAAGAGAGTTTAAAACCCTAGAAAATGGAGAATGCACAAAGCATGCCGAGGGGTGACAATGACCGCTCACTGTATATTCCTTCGAGAAAGAGATCGCGGGTTCCTTTTTCAGTAAGGGAAGTTGCGCACGAGAGAGCATTTTAGTGTAACCTAAAGACTCTCCAATTTCTCTTTCCAATTCTCTCTCTCTCTCTCTTGCTTGGCTTTTCTTTCGACTTTTATAATCCCACTGTTCTTCTCAACCCACTTTTGCCTCATTTGTATCTCCTCCTCTATGTTTGTACTCTACGTCTACTGCCAAGGAGAATCCAAGATAATGATTGTAATACATAAAGAGTCCAAACGGAAGAGTTCCAAAAGAATACTGTTTTTTCATGCAGCAGCAGATTTCATGGTTCATCGCCCCCTCTGTCAAGCAGCCCGTCCGTTCTTCATTTCATTTACACTGCAAACCAATGTCATCAGGCAAGGAAAAGTAAGTGAAAAGAATAATCCGATTCAATAATTTGTCATAATTCAGTCTGACAAAAGTATTATGAACAAATAGTGGCAAAATATTTGCTAGAGGCTTTAATGATTAGCAAATTCCAATCAGTTCTTGTGATAGAGATTATAGAAAGAGTCCAAGCAGGCTTTAGCTACTACATTAATCATCAATAGTAGAGGTTGTTGCCAGTAAAAATCCTATTACCAATTCATATTAGAAATATTTATTATTCTTTTACCAGACATTAAGTTTAGGCTTCGTTGTAGTGTTCATATACACACCCATTTGCTGCTATCATGATCTTAATACTATATACTGGGAAATCTGTCTATTCCATATGAAATATTAGTCAGTCTCATTGTAGAAGATCAAAGGCTGAGATATCATCAACACGCTTGCTCATAAAATTTTCAAACTTTTCAACGGTTACAGAAATCCTTGTCACTATCCACATTTAGTCAAAAGAGTATTTTGGTAATATCTAACATATTCAGAGCCTTTTTCCAACATCTGTCCCTGTTTCCCTTCAAACTCCATTGAAAGGAAGTCAAGGTGCACTTTCGTAATTATTCCTCAATTCCATGCCTACTTGCATACACTTAAACTGCCATCTATTTATACACTCATTTTCTCATTCTCTTGCGCTTAACTTCAATAGTTCAAAACTAGAACCTCCTTTTTGTTCCTTCTCTTTCAATCCAAGTTTCTAGTGACAAATCCTCGTAATTGATCATTGAAATTTCAGTGCTTCAATGATGAAATTGAGGTACGTTACTTGACATTTTGCCTCAAGTTTCGTCGCTATTTTGCATTGATGTATTCTCTCTTAACAAATTAGCATTGCCCATAAGCAATCTGAGAGATAATCAGAACCATTGAATGCTATTTGCTACATATTTATGTGTCTTTCTCAATTAGGTTAAATATGTGAGTTCGTTTCATAGTCATGCACACCCATCTTATCACTATGACAATACGTCACCTAACTCTGCTTGTTCTATGAGTTGATGCAGGATTTACCTCTCTTGATAGGCGTTTGAATTCATGCTTTCATAGTAAGTTCTACGTTTCATAATGTATCAGTTGATATAGGAAGTTTTGTTAATGCATAGAATTACCTTTTTTGTTGACTTTTTTACAGCTTGGGATCAGAGGAATCAAGGCCAAGATCATCGTTGGTGGAGACGGAGTAAATCTTATCACCTTCATCAATTGAAAATTTCTCCTTGAACGAGCTGTTTACATAGATGTCATAGAAATCAGCTAGAGATGGCCAATCCTATATTGTTCATATTCCTGTTCTTGTTCTTGAGTTTTCACTCGTTTCATGGTGCTGAACTTGAGCTTCTCTTATCCTTGAAAGCATCAATCAATGACCCCTTTGACTTACTCTCCAATTGGGATTCCTCTGTCACCTTTTGCAAGTGGAATGGTATCTCTTGCAAAAACACATCCCATGTTAATGCAATCGAGCTTTCAGCGAAAAATTTTTCTGGGAAAATTTCCTCGTCAATTTTTCATTTGCCTTACGTGGAATCAATCAATCTCTCGAGCAATCAGTTTTCAGGAGACATTCCTAGTGACATATCCCCTTCACCTTCCCTTCGATATCTCAATCTTAGCAACAATAATTTTACTGGTCAGGTTCCAAGTGGTTCACATTCCCGCCTAGAAATACTGGATCTATCCAACAACATGCTTTCCGGGAAAATTCCTCAAAATATCGGATCCTTTTCGGGTCTAAAAGTTCTTGATCTTGGTGGAAATGCTTTGGTGGGAAATATTCCACCTTCTATATCGAACATCACTGCTCTGCAATTCTTGACTTTGGCTTCAAACCAATTAGTTGGTCCAATTCCTCAAGAATTAGGCCATTTGAGGAGCCTCAAGTGGATTTACTTGGGATATAACAAACTTTTCGGTGAAATTCCAAAAGAAATCGGTGATTTAACTTCACTGAATCACCTTGATCTTGTTTACAACAATCTCACAGGACAAATACCTTCTTCCTTGGGAAACCTCAGCAATCTTCAGTACCTCTTCCTATACAAAAATAAGCTGACGGGTTCAATTCCAAAATCCATTTTTTTACTCAAAAGGCTGGTTTCCCTTGATCTCAGTGCTAATTCTTTGTCTGGTGAGATCCCAGAACAAATAATTCAATTGCAAAACTTGGAAATCCTTCATCTCTTCTCAAACAACTTCACAGGAAATATTCCTAGGGCTTTGGCTTCCCTTCCTCGTCTTCAAGTCCTCCAACTATGGTCTAACCAGTTATCAGGTGAGATTCCAAGCAATCTTGGAAAGCAAAATAATCTCACTGTACTAGACCTCTCAACCAATTTTCTCACAGGAAAGTTACCTGAAACACTTTGTGATTCCGGTAGTCTTTTTAAGCTCATCCTTTTTTCAAACTCATTGGAAGGAGAAATCCCTAAAAGTGTGAGTAATTGCAAAAGCTTGGGCAGAGTTCGTCTCCAAAAGAACAGTCTCTCCGGTGAATTATCATCAGAATTTACAAAACTGCCGCGAGTATATTTCTTGGATATTTCAGACAACGATTTCTCCGGAAAAATCGGGGAGCAAAACTGGGACATGCCTTCTCTCGAAATGCTGAATTTAGCAGGAAATAAATTCCTCGGGAACTTGCCCAGCTCGTTTGGTAGTGACAAGCTCGAGAACTTGGACTTAACAGACAATGGATTTTCACTTACCATTCCTCCGAGTTTTGGCAGCTTATCCGAGCTAATGGAATTGAAGCTTAGCAGAAACCAGCTCTCTGGCGAAATCCCAGAGGAATTATCTTCATGCAAGAAACTTGTGAGCCTGGACCTAAGCCACAACCAGCTCAGTGGCCGAATTCCTGGTAGTCTATCCCAAATGCCCGTTCTCGGTCAGCTTGATTTATCAGAGAATCAATTATCCGGAGAAATTCCACAAAATCTAGGAAGAGTAGAATCACTTGTCCAAATTAATATTTCTCACAACCATTTTCATGGAATTTTACCGTCCACTGGAGCATTTCTCGCCATAAATGCTAGTGCAGTTGTGGGTAATGATCTTTGTGGTGGCGACAGTATAAGTGGCTTGCCACCATGCAAAGGGAATAAGAATCCGACGTGGTGGTTCGTTGTTGCCTGTTTTCTGGCCGCCTTGATGATGCTTGCTCTTGCTGCTTTTATCGTCGCTTTCATTCGAGGAAGGAAAATTTTGGAGCTGAAGAGAGTAGAAAATGAAGATGGAATTTGCGAAGTACAATTCTTCAATTCCAAGGTCGCAAAGTCATTAACAATCGATGAGATGATATCGTCCACCAAAGAAGAAAATCTTAGTTCAAGAGGCAAGAAAGGGACACCATCATACAAACTGAGGTCCTTGGCAAATGACATGCAGTTCCTTGTGAAGAAAATCATTGACGTCAACTCAATTACATCAAGTTTTTGGTCCGCTATCTTGGAATTTGGCAAGCTACGGCATCCAAACATCGTCATTTTAAGTGGAGTATGTCGATCTGAAAAGGCTGCATATTTGATTTACGAGTACATAGAAGGGAAAAACTTGAGTGAAGTCCTCACAAATTTAAGTTGGGAAGGACGTCGAAAAATTGCCGTTGGGATTGCAAAAGCCCTTCGGTTCTTGCACTGTCATTGTTCGCCTGGTATTATAGTTGGTGACATGTCGCCGGAGAAAGTGATCATCGACGTAAAAGATGAGCCACGCCTGAGTTTGAGTCTTCCCGGTTTGGAATGTACGGACCCCAAGGACTTCATTTGGTCAGCCTATGTCGCCCCAGGTACAAGACTGTCCTCTCCTTTGTTAATAATTTTAATTTGCTTGCAATTAATATCCTACCTAATTATTGTCGAAAGTGACTATCATGCCTGCAAGGTACGTAGATAACAAAGTCTAATTGAACTTATAAAGTCTTAGACACCATTATTATATATGTTTAGGCGGTCAATACTGTAATTATGTGTCATTAGAAAAAGATTTTGCAAGCAAAATTCAGTACTAGTCAACCTTAAATCATGAGATCTTATGTCAAGGATTCACTTTAGACACTAATATTCTGTGTAATCTACTGTTTTATCAGACAACCCAAAGAATCACAAGATTGTTTTAGATACTGTGTCTGAAAAGTATTTAATCCAGCTTTTAACATAGCCAATATTTCCACTTGATTCCTTTTCTCTTCTTTATTTGGGCTACATTGTCCTTTTGTACAGCGGCAAATACGGTGAAATCTGACGACTAATTAAAAAACTGAAGTTGTAATTCTGTATTTGTTAATCGCAGAAACAAAAGAAACCAAAGACATAACTGAAAAAGGCGACATCTACGGCTTTGGTGTCATCCTCATCGAATTGCTGACTGGCAAAAGTCCAGCCGATGCTGAGTTCGGCGTGCACCAGAGCATAGTGGACTGGGCCCGGTATTGCTACTCAGATTGCCATCTAGATATGTGGGTTGATCCGATGATCGGAGGATACGCGTCAAGTAATCAGAACGAGATCGTTGATACCATGAACTTGGCTCTTCAGTGCACTGCGGCCGACCCCACAGCTCGACCATGTGCAAGTGATGTTAGCAAAAACCTAGAGTCTTGTTTCAGGATAAGCTCTTGTGTTTCAGGACTAAAATTCTCTTCGCCTGTTTAGTCTGCTATCATGATTTTGTTCACCTCTTTTTCCTTCACTTTCTTCCTTTTTTTTAAAAAAAAAAAAAAATTTGTTTTAAATATCATTAAGGTGTTAATCAATAAATGTTACTCAAAATGTTTTGTTTAATGGTATATTCGAGTAGATGCTACTACTGAGTGTAAAATTGTAGATACACTAATTAATGCCGTGATATGAATCACAGATTTTAGTTTTATTCTCTTGAATCTTCAGCCAGTCTCTAAGAAGAAAAATGAACTGTAAGGTCAGGGACCCGTCCTAAGTTGTTTGAGAGCCCTAAACAAAATTTTAAAGTGTAATTGATCATAAATTAAAAATATTAATTTTAAATTAAATTTTGAGAGTTATAGGCAACTGTCTATGTGGGCTATCCACCACACCATCATGGATAACCACCAAAGTGGAGATTGAGAATCCCATACACAATTCTGTTTTCATGCAATACTAGTACTTTAAGATCATAGACATTTTCAAGTAAAGAAAAAGATAAGCTACATAGACAGAGGGAGAGTTTACTTGGTTTTAATTTTAATAATCATATATTCAGCATGCTCATGGCCGACCTCTACTTTTTGTTCTTTTTACCTTTGTCCATCTTCTTCTCCCCTTCCATTATCTTGATTCATTGGACTTGCGTCTCTTATGGCTTGGCATTACGGAAACCTAATAAAAATACTCAGCTTAAACTCTATTTTAACCATGCTTTACTTTATTATAATTGCTTTACCTGCTTACCAGATTATTCTCGTTGGCAATTGCTGCTGGTGGGTTATATAACTTTGTTCTTTTTGCTTATCGTGAACCTGGATATATTTGAAATTTGACGAGGGCAAAAGAACAGTTTTCAACCTACAGTACCATGGTATGTGCATTACTTTAACCTAACTAAACGTGCACAACATTCTTTGCAGTTTCCATGGCTGCCATGCGAACCATAGCACATGGCTATCTTCTACACCATTTCTTTTTTCCTAGTACACCACTCATATAACAGTAGACCATATCAACAGAATGGTCTTAATCAATTACTGAGCTCAAACAGCTAGCAAACAGGAACACTCATGCTTCAGGGGACCACTCCACTATTTTCCTGCTGGTTTTGTGATTTTGTTTGTCCCGTTGTCGGTCACTCTTTTTAATCGAATAAAGAGGCCAAAAACTGCCATACAATCACAAAGCTTCATGTACAAAAGCCATAGTTAGGCAGCAAAAGACGACTGCCTTTGTGCCTTTTCAATTAGCTCCACATTTCAAGACCTCTTTTTCTCACATGAGAACGCTCAAAGCAGTTCGGATTATTTCATTTCCTGATCAATGAGGAATGCAATTATAGTTTGGCATACTAATGAATGCGCCAATACAAACACTAATTATGCGTGCTTGATTAAAATTTAACATGCAGCGCCTGATACCCAATAATCTGATCACATTCTATGCTCTCTTAGGGTAATTGCATTAGCAATAATTCTTGTTCTTTGTTTGATAATCTTCATTTCATACAACAGGTGTGTGTGTGTGAGAGAGAGAGAGAGAGAGAGCGAGCTCAGTTAAGGAGATTAAGACACACCCCACCCACTAAGGTCAAAGGAAGAGTGTTCCAGCTAGCCAGGCTTTGGCCACAACACAAAACTTTCTTGTGATCCACTTTTCCTTCCACGCTATAATGATAGTGCTAGGGTTTGTTTTCTTTTTTATTTTGTTCCTTTTCTCCTTCTATTCTATCTAGGCAATGATGGCAGTGACAAGAACTCTTTTTCCTCTTTTGCTCAATCAGAACTCATGGGAGCTTGCATTGTTAGAAGATTCCATCAACACAGATCAGTCTAAACATAAAAAAGTGAAGTAGCTGACATTAATTATAAGAAGCAGCAGAACAGCTCAGTTTGCGGTCACTGCAGTTTTGATTTCTCTAAGTGCTATCATCTTAAAAGCCTCAAGGCGAGGGATATCAATTATAGTCCTTGGAGACCATGCAAAAAAGCCTCTTTGGCTTCTCTCTTTTCTATTCAATAAAGCTCCTTTTCTCTCCACATTCATATTTTGTTAGAATTTCTCTTTGATTCAAAGGAGTGAAAGTTGTCCATGTCTTTCAAAATCTTTCTGCTTTTAACTTCACTTTGTAGATCGCATAACAAACATTTTGCAGGTCTGTTTCTATCATTTAAGACACAGCTGGTCTTGTTTTTGAATTTAAATGTATTAACAACAATAATTGGATACACATGCGTGCCATTCGACATGCCATCAACAACCCACTTTACTTAACATAATCTATGGAGTTTTTGATGCGGAGAAGAAGAGTGGGTGGACTGTGCTGGTTGCTGAGTTGACTGAGGTGTTGAACAACTCTTTAATATTATAAAATTGTAAGTCTCAGCAATTGTCTTTGTCTATGTCTAAAACTTTATCCCATATGTCTCTGTTTCCATAGATTATGGTGCATAGTCAAATCTCTCCGCTCCCATCTTTTGAATTAAGAAGATCCTCTTTTCATTTAAACTATTGATCACATGTCTGTATATATTCAGATCAAGAGACTTTAAGCTAAACCCTCCTCAATTGAATGTTGTGTGTTACATACAAGAAGTGGAATCAGATTTGTTCTTGTGTAGATGATTTACAATCAGCAGAAAGGACATGGGATACTGGTCAATGCTATGATGTGAATTTTGATTGAATGAAAAGGATTAGACGTTTTGGTCGATGATTAGCTGAAAGAGCCACTTCTTGGAATGATTTAGTGGGATTTGGGGATTTTGGACAAAACGATTGGTAGAAAATTATGTGCTGCAATTGAAACATTTTTCTCAGCTCTTTGTCTTTGAAAATGACTCGTCAAGATATTGAAAAATAATGCCAAAAGCTAGTGATATCACATCATTTGTCAATCTATCAGTAGGATAATTCCAAATGGAAAGATCAAAGTACAGCATGCTTGTATGCACGTGGCATGCGTAGAACTGGTCAAGCATGGGAAGATGTTAATGATCAAATTTACTTGATCATTGCAGAACATTTTCAAGTCTTAAGGATTAGAAGGTTATGAAGCATTTGAGATCATTATATATTAGATTGGAGGGATTAATGTCTTTACCAGAAACGCATCAAAGATTGCAAGCAATTCATTCTATGGGTGATGATCAGTGGGGGATGACCCTTGCTGTCCACCATTTCTGTTGCATGGTGTTTCTTCACATTAGGAAAATAAAGAAAGAGATGTGGAGAGGCGTCATTTTCTGAAATGAAGCAAGAATCAATGGAGGTACTTGGTCACCATTTAATATGGTGGGTGAGGTTTGCTTATCTGCTTACGATTTTCAATACGCTTTATTCATCTGCTTTTGCAGACATAATACTACACTTGCATGCCATTGAAGTATAATCTCCTCTTATTTGAAGAGAGAAAGGATGATTTAGGACTGATGCAGTATTATCGAACCAACAATGGCTATCATTATCACTATCACAAGCTGTTGCCACGCTTTGATTGTAAAGTTTTGGCTCGTTGTTTCTCAAACTTTTACTTGATAAAGAGCTCAAGACGGGCTGCCGAAGAACATATTGCAAGGTTTATTTCAAGATTCCCATCAAGCATGATGGAGCAGACAAAATGTGATGCCAACCCATTAAACCTGGGCTAAAGTGTAAGATAAAGGATCGATATCCGAGAATATTTAGCCCTCCCCCGTTTGACCCAAATATTTTTTCTGCAGTATAAAGGTATCAGTATGCAGGAGCCAGAAATCGACATTCAAGCATTGAAATGACCTCGATGAATAGAAAGTGAAAGGGGATTGCTGTGATTATATTTTAAAGAAATATTAAAGAAAAATGACAAGGAGCAAATGGAATAAAAAGTAAGGTAAAAGCATAGGGATTGATAATAAAGCATAAAGCAAAGTACATGGTAGTAGGGTAACTTTGCCATTTACTGCTGCAATTTCATGACATTACTAAAAATTTCCAGTTTTTCCACACAAAAAGACTTCAAAAAAAAACATTGTTCTAATCTACATCTTCATCTAGATTCTACGTTCTGTCCAAAGTTTCAGTCTTTCAGACAAATGACCAGTTGATGAACATGAAGCAAATGCAGTGAGCACTCTCTTCTTCATTCAACACCTTCCAAGCCACTGCTCTCTCGTATGAGATTGGCCTCCCCATACTTGACAAACAAATACCACCTTGAAGGCACATAAAGCCCTGCAACAACAAACAAAACAAAAGGCGGGGAGTCAAAAAGAATATTGTTTAACAACAATGATTTCTTACATATATCCAAGTAGTTTCCCTGTTTCTTATTTCAATTGTTCAGGAGCCCCCCATGTCCAATGTGTCTCTCAAATTGACACGTATGGAGATTACTAAGTGTTCATAGTTTAATTTTGTCCAATTCTAATCTTACAATGACTAAAAAGCCATCTTTCCACTAATACCCGAACGTAATGCAACTAACCAGAAGCATATCCACAATCTCCATTTAATCCGTATGATGGACTAAGTTACTATTGCAAACTCAACAGAAAATTGATGTTAATTAATGGGTTCTCATGGTCTACGCTTTCTTTTCATTGTTTTGTCCATCTACCATATGCTTAAAGGAGAAACTTGGATGGTTCTACTTTCTTCAATCTATATGTCTTCTTTTGATAAGCTTACTTACCTGTTGCATTATTTGTGGGAACTCAGAGCATAAAGTCTTTTTTCCATTTTCATCAAAAATCTTTTCAAGAGTTATGTCTTGAAGAGCAACCAAGGTTGTCTCAAGCATGTCAAGTCCTGCCTGATTTGCAAAGGTGAAAACTGGCAAAGCCTGCACCAATTATCAACAAGGTTAGAATATGTTCTGCATACAAAACAAGGCTATAAACCATGTCACACAAGCAAATGGGAAATAAAACTTTGAATATCACTCAAACAAATACCTTTAGAGAGCAGCACAAAACTGCATCAGAGTGATTCCAAAGTGTTTTGAGAATTTCACTTCCTTCCGTTTTAAGTAGTTCCGCACCTAGATAGCACCTGTAAAATAATTCAATGAATCATATGCATGTCTTTTAAAGTAAATTAATAAAAAAATTCAAGGAATGGCAGCATAAACTAAAATTCATAATACGTATCCTGTGCAACAATGTTTCATAGTCAGAATGTTTCATTTAGAAGCTCCAAACCTCATTTTAAATTGCCAATTCTTAAGCCTTTAAAGCAAGGAAAAATTTACTTTGATATGAGATACTCATGAAAAGAGTTCACATCAGTTGGCACATGCTCAATAATTATTTTAATGTTTTTCTCTTTTTATGATTTATCAATTTCTAGAGATCAATCCAAAAGGCCACAAGAAAATAGGATTAGGTCTCATCCAGAACTCCAATAATGGATACATGGATGCATGACAAATGAAATTAAATGACAAACCTATAGCTTTGAAAGATCCAACGAGCAAGAATGTGTGCTTCGGGAGTACCAGGAGCTGGTCGTCCAGCAAGAGAACCAAATCGAGAAGGAGAGAGTGCTAATGCAACCCTCTGGACTGAGGCTATAATACTACGGACATACTGCCTAGCCATGGATGCTACATTTTCTTGAAGCTGGATCTCAAATGCAAATTGAAATGCTATCGTAATAACAGATTTTGTGCTCCCGTGGTGAGTAGAATAATCACCAGATGCTTTGTTTCCAGTAGCTCCAACTTCAAGAGCTGAGGCAAGATCAAGAGTGCGGTTTGGACTGGAAGCATCCTGCACCATATTTAACAGCAAAACTAAGACTATGTGAAATAGTTAAAAATAATAATAATATAACACCATAGGCACTTACCTTCCCAGAATCAAGGGGAATAATGCGAAAACCAGAAGGAATTATCGGTGCATCATCAGAAAATGATGCATCAATTGGAGCAAAAACCAGTTCAGCACAGGTGCCATTAGCATTCTCATCCACTCCACTACAAAGCTGTAAAACAATAATTATTTTCAATTAAAAATTCAACAAGTGAACATAATTTTAAATGGAAAAGGATGAGGCCTAATTCAAACTACATGGCCTGGACTAATCCATCTATTCAGGAATTACTACATTCAGTTCCTTTTGGCAATTCAAAGCCAAAAGCCAAGATATGCTTTTACTTAACTCCTTGTCATGAAAGGGAAAAAAGAACGAAGACCTGGATTATTCAAGTATCAAGATCAATCTTTTGATTGACAAACTATCAGAAAAGACAGAAAGGGAACAATGACGGCGATCTCTTAAAATTATTCATTCATTTTAATTGAAGATAAAATACAATTAAAACCTCTAAAGATTTGTTTTCTATTTTTCATTTTTGCCGCATTAATAGAACAAAAGGTAATACTTACTTGCAAGAGGAAGATGTCACTCGGCATTATCATGTCATCCCGATAGTGGCCCATATTCTCAAGCTTAATGACCTCTAGAAACTGTAATGAACAATTTGATTTTTATAAGATACTGCCACAGTTCTTGATAACAGCACATTATGAAAACATTTTTCAACAAGATCAATGCAAATAAAATGCTTAATGTTTTAAGTAACAATCATTCGCTACAAATTACTTGCCTCTTCATGTTCAATCGTGTGAGCCAGTGGAAGAATAACCTGACCCCCAAAATTTCCAGCTCTAGGCACTGGTAAGCTACAGGGACCAGCTTTGACAGAAGCAGCTGAGTAAGCATCAATACTGCTGTCTGCCCATTCTGATCGGTGTTCTCGCAAGAATCTTAGAAGTATCACTGGAGGCACATCCTACAGAAAGTGATAGATAGCTGAAGTGAGAAAAGATGAAAATGTTTTATAAAATTAGTTGACTCACAGCAAAGAAAAAACTTCAGTGGCACCTCTTCACCATTAATTCCTTGGGAAATTTTGACCAGTGAGGAAGTTCTACAGTCCAAAAGGTCTTTGCACAGCGAAAATAGAGAGCTCTTCCAAATATTTATAGAACACAAGAACTTAAATGTACTTGTGAACCTTTGTTACTTAGATATGTACCTTATATTAGAAGGATAGCTTCTATGCATCCAGTTTGATCATTCGGCAATATACGTATTGGTGAAAAATGCTATATTTTAACATATCTGGTCATAAACTCAGGTATATGCTCAGTATCTTGCTGTTGTCATGTAATTATGTAACACAATTATAAAAGCTTACCTGTAATAACATGGACGCTTTGGCACACAGCACCGCATTGCTCATAGATGGAAAACCATTCGCATAAGAAAGTTGTAAACCCATCATCTTGTTAGGAGATGAGTTCACATGAACGGTAACATCATCAATGCCATCACTTTCCAACATAGACCATCCATCATCGCTAAAGCCATTAAGAGCCTCATTAAAGCCCCTGTGAAATAGAATCTTTCAGCTGCTGTAATCAAGAATCAGTCTATTATTCCAAGGAATAATCTGATGCATCAAAATAGCATACCTGCTCAATCTCTGACTAAGTGCACGCAGAGCTGCAGGCCTTCTTCCCCAACCAGTGGCATTAGGCGGAGAAATTTCTTGAGAAATCTGCCTTAGGTGGCGTAATGCCTACATTAAACGTCAAATGACAAATTGGGAGTCAGAATTATATCCTGCAGAGTATGCTCTCATATAGAGGAGGAGAAGCTAATGCACCCTAGATGCAAAGTAGTCATCCAGGTTATGCAATTAGCAAGAAGTAAAATATTGGCATAAGAAAAGTCTTACAGCCATTGTTGTCTTCTGAGCAAGCAATGTTGATGACTCGTAAAGTGGACGCAGCACTTCAGGAACACTCCAAGGCTACATTTAAGAGATCACAGTTAAAAGTTGTTCATTGATCAAGGAAGGAAATGCATATGTTTCAAATTGCAAAACAAAGCTATTCGCAGACCTCCAAATCCATATGATCTACTATATGAATGATCGATCCACCCCCTTCACAAGGTCTAATCAGATACCCACTAGGCAGCATTTCTGCTCTCACAAAATGTGGCGCCTGTGGCATACTTGGCCCATTCTGTGTGTTGTTAAGTGATCTTTCACAGACCTAATATTACAAATAAAAAAAATAAAAACATCAGTAATGCACTATTGATAGTTCCGTAGTGAGATAAACAACAAAAGATTGTCATATTTACTAGTACTTGTATAAGATGATTAAGGAGCCACATACCACCAGACTACCATCCTCCAAAACAGATGTGTAGCGCAACAACCAGAAGTCACGAGCTGGTGCCAAGGTTGTTGGCGCATAGAGCTTAACAAGGCAACAACAATTTCATAAAATCATTAAACAACTCATTGATACTAAACTAGAACAAGAAGCTGCAGAGCTATTTACCACTGACCTGCATATATAGAAGCTCAACGGTTCCACTATTTCCAGTGGGCAGCACATTTACAACCTCCACAGATCGGCAGTCACGATACCATGATGGCCGATCTTTGAGGATTTCAGCAACCTGTAGATAAAATTATCAATTAATTCATTCCTAAGGATAAATTTATCAATCAATTCCTTCCTTAACCAAGAACATAGCACCAAGCAGGGGACTTACTCTTGTAGGATCTAGACCTACAAGGCCACAAGCACGTGCTGCCACACCAGTGCAACCATGAGAAATAGCAACGATTCCAATGGAATCCGGACCAGGCTGCAGATAAACAAGAGATTACGTCAAAAAATCTCGAATCCAGAACCACTAGTTATCACACCATCAATAAAAACTTTGATTAACTGGCATCTGAGGAGCTTAGGAGATTAAATTGTATGATTAAGCAGCATACGGTGTGCCACGGGTCAAGATCATTCTCTTTGATTATACATCAAAAGACAGAAACGCCTCTTTGATTTGTTTCTCTTGATTCTTTATTAAAAAGTGAAATATTTTAAGTCAACGAGGAATTATTCCTTTTAACCTACCAGCAAAGTGATCTCAGGACCAACATTTTTCCATCAATTTGATCATAGTGACAAAAGATATAAAATAAATCCAAGATTAAATAGGTCACGACAAAAAGGAAGAATAAAAAATTTATGGGAGAACAAGGGAAATATTAGCAAGTAGCAACAATGAAAGACAGACAGAGATATGATGTGATTTGGATGTTGCTTAGAAGTTTAGCAAGGTTTCTATGCTTTATTATTTTTTTTTTCAAGAAGATGACAAATCATAATGGAGTGCAAGTTTTAGATATTAAAAAATGACAGTTGAGAGAGCACTCACCTTCATCCCAGGCATTTGGACCCACTCCACAGCAGTTCCAGTGGCCTTTGAAAGAAACTCTGTTAAAGTCTCTTCTGCAATGGACAGAAGTCTAGAAAACATACCAGCATAATCTCATAAGGCACACTGCAACAAAATAATTGCAGAGAACGAGAACAGAAAAGGACCCAACAGCAAATTTCACTAACCCTGCAGGACTGGCATCCCTAGGCGGATGCTGAGGAGTCAAGTGATGCTGACCACTCGTCACCACTGATTCACAACTTGTGTCAGTGGTGGCAATCGTCGCCTGCAAAATCACGGAAATAAAACTCTATAAAACATGAAACAGAGACAATATTGTCCAAAAGGAAAATAGGAAATGAAAAGGGGATCAAAATATTTTATCTCAATAACTAAGGAAACAAAAGACTCCACTATAAATAGCCTGATTATACTGCTATCCGATTGAACGGACACACTAATATAAGACATAAGATATAATTTTCTTTTATTGTACTAAATTTCAAAGAAATCAAATGGAGATCAAATGGAGAGCTTAAAAAAATGATACAGCGGGAGGTTAAATTTTTTACATTCTGTGTCTGTTGGCGAAAATAAGTGTTCTCGTAAACCAGCTGCGACACTTGCTTCTGCAACCTATCATTCTCCTCCATTAACAGCTTATTCATAGCCGTCAACTTTCTATTCACAGCTTGAAGGCGAGACGCTTCTTTCCTTTGCTTTTCTCTACACCTGCAGGAAGAAACAAGAAAATATATATAAAAAATATATATATCCAACTTCAGCTAAGAAACAAATCAATTAACAAAACCAAAGAATTGGTAGATTTATTGACCTCCTGTTCTGGAACCAAACTTTGATCTGCTTTGGTTCAATGTTAGAGAGAATAGGGCATTCCCTGATGAGCTGCTGGCGGCGGATAGAACTTGGTTTAGGACAATCATGATACAATCTTTCAAGTGCTTCGACCTGCTCGGGAGTGTATCGAACATACTTCCCGTTGTCCATTGCCATCTTGTTGCTGTCATTGAAGCCCGAACTCACCGCCATCATCTATACAATGAAAAAATTCAAATTCTATGAACAGATTACATTAAATGAAGGAATTCAGCTCAGAAAAATAGCTAAAGAAAAAGAATTTATTACCGTTCCTTGAACCTCTGAAGCAGATCGGATAACTATGTTGCCTCAGACGATGAAATCTATAAGGAGTTCAGATTCATTCTTTATCGACAAAATCAAATCAGAATTTAGTGTACTTTGAAAATCGTTTAGGACCACAACCCCGCTTCTTTGAATAAAGCCTCAAGCTTTCTCCTTTAATTTTCCTCTCTAGAATCAGTGGAGACTATAAATGAAAGAGCTTTATCCGGCGAAACCTCTGGAACATGTTAAGAAAAGAAATACAACGAGAACGAAGAACTGGGTACAAAGTGAAAACGCGTGTACTGCTCAAGAGGAGTGTGTTTTGTGAGCCACGAACGTTACTTAAAACCAGAAGAAGACAGAGTTAAAAGACTTTGGAGACGTGTTCTGCTCTGTTCTGTTCTGTACTGTAAATAAATAAATAAATAAATAAAAACAAGAAAATAATATATTTGTTGAGGAAGAGAGATCCTGAAGACGCTGATATCGAAAGAAAGAGAAAAAATGAATGAATGGGATTCCTTGCTAAAAGGGAGGGGAAACCCCTTAATACCAGACAGCTGAAATCGAGACCGACCATATCATATCAACCCGTTTTGTTTTCACATCATTTTTTTTTTTTTTTTTTGGGGTTTTCACTTTTCTTTTTGCCGTTTTCCTGTTGCTTTTGCTGCCACTGTTTTAGTTTTTCTTTCCGTCTCGCACTCCTGCCCTCGGCCAACTTTCTTCTGTCTGTGATGTCAAAATATCCACACTCTCATTTTACAGCGCGTGCGTTGTCATTTTTGAACATGCAACTCTATTTGACGGATTTGCCCTCATTTCTTCTACCACAAGCGCCAATGTCCTCGGAACTTACATCCGACGGACATAGATGGTTGATTAAATTTTTTAAATTTTAATTAAAATTTAAAATTTAAAATTAATTTTATATTATTATTTATATTTTAATTTTATAAAAATTATACTTCAAAATTTTATTAAAAATTTTTAAAATTTAAAATCAGGCCTATTATAAATTTAAATCTTTAACAGGTAATTAACCAAAAAGTAGTTTTGTCCACTCCCAAACCCATGCCACCATCAATTCAGATATGCTTTAAAATATATGGAAATGAAGTAGGAAAAATAAATTAACTTATCTACCCATATGCATGCATTTTCTTCTAATTTGTTGAATTACAAACAGCCCCCTCTACCATGTATATTTCAAACCATTTTTTTATTATCACGGGTTTAATATTCAATACAATAAAATATTTTATCGATATTTTTAAATAAAATTATTTAAAAATTCAATTTTGATAACATATTTAGACTTGTTCAAATACCTACCATTGATAGAATGCATATATTTTTTAATGATCAAAATTATATTTATGTTGATATATAAAATATTAAAATTGTATAATTGACATTAAAATATTTATTCTAATATTTTTATTACAAAGTCTTTAAAATTCAAGTCGCGACAACAATGCCATGACCAAAGTGTCAATGAAACAGACAAAAATTTGTAAAAAAATGAAGTAGTTAGTCTTCAAGAACAAGTAGTACAACTTTCCAATGAAGACTAATTAATAATTAGGAAAGGGTCAATGCCATTAACCAAGAATTTCAAGTCAATTAAGATCATCCACCAACAACAATCACAGTTCTTCTTCAAAATCGGCTACCATCGAAGGAATTCAATTGGTTGAAACTAAAAATTCCATTAATGGCAGACCAACTGAAGTGGGGTTTGATTCTTCCTTCCGCGTTCAAGATTACAGTCTTTAATCCTCTTTAAAAGGTAAAGACTTTCTTAATTCACATTAAATTACTAATTAACAGTCTTAATCAAGAGAATAGGAGACAAGGCGGCATGATTAATTAATTTAACCAAAAGGGCTAATTAATATTATTTAATTTTATATTAATATATTATGTCAGCGGCTGTTGTGACACTGGCGTGGGCTGGAAAAAGTGAAAACATGCCTCGCCACTCGCGTCTTTGATGCATACAAAACCCTGCCACTGACAAGGTTATTTGTTTACTCGTACCATTTTTTTTAAGCAGAGAAAAATACGGGGCCTACCATACGTTGACAAATGTCGTATTCCTATTTGTAACGTGTGCTTGACGCCGCAGACCATATCTGGTGCGTGGTCCGCACATGTGGGTCCATATTTTTTTTTTTCTTTTTGTGTGGACCCCGTCACGCATGAAGACTATGGTTCACTTTACAACGTGCTTTTTACCAGCCACCCAGGTGCACCATATTTTTTTTTTTTATCTATCTGTCTGTACCCACGCGCCGATTTAATTACTGGAATACACTGGCAACGGATTTCAGTCCCAAGACTATTGTGATTATAGTTATTAGTTTATTATTATTTATTATAATCTTTGATATTTAAAAATAAATATTTGTGGGTCCAAAAATGGTAAGTAATATGATTGATCTGGACATTGCATCAGTTCAAAGTACTATAAATTTTTTTATTTTTTTTATTTAAAATTAATATAAATAATTAATATTATTAATAAAATAATTATTTATTATTAATTATATTACGATTTTAATATTCTTCCAGACTACAGAAAAAAAAAAAACTTGTTAAAGCTATTGTTGGATTAATAAATCTGTTGGTCCATTAACATATGCAGCCTGCCGTTTTAAATCCAATCACACGTTTGTACTTTCTTTCCGTGGGCAGCACTACACCGGATCCATATGCATAACACAGTTACGAGTTTCAATCACCAAATAAAACGGAAGTTCCAATACGACCCCGTTCTCAGCCATGGATGCAAGTACAAACAAGCAGCGTAGCATTCATTTTGACCCGACTCTCAAACTTTGTGTACAGGCATTGCGTACGTGCTCCTCAAAAGCCACGCGAAGCACGAGTTAGTGGGACTGAGAAAACTGTCAGTGTGGGGTGAGGGCCTGAGCGTGGGCGGACAGGAAAATGGCGGGTCCTACTATTCGGCGGGGAAATAGAGGCCTGTGGCCCCGCCGCATTGGAAGAATTTCCTGCTAATGCTATCTGTCACCTTCTCTTTTTCTTTTCTAAAATATGTTTGTGAAAGCAGAATATTCGGCGGCGGCACTGTGACGCAAATTTCGGTGGTGTCTGTTGTGTTTACGCGCTTCCCACTTGCTTGGCTTCGCTTGGCCTTTACATATTGGGCCAGAATTAAAGCATGTCAGCCCAGTCCGACTAAGCCCAGCATTACTATTTTAGTGCAAGAAAAGACGTCTGCAAAGAGTTCAAACTCATTGGGTTAAACGTGAGAAAGCGGATCTTAGACGAATGCACGCGTACTCGTCCAAGGAGCTAGCCTGTCTGTTGTAATTTTCCAGCTTTCACGAGGCTGTTTTAACTGCCAAATGTTGTTCACGGAGGATTTCTAGGAGAAATAGTTTCGCAAGTTAGACTTGGCAGTTAAGAAGATTCAAATTCAGCTATGTTGATCTTCGTGAGAAAATGGTTAATTCCTCTTGGGTTCAATTGGTCAGAACTTGTTTGATTGGTGGATTTGAATAAAAACAGTGTGGCTAATTAAAGCATTATACATGTTTCTAACTTTGTGTTCCAGGATTATTAATTCAGAGGCGGCCTCCATCTGGGTTTAACACGCTTTCAGGGATCATCCAAGAGCCCTTAACGCCTTGTGTTTTGTACCGAAAATCCGCATTCAAGAATAAAGTAGCTGGCTTATGGGTGATAAAGAGCGCACTCCCTCGCCTTGAGGTAATGTGTCTCACCATTATGTGTTTCCTTCTTCCAAAACAATGGATTGTTGGGTAGAAATTGTGCAATTTAATTTGGCTTGCACCATAAAAAAAAAAAATTATCTACGGCCATATGCAGTAGACCCCGGCAAAACAATGCCAATATTCCAAAAAAAAAAAAAATAAGTCGATGAATTCTACTTTGGAAAGTACGCAAAGCTTTGCACATATAGCTACTAGTTTAAAACATTAATCAATTACATCAGACAAAATTGAACCTCGTGAAATTTTCAGGTCATTTCCTTGACCTCGTACCAGACTTACTAGCTATTCTAATTTCTTCAGTGACAAAAAAAAACCGTAAAATGAATTAAAGAAATCATGTTTTATGCAAAGGACGATGAAATGATGAAGAAATGTAACACAGAACTGTGGAAAAAAAGAACATGGTCTACGTCAGTCACCTAGTTGCCATTTACATATTCAATGAGAAGCCGATCAAGCTGAAAATGCTGGGCAAGAAGTCTCTGCAATGCATGTAAGTTTAGAATCAATGTTAATATTCTGCAACATTCAATGTAACCATCAAAGGAAAAAAAAATTCAGAAAAGAGAGAACTGGAGAATTAGCAGAGTTGATAGAAATGTATGCTCAGAAACACTTGCAGATTATTCAGAAAGGAAAAGCAGATATTTTGTTTGCCCTCATTTTGGATCTTAGAAAGAAAAAAGAAAGCAAAGAGAAACAGAATTTATTGTCATATTAGTTAATTTCTTGACAATTTTAACAATTTTTCTTTATGTTCCCCTCACCTTTTTTTTTTTTTTTTCTGAGGTACTACTAATAGTAGTAAAGTCCAATCCGCATCTACAGTTCATCTAGAAGTAACATTTCTTTGTACATTGTGCTAGGTGACAAAAGAAGGCTATCTCTTAAACTTTGCCCGAGTTTTGAATCGAAGGGATTGTTAGTACCAAACTTAATTCCACATGTTGCATTTGAAGGGGCACAACTGCTTTTCCCAGAGTTGCAGACTTGCAGTTGCAGCCAATTATAACCAAAAGGTAATAAACTCATACAAGGACTTTGCCGTCGGATTATGTTTTTCTTCAACTCAGAATCAAACATCCAAAGCCAATTCAAAACAAGTTGCTTGGCCCTGCATTGCAGGCATGAGCCTGGGACATTTTGTTGCTGCTGGAGCTATTATGGGCCTTGCACTGGAATGGCCCATCCTCAAAGTTCTAAGTGCAAAACATCGAGATGAAAGCCCTTGAGACACTTAGGTTAGTTAATTGCAACTTGAGACACTTAGGATGGCACAATTATCAAAGCCCTATCTATCTGTCCAGCCCAAGGGCTTCCCATTTCCCAGTGAGTCAAAGAAAAAAATCAAAAGTTTAAACCTTCCAGTCCTTCGTCAAAGTAAACGAGGACACCAGAAGGTTGTCAGTAGAAAAGAATGAACATTAGATGCAATATGTCAATAGGAAATACCTTGGTAATAGGAGGATGAGAAAGCTTTTCTTCAAAACTGAATTCTGGGAATCGATTAATCTCAGCAGCACTCTCAAATAATATATATGTGGGAAGTTGTCCCCAGCTCCCTACGGGTGTAAGGTTGCCATATCGGTTAACAATAATTAAAAGACAATTAATATGAAGAGTATAATTAATGGCTTATCTCTTTAGAGGAAGATTGGCAAAAATATATCACAGAGGGTTGCAATATTTTACCACCAAGAGATATTCCAAATTTCTCAGCAGCATTTGGGAAGAGTCCAAGATCAACTATGCCAAAAGATAAAAGTTTGTTTGAATATCTGCCATGGAGAAACAAAATTAGTATAAAATTTATAGATAAAAGCAAACAGTAAGTGAAAAGGACTATCTAAGAAAAACCAACACACGTAATTGAGAGCTCAGGAAAGCAGCGACTCGCACGTATACAGGTGGATGAACACTGAGCACGAAATTCAACCTGCCAGCTTTAAGTTAGTCATCTGTTCATGTAATGAGAACAAGAAAAATCAAGTCGATTGAACAGAAAATAGAGACACAATTTTGGCATGTTAATTTGTCAAGGTCATTTACAACTGGATGAAAATTTTGTGTTTTCAGTAAGCAATCAAGTTGTTGAGCATACTCACTAGCTTAGAAATGTCAAAACACCTAGGAAATCCCCATCAACAAACCTGGCTGCTTCACCCATGTATCTTCAAGTTATAAGCTTATGCTATCTACCTTATCTTAAAACAAAATGTTGACCATATGTATTGTCCTGGATTATCAGTATGCATATGAATAAAATGTGCTGCATTTCAACCAATAAAACAAGAGAAAATTGCAAAATTGAAGGTTATTCAATGAATTTCACTCTACACAATAACTTATTAACAGGAAACAAGTTCAAAATACTATATTTAATGTTTTCTTCAGAAGTAAATGTGTCTCCAACGCCATTCATTTTTTGTATGGAAAATATTGTAAGAAACAAATAATAAACCAAGTAATGTTTCCTTCAATGCTAAGAACATATTATGGAGGTGGAATCAACTAGATTCTAGAAATGTTTTCTTTGACTTCCTTTTGTTGAATCCTCCCCTTAAATTACAAAGAAGCATGCCTTTCAATGTTTTAGTTCCATTATTGGTGAATTGTCATGCCAGTCTCCATGCATCAAAGAAACTTTCACTGACAAGTGACAAAACTTTTGCGTATGCACAATCAGTGTTCATCTATCAGAAGAAAAGCAAACATACTACATATTCTTGAATATCAACAAGTCAAGGACAAGTCTGCACTACAAACCAGCCAGTATCTTGACGTTTTTCCTTCTGTCAGCAAGGCTTCCAGCTGCAGTGGAGTTAATTTACTTGAAGTACCTAGAAAATGGAGTTCACCACCTCAAATAGCAAGTCTTTCTCATAATTGACAAATTGCATATGATCAATGATGGTCGAAACCATTCATTCCATACCTAGTTTTTGGAAGGCAGGTTGTTGGGTCAAAATATATATCACTGTCAAAATGAACACCATAACAAACGTGCGTGTTAATAGAAGGGATTAATATTTCTAACATATGATGAACTCAATATTTATAACATGCAAACTTAGTAAGACCCAAAGGCCTCAAGCCATTGACTCTTAAATACGAAAAAGCAAACCACATGTCAAATAGAATAATTATAAACTAACTTGCAATACTACTGGTTAAATGGTTAATTTCTTTACTAATTGAAACATCAAACCAGACCATAAGACAATAATGCCTACCTAAAAATACCACCATGTACCAGAGAGCCAAATGGTAATCAATTAATGAAGTCATAGCTACCAGAAGAACCTGAACAAATGAAATCCAACTCAAGTCAAAAGATATAAGAGATACACGTTATAAAAGGATCCTTAGCTTACCAACTTCAAATTTACTAGTAATTGTAATTACATATACTTCATCACCTCCGTAATTTAAAAGATGTATGATCGAAGAGATGAATGCAGGCTAATGCACATTCAAAACAAACAAAAATAAGAAGACAGAAAACAGCATTCTAAAGTGATCACCTTTGCATAAAATAGTATATCGGCAATAAATTCCTCCCATGCTTCTACTCTCACTATCTGTTGCAAATACAAAATCTACACTTAGTAACCAAATCATAATACAGCACCTTACCATCCCTACACACTCTGCTATAAATGGTTCTGTTTTCACATTCTTATAATTTTATCCAAAATTCCATACAATGTGATCTAGACACCCACACTTGCAAAACTGATGACGAGATGAAAATATCCCAAAATTGTGCTTGTTGCTGTATAGAAACTTCACCGTATTCGTACGGTTTAACCCTTCGAGAATCAAGACTGAAGCCACCTCTAATAATATAGAATAAACTCTGCGCTACACTTCCAAAATCTAAGAGGGATAACTGGATCATATGATTGCCAGTCAAGCCATTACATGCAGCAACTGTCTTGTCATAAGCTACCCCTATTTCAGCTATTTACGAAAAGTATTCACGTCGAATGTTAGAAATGATAGCCACAATTAGCCAGTGAAAGTTTCTCGAGGTAGTTTGTGTGAAGCGCGCGGCTCACAATCCCACAGCGCTAATTGCTGAGTCGAGTGCGTTTGCCTCCGTTTCTCCGTCCGTTTCCGGAAACCGAATTGAAAGGACAACTCTTTACAAATCAAAGTTTTGATTGATCTCATCTTGTTCAAGTTAAGATATGTAAATTTAGCTTTGATTGCCAACAAAAGGAAACCGTTAAATGAAAACCATACCTTAACAGCAACTAACACAGCAAAAGCCAGAATAGCTTGAATCTCCTGAAAAGATAAATAATTAAATAAATACATCAAATAAGAAAGAGCGCCAATAAATTGCTTGAGGAGAATTAGATTACCCGATAAAGGAGATAATCGATAACGTGAGAGGAGAGAACTCCGGCAGCAGAGCTGCGAACTATAAAATAAGAGAAGAAAGCGAGAAAATGGGAGAGGTAATAGGGCTCCGATACCAGTCGATTTAGCCATTCCATTTTCTGCTCAGTTTCGAATGGATCTGGTGATTTTACCGGTTAGCAAACGATCTTGAATTTGTTAGGAACTTGGTTCCGCCCGCATGTGTTTCCACATTGGTTTTCAAAGTTCTAACCCGAACCGGTAGGGAACCGGGTTTAGGAAAATTGAAAGATTGTGCGAAAATGGTCTGCGTTATAACATCTGGACCCCTGCCTGTTGTATTGTCACACATAACGACACAATTTTATGTTCTTAACAAATAGGCCCCATTATCTGTCGGAATGACCAAAATACCCTTACCTTCTAGTGGGGTATATGAAGCTGCAAGATCTATTCTTGTGATAATAAGAATTCAATATAGTAAAGATAATGTTATCTTTAATTATAAAGATAAAATAATAAGATAGAGTTTTTAATCAAAATGGCCTAAATTTTAGGCCCATTTTTGTTTATAGCCATAGTTTTAAATTTTTAATATTTAGACCTAAAAGTTTGGTTATTGGACAAAAATACTACTGCTTCTTTCTTTTGTATTTTTGTCACACACAAATATCCTTATTGATTTAAGTTTTATTGTTATTTCATTAATTAAGATTTTGTTAATACAAATAAAAGTTTTAGAAATAAATTTAAGTCAATTTTTATGCATGATTTATTCATTTTACATGTGGTTTTGACAATTTTTTAAATAATATTTATAATAAAATTTGTGAAGAAAATGATAATCAGTACTCTCGATAAATTTCGTCGAGTAAACTAAGTATTTAGTAGAAATATAAAATAGTTAAGGATAAGTTCATTTAAATATTAAACTTTTGATTTTAAATATAATAAAATTTTAAAATAAGTTATAATAGTAAATAAACTTGCTATTTTGATCAAAATCCCAATAAGATAATGTTATTCCAAAATAGTCATCATCTTGAAGATATCTTCAAGACAACAATAAATGACGCAAGCAAGTGCCCAAGTCTTGCCAATGATGGACCACCAACGAGCCCATGTATGGTGAAAGGCGATAACGAGACCCGAAGGCCCAAGTTGCCGCGCGATTGTTCCAATTATATTAGACAATGGCACTCGCGACCACTGCCCCTAATTATACAGTATTAGGAGACAAGTTAAGTGACTACTTCAAACAAAAGTTCTTCTTTTGAATTTTCACTACGATACGTAAATTGCTTTCCCCGCATCCGTTTACATTTAACAAGAGTATAAAAATCAAAGTATCACTTACTTAGCCACGAAGCAGTATAGTTGCTGGGTTGGCTGGCAATGGCGTCGGAGTAACATGAGGCTTGTCCTTCCTTTTCCAATTCATTCATTCATTCTCTCTCGGCCAGAAAAGAAGCCACCGGGCTTGCGATTGAAGCCTGTCGGCCTGCTCCGCCCTATTTGACGGCATCACATTTTTAGTTTTGCTCGTGGCTCAAGGAACGAAATCTATGAATGCCGGTGTAGGATTTAATGCACGTGCGTTAGCCCAAAACTCACGTGACCGTCCGGCACGTGCAGTCATGTTATCGTAAACTGCAAAAAGACCGTGTACTCTTTATCACTATTAGGCTGAAACTGAAGCATCGGCACCGTCTGTTTTGGCTTTTGACACGAGCGAAGCACTCACATGGGTTGCTGACACCACCCTCCACCTCTATCACGTGCAACTTGGACCCCAAACATGCAAAAAATCAGTTAAATAACAAAAATGATAAAATAATAAACAAATTAAATATCAGATAAAAGATGATTAAAAAAAAAAATATCTCTTTGATAATAAATGAAAACCTCCACGCCAAGCAATGACCCCGGGTTACCTTCTCTTTATCAGGCTTTCCGGTTAATTCAAGCATAAAATGGTAAATAAAAATAAATTCTAAATTACAAAAATAGACATTATTTGGTAAATACGTACAGACAGTAACACCTCATCCGATGTACGAAGAAGAAGACTCGCACGAGGCTCCAGTACAATCACTCATCTGTAACAGATGCTTGACACGTGGCTACACAGCTTGCATTCAAGGATGGGTCCAATTACGTACTAGCCCCACTCCGTTCTGTTCATGCATGTCTGTTACGACGAACTACGGTGTACGGTAATAAAAAGCACAACGTAAAATTAACGAACAGAATTATCGCTAGGAATCCTACGCGGCAAAGTGGGTAAAAAGTGAAAACCAAACTGGCAGGTCGTCTGTAGTGGCGGACACGTTGGGGAGATCATAACCGTTGATTTTATCGAGTTGAGCTGTAAACGTGGTGCTTGCAAGTGGTGTTTCGTTATAATAATCTGATTAGCAGGGCGCAATCCCCGAGGAAAATAAAAGCAAAGGAATCGGTCCGTAAACTTGGACGCTAGTGCACAAGCCTCAGCGGCAAACCTGCTAGATCGGTTCCTAAGGAGTTGAATTCGAACACTTAATCTCCCGTAATCATAATTAATTAATTTGTTAATTACCTGTTTACCCAGTTATCCAATTAAAGAAATATTATGCTACATCAATTCTTTGTTTCCCCTTTTAAGTCACGTACACAGTGTTTATGAGTAGATTACGAATTTACTGTATTGTCCAAGTCCGTGACGGTCATTGCAAGCAACATGTGTATAATGATTGTGTGCGAGTACGTGCAGTGATCATTGTTGCGCAACAGGGTTATGATAATCACAATCATCATCACGTGCCGTAAATTTCATTCCCAAAACAATGTGCGGGCGGGCCAGCCCCTGAAACCAAGACCCAAATAGACAATTATCATGGTTTTAGGGCACAACGAATTTGAACATTTCAACAGTTTTGATCGATTCACAAGGCAATTGGATTTTGACTAAATTATTGCACAATTCCTTGCGTCAATAATTGGAATTTACCTTGTTAACCTAAAAAGGATTACAAGTGGTTAAAACCAGAAAATAAAAAAATAGAAAGCCCACAAAAGCAAAAGGGTACAAAAGTAACTTCGAACGAGATTTTTCCTTTAATTGAATTAAAGCCTCTTTAATTATATTTTTCTAATAACTAATTTTCACTTTTTTATTTCTTGCTATTAAAACTTTTTAATTTTTTTTTTTTGGTCCTCGTCAAAATCCACCATTTTAGCTGTCCGCCTGTCCCCTTCACACGCAAATAAACCGTCTCTTTCTTCGCAGAACCACAACTGCTTACACTTCTCTCGTAGCATTCTTCTGACTGTACTCTCTGTTCTTCCCTTTTCCTAAATTTGCTGCCTTAACGTGAACTGTAAAGGAAAGAAGCTGAGCTATGGAAGCACCAGAATTCTTCCAGGGAAACTATTGTTCGCAATTTTCAGCTGAAAAACACCACTCTTTTGATTCCAAGACTAACGGCGGTGATCATTTTATTGTTGAGGAGCTCTTGGACTTCTCCAACGATGACGCTATTCTTACTGACATTGGTGGTGGTGGTGCTGCTGCTTTTGACAACGTTACCGGAAATTCTACGGAATCTTCAACTGTGACTGTCGTTGATAGCTGCAATTCGTCATCATTTTCCGGGTGCGAGCCCAACTTTGCTGGAAATGTCGGATGTCGGAATTTCTCTGACGGTCACTTCTCCAGCGACCTCTGCGTGCCGGTAATTCATTAAATGCAAATAATTTACGAATATGAATTTAAATTTGAGATTATATATATATTATGATAGTGAAAATAAGTATTTCATGAACTCAAACGTCATTATTATCATTATTTTAGAAAAAAATTATATTTTTATATTTAAAATGGTCAACAACTCTGCATGAAGATTTGCAGAAAGCAGCTTGTACCATAACCACAGTTTCTTTATCAAAGCAAAATTGATGCTTTAACCATTTCAAATTTCCAAGTAGTTTATTTTTTGGTAATAATTTTTTTTTTTTTAAAAAAAAAACCCCTCTCAAATGGCTGATAGTTGGTATGTTTGATTCAGTACGACGACTTGGCTGAGCTTGAATGGCTGTCTAATTTCGTGGACGAATCATTCTCCTGCGAGGACCTGCAAAAGCTCCAGGTGATATCGGGCATGAAAGCCCGGTCGGACGACTCATCCGAAACCCGCCAATTCCAGCAAGAGCCAAACCGAATGAACGATAGCACCGACAACAATATTAATACGAATCCTAACAATCCGATGTTCCGCCAGGAAATGGCGGTCCCAGCCAAGGCCCGCAGCAAGAGGTCCCGAGCAGCCCCAGGCAACTGGGCTTCCCGGCTTCTCGTGCTCAGCCAGACCACTTCATCTTCTGAGCCCGAAGTTATTGCCACGGGTCCACCACCACCGCCACCGCAAAGTTCCGGTAAAAAAGGTGTTAAAGCCACTGGCTCGAAGAAAAAGGACGGCAGTGATGAAGGAAATGGAGAAGGCCGGAAGTGCCTGCATTGTGCAACAGATAAGACGCCGCAGTGGCGGACGGGGCCTATGGGACCGAAGACTCTTTGCAATGCCTGTGGAGTGAGATACAAGTCAGGGAGGCTGGTTCCCGAGTACCGGCCGGCTGCTAGCCCGACGTTTGTGCTTACAAAACACTCAAATTCGCACCGCAAGGTGCTTGAGCTGAGGCGTCAGAAAGAGATGTTAAGGACCCAGCAGCAACAACAGCAGCAGTTCATGCACCAACACCATCACCATCAGAGTATGATGTTTGACATATCCAACGGCGACGATTACTTGATCCACCCGCACGTCGGGCCCGATTTCAGGCAGCTCATATGATCTAGCTAGCTAATCTAGTGGATGCTAGAATAGGAAAATTCTGGTGGAGTTTTCTAATTTTCGGCGCTAAGTTAGTGGCGAAATTCGTTAGTGAATTTCTAATTTCTACTGGGGAGTAATTTTGCCTAACTCTTTTGAATTTCGGTAGAATCTCTTCATTGCTTTTCCTTCTGGGCAGACTCTGGAAATCAAAATTTTCATAATTAAGGATTTCTCTTTTCCCGATTTGGCTTGCATGGGAATTGACTTTCACAGTGTCATTGTCACATTTCTAGCAGATAGATTTCATTTTCCTGTCCTTATTGCTTCTGAATCTTGTAGGTGGACAAGGTAACTTAAACAAACCCAGCTGTAAATTCGTGGTAGGTTTTGCGGTAATTGCTTCAGCCTTCATGGTTTGAAATGCTGCAAAGATTTAGAACATTGCATTTGCCCTTGTAACAGAGAGAGAGAGAGAGAGTGGTAAAATTATTTAATTAATAATATAAAAAAATTGATGTATAAATAATAAATAAAAATTTTTAAAAAAATAATTGAATTTTTTTTTAATTTTTAATTTTATTAATTAAATAATTTTATTATATCAATTATATTAATATAATAATAACTCCCACTCCCTCGGGTACATGCAGCTAATCTTTGCCCATTACATTACATGTTGGACGAAAGATTCAACCATACACAATTTTGCAGGGGATATCAGACTTAAATAAATCCCATTAACACGAAGAAGTAATATTCTATTGACAATAAAAATAGAAGCACGTGAGCAAAGGAAGATGACCGATTAACGGCAATATCCCAATCAACATGAATTCCAGTGAAAATCTGGTGTAGCCAAATTACAAAGAATGTTACAACTTAACAGACATCGTTTTCTGCTACTTGAAAACCCAGTTGGCGATTAATCGATAGTGCATGGATATATATATATATATATATATATATATCGTTGTTCCATAAATTTCCTCACCCGACGGCTTCGAGAAAAAATAGTAAGAAAATGAAAATTGATAATGGTTGAAGTGTAAAGCTTTCCCCAACCTCCATCCAGACCCATCACGTGAACATATGATTCTATTCCATCTCATTTACTACAATTTCTGGACACACTGCATTAACCTGAGTTGAAAGAACATGAATGAATATTGATTTAATCTATGCCCAGAAATTGAA